>CM063499.1:467059-539856 GCA_032207245.1 Pardosa pseudoannulata | reverse complement strand
CATTTGAGAAGAGTTCTAAGTTTGTTTCGTTGAGTTCTTAAAGAAGGCGTAAACCAATTTAATTTCATATTGTTGTTGAATACTTTCTTCCTGAAGGATTTGTCACAGACACTCGTGAAATCAATGTAGAAATTATTTAAAAATAAGTCCATCTCAGTTATTGTGTTAATATTGTCAAGTTTGGTGATGTAGTTTTGAAGAAGGCTAGTAGTTTTATCATAAAAGTAATCGAATCTGCCAAATTTAGATTTGTAATTAGGTTTTTGGTTGCTTTGTATATTAATGTTAAGATCGTAAGTGATGTATCTGTGGTCTGAACAGGTGTCATCTTCCCAAACGGTCCAGTTTCGGTTATTTAGGACAGAAAAATCTCAGCCTCCCGGCGGACCCAGATTGGGTGTACAGCCGGACAAGGGGAGGTGAGGAGAGCCCAATCCGCTATCCACTGATCCGCTCCTCCAGAGCCGCAGGAACGTGCCCAGGCCAGCCAAGCGAGGTAAAAGCCCCTGATTTATTGAAAAATTATGGAATGAGGTTACAAAATTACATAGACGGCCACGCGAGGAGGGGAGCCTCTCAAGAGTGCCGCCTCCGTGGGGTACAGAGCCGTTTGGATTACAATGTTGAGTTACAGAACTGTGTTGAATTGTTAGGCTCGCAGGCCCTGATTGGATATGGTACAGATGAATTTTGCGTGATACAGAAGTAGTCGTTAGGCTCGCAGGCCCTGATTGGATATAGTACAGATGTAGTTTGCGTGATACAGAGGTGGTTGTTACATTTTAAGAAAAGTATTTATTTGGCATAACAAGTGAATACAGGAAACAGTGCATGGCATAACAAGTAAAATGCGATACAAAAATAAAGATTACAAAATGAAGTAAAATAAAATAAAATAAAATTACCAAACAAACAAGAAGAAAAAGAGAAAAAGAAAAATATGAGGTAAAGCATTGCTGTGAAATTCGTTGACTGTTGTTTTAGTTGGAAAGAGTAGGATCCTCCAGGAATTAAAAAGAGACAATGCTATGGACTGTCATGAGGCGGATTAGACAAAGGACACTATAAATGAGTAAGCCGAATTAAGATGGTTGTAAATTTTTGAAGCCAGATGTGATAGTGTTGGTGTCTTGTCTATCCGTAGAAGGTAATTAGCTAGTGATTCTGCATTACTTTTCCTGATTGAGAGAGGCGAGAAGGAGCAGCTGAACTGGAGAAAGTGGAGTGCTTCGCCAAGCTGGCCGCAGGGGCAATTTTGTGTGGCAGTCTTGCCAATTTTGAAAAGAAAATCAGGGAAGCTTCCTTAGTTTGTTGCAAAGTAAATCATAAATTTATTTTTGAATTTTAAGTCATAATTTGGAGTATCGAAAATTTTGAATGTGTACCGCCCGGTCTCTGCTGTAGACCAATTTTGATGCCATAGTTTTAAGGTTTCTAGTTTGAGTTGTTGCTTAATGTGGGCTTGTGAAAGCTGGATGTTTTTTAGAATAGGGAGGGCAGTGGAGGCTTTGGCGGACTAGTCGGCGGTCTCGTTGCCGACTATGTTAACGTGTGCTTTCACCCACGAGAAATTAAAAGTTTTTGAATTTTGCTCGGCGCATTTAAGAATGATTTGCCTAATTATGGGCGATTTTGGGGTTACGTTTTCGAGGCTCTTGAGTTCAGCTTGACTATCTGTGTAAATCAGGATCTTTTCTTCCGATCTGGAGTATGTCCATGAAACTGCTTCGAGAATTGCAATGGCTTCTGCCTGGAAGACAGTTCCTTCATCCGAGATTCGTTGTTTGAAATTTTGAATAGTGTGAAGGTTATTAAAGGCGACAAATGCAAGTCCTGTGCCAGAAGGTGTTTTACTTCCATCTGTGTAGATTGTAATGGAGTTCGAGTCTAAGAGTGGGAGTCCGTCTTTGAAATTTTTGAAGAGCATGTTAATGGGGTAAGAGAAAGGACAAATTAAACTTTTCAGTTGTGTATGTTCTATTTGAGTTGGATGAAATGTCTTATTGTTGGCTGTGATCGTTTTGGAAGAGTATTTAATTTTATAGAATTTTATTATTTGCTCGACTCTTAGATTTAATGGTGGTATTCCTGTGAGAATATAGAGTGCTTGATTTGATACTGTCTTGTAACTCTGAACTATTTTTATTAGATACTTCCGCTGGATTGAAAGGAGCTTTCTCTTACCAATTGAATTTAGGAACGGGTACCATGCTTAGATGGCGTAGAGTAATTTTGCTTCAATGACTGTTGTATACCATGTTTTAATTATAGATGGACGGACTCCCCAATATTTGGAGCTGAGTCTAGAGGTGTTTACAATTAATTTAGCTATTTCTGAGTTTAGGTTTTCTATGTGCTCCAGAAATGTTAACTTATAATCTATAGTAATTCCTAGGAATTTGATTGACTTTTGAATTTTGATGCTGGTATTGTTAAGCTTAATTGTTGGAGTACGTTTGTAAATGTCAGGGCTGAAGACCATTCCGAGTGTTTTTGAAGCTGAAAGAGTTAGTTTGAGGGTGCAACAGATGGAAGAAAACTCGTGTATTAGAGAGTTAGCTAGTTGCTCCAGACGAAGGCGAGAGTCCTGTGAGACCAGCATGACGAAGTCATCAGCATATGCTGAAAGGAAGCATTGGTTGGTTGGCATGTTTTTAAGAATTTGGTTGGCAATTATATTCCACATGAGGGGAGCCAAACAGGAACCCTGTGGGCAGCCTTTATCGATGTTTCGTCCCTTGAAGATGTCTCCTTCCATAAATCCGACTTGGCGATTTGTAAGAAAACTTTTTAGTATATTGTATAAGTACTTTTCGATGTTTGTAGAATTTAATTGGCTGAGCAGGACTTCCCACGAAACATTATCGAAGGCTCCACAGATGTCAAAGGAAACTAATAATGTATATTTGAATTTGGAACGACGCGAAGTAATTTCTGACAATAGAGAATCAAGGTATAGGGTTGTGCTTTTGCCTTCAACGAAGCCAAATTGGAAGTCAGAGAAAAATTTTGTCTGTTGAAGGCTGAAAATCAGACGATTATTTAATATGCGTTCGAAAATTTTGCTAATGGATTGCAAGAGGCAGATAGGTCGGTATGACCCCGGTTCCGATGGAGATTTGCCCTTTTTGTAGAAGAAGAGTACTATTGCCTCTTTCCATTTTTTTGGAAAATAAGAAAGTGGTAGGAGTTTGTTAAATAATGAAAGTATGAATGTAGGGCGAATTTTGAATATATAGTTAATTATTCTGGGGTCGAAGCGGTCTGAGCCTGGAGCCTTGGATAAGTTTTGTGCCCGGATTGCTTGTTTGAGCTCGTAGAAATTTATTTCCGGGAAGTCATCATTATGGATGGTCGTTTCTTGTTGTTGATTGGATGTTATTGAGAAATGGTGCGAGAGAAGCTTCTGTTCTACATCAGCGTGGGTTGTAGAGAGAGGCATGCCTTCCAGGGTTGTGTGAATTAATGAGGTATTATTGAAGTTGTTGCCTTTGAGTATATCAAAGGTTTTGCCAAAGTTTTTAGTAGGAGGTTGAGCAGAACAACCGCCATGCTGTCCTTTTCGCCTTGTTGATTTCACGTTTGTAGATTGCTTTTTCTCTATTGAAAATTATTTTTAGTCGTTCCGTCAGTGATTTTTTGAGTTTTGTGTGTATTGCTCTTATTTTATTTCTTAATGATCTTAATTGTGGTGTGTACCAGATTAGTTTAGTGTTGACTTTTGCTGCCTTTAATTTAAAGGAGTGATCGCAGATGTGTTTTAATTTAATGTAAAAGTTTTGGATGAAATTGTCTATTTGAATAGTAGAGCGTAGGTATTTAATTTCTGATTCTTTCTGTTCTAGTAATCGAGAGGTTTCTTTGTGGAAGTACCCCCACTTGCCGAATTTGGACTTATAGTTAAATCTGTGGGTTGATTGGATTTTGGCGGAGAGTTCGAAAGTGATATACCTATGATCTGAGGAGGAGTCTTCCTCATGAACAGTCCAGTTGGAGATTAATGGAGAGAGATCAGAAGATGAAATTGTTAGGTCTGGGTTTCCCGTGCCCTGAATTGCAAAAAATGAGGGTGGTTGGTTTCTGTCGTTGATAATTGCCCAGTCTTTGTTTGAACATAAGTCTAAAATTTGATCTCCTCTCTGGTCATTCCTGGAGCATCCCCAGGCATGATTTTTAGCGTTGAAATCTCCGGAGACTACAAACGTTTTTTCTAATTTATTTACCCATTGATCTAAGTTTTCTGAGAAGTCATTGGATGGTTCCGAATAGAAGCTGCCTAAGAGAAAGGAAGAGTTATCTGTTTGTATGTTGATGAATATTGAATTATCTGTTTGTAAGGTCTGGATACATTTGAGTTTGGGATTTGAAATTAAAATTGCGGCATTGAGAGTTTTAGATGTAAATTTTGTCCATTTGATTGGGATTCCTTGTAGTTGTTGATCTTTGACGTGTATGTCCTGTACACATGCTATTTGAATATCATTTTCTGTCATGAAGTGTATTAAGTTATTACTTGCCGCTTTGCAAGACTGTAAGTTGATTTGAACTATTTTTAGGAAGCCGGTTGGGTCCGCAGCTGAAGCAGAGAGGGGAAGAGACGAAGGAGAAGGAGAAAAATGGGGGTTGGAAGAGATGTGAGGTATTGTGTTTGAGTTATTCATCTTGGTCGTCATTGGGGGCGACATCCTCAACAGCCCCGCACCTGAAAAGTTTATGAGTGAATTCTAATCTGTAGGTGGGGCAACGTGAGTCGGAGGCAGTATGATCCGTTGGAACTGGGACAAAGTCTTTATTGCCTTCTTTTTCACTATTGTATATTGTACAATTAATGCATTTTGTAGTGGGACTTTTACACTGATCTGCAATGTGGCCGCGAGAACCGCATTTCCCGCAGTAGGGATTATGTTTGTTTTTGCATTGGTTGGTCGAATGAGTGTTAAGGGCATGACAGAACCTGCAACGTGAAACAGTAATGTATGGTTTAAAGAAGATGGGATTAAGGTGAACGTAAATCTTCGAGGGAGTGTTTGAGGATGGAAGTAGATGATGGACCTTCCTTTTGGGAAGTAGATAAAGTGAGTGGTGTTGGTTTTCTCTTTTTGATGGTATTTGTTTAATTTTTTGTATTTCTTCCGGGAGGAAGCCTAATGATTGTAAAGACTTTTCTAGTTCTTCTTCTCCAACGGTGGAAACATTGTGGAATAAGATCCTAGTCGTGATTGGGCTTTTGTCTTTGATTTGGATATGTTCCAAGTTTTTGTTTTGGCTGATGGCTGATTTAAGTAAGTTTTTTTGGGCTTCGGTGTCTGTTCTTACTTCAAATCCTTTTGAGGTTTGTTTAGTTTTCGGATGATGATTCCCTCAGGTAGTGGTTGAGATTGAATATCCTTAAGAGTCTCTTGTGGGGATTTTTCTGAGTTGATAAGTATCGTACTCTTTGGCAGGGAATGAGCGACGATATTGGCATACGATCTTGTTGGAAAGGCTGTTGTGTTATCATTATTTTGTTTGAGTGTTTGAATTTCCTTTTGGAGATCTGCTAATTGCTGTTTAAATTGAGTCAGGGAGGTTACCGTCTCTTCCTGAATCTCCTGCGTTCTGATGAGGGCGATGCAGCGTCTATTGTGAATATCTTCTATGTGCCCGAGTTCAGCAATTAGCTTAACTTTGGTAGTTGGGGGGATATCCATGAAGATCGGTTCATCGTTTAACATGTTCACGAGGTATCCCGTGAGTGACTTTTTCTGTGAAGGGTGAGTTGGGTCGCAAATGTTGTTGGGTTGATTGTCTTGAACGTCATTTTTGAAGCAGTCTTTCAAGGGGATAATTGGAAATCGCTCGTTGTTTTTCGTACTTGCGAGACTCTGGGTGGAACTGGAGCGGGAGATGGGAAGGTTTTGTGTTGAGATCTAGTAATCCGTCTGTCAGGGTCAGAGGCATCCATTGTAAAATAATTATTTAATTAAGAAATACCCCCCCCCAAAAAAAAACTAGAAAAGGTAGAGACAAGAGAGGGGGGGCAATCGAAGCGTCTCGAAGAGAAGAACAATTTTTTAATTGGAAGTTAAGCTCTAGTGGCAAAAGTTTATGAGTTATACTCAAAAAACTGAGGGGGGCGAAAAGGGGGGAAGGGAGGGGGGAGAGCAAAATGCTCTCGTACAAGTTCCGATGTTGGGGCCTAAGGGCTATATACCCAAAATTATTAGTCTAAGTATTTTAGTATAGGATGACCTTGAAATTCTGTAACATGGTGTGGTCTATGGAATAAAATGGGGACATTTAATGAAAGTCTACGGAGGTGTATGAACGACTCAAAACTAAAAGAATGACGTCACTAAATGAGTTTTATCAGGATTTGACTTAAGTTAAAAGAATATTTTCGATTTTTGATATACTATAAAGAGTTTAGAATATTGGAGTGGCAACGCCTCAACAAGAACTGAAACCAAAAACTCGACGCGTGTTGGAGTCCAGGTAGAGGTAGTGCGCGTCTCTAGGACAGTTGGGAATCTCGTTAATCCATTCAAGCTTGTCACTTATTAGATGTCCTTCACAGGATTTATCTACTTTAGGTTAACACGGGTGTCGCTACCCCCAGGTGCCCCAGCGAACTTTATTCACTTTTTTCCGTTTTCACTCCTCTAGTCCCCACTTTCCCCTCAGGGGGTTTACCTACTTTAGGTAAACACGGGTGTCGCAATCCCGAGGTACCCCAGCGATCTTTTGTTCTTTTCCTTTTCTTTCCTTTGTCCTCTTCTCTTCCCTTTTCTCTTCCTTTCTCCCTCGTCGTGGTTACCTTTTTGGAGGTGAGGGCTTATCGCGATATGTTGTGTTCCCTTTCTGAACACAACATCTCGCGATTTGTTAACCACCCACGTGTTTGCCGTGCGTGGAGACCCGTGTCCCCGGAAAGGGGGATCCTGGTAATTGAGGGAAACCAACACATTACTTTGGCCCCTGCTTCGGGTAAACGGGAGGTGTAGAATGGTCCCGTCTACATCAATCGGCTGGTCGGACGACTTTTGTCACTGGCCTGGGCCAAGCAATCGGTTACCTACTGGGCACTTTAATTGGTCGAGGCTGCTTAAGGGGTAGCTGTGCGCGTATAGATCCTGGCTAGCACTGGTGCGTCGTTTTTGTCCCTTATTTGGGAGCGTTTTAGCATCCCCTTGTTGGGCTCCATGGTGGGTGGTGCGGCCAGGGTCTGAACAACTTCTACCTAAATATGGATTCTTCAAACCCCCCCCAACCCCTCCCCTTGGGTCAAAAGGGGCACAAAGTTAACGTCAATTTGAATAACGCTAGATTCTTCATCGTGCAGAGAGAGGAGGGAAGCTTTTCAGCTGTCTCGCCTTTTCTCATACATAAATGTATAACATCATTTGTCGGAGAAGTGAAATCTATGAAAAAACTGAGATCAGGTGTCTTGCTGATAGAAGTCGAAGACATGAAACAAGCCACAAATTTAGCAAAACTTACCAAATTTGGTGACATACCTGTGAAAGTAACTGCTCATACCACATTAAACACTAGCAGAGGTGTAATCTCAGAGGGAGAGCTTTACCATGTTCCCGAGGAAGAAATACTAGAGGGTTTAAAAGAACAGCATGTCTGTGGAGTTCGCCGCATTACCATACGTCGTGATGGAAAAGTATTACCAACTAAACACTTAATTCTAACTTTTAACACTCCATCCCTGCCTTCACATATTAATGCAGGATACCTGCGATGTCCTGTACGTCCATTTGTTCCCAGTCCATTGCGTTGCTTTCAATGCCAACGTTTTGGACATTCTAAAATATCATGTCGTGGATCAATTACCTGTCCTCGTTGTGCAGAAGTTGGCCACGACGGCGTTGATTGCAAGTCAAAATTCAAATGCATCAACTGCAAAGGGGACCATCCGGCTTATTCGCGCTCTTGCCCTAAATGGATGTTAGAAAAAGAAATACAAACTATAAAAGTGAAGGACAACATCTCGTATCAAGAGGCTAGAAAACGTGTTGATGGACGGACTCCTAGACCCGGAATCACCTTTGCTGCAGCCGTAAAGCAATGCAGATCAGTCAGTACCCAAACTGAAAATAACTCACTGGCACCTGATAGTCCTAAACCTTCTCGTATTTCTCCACCAAAACTTGAAAATAAATCTATAAGTGTTGAAAATGTGTTTGTACAAAAACCAATTAATGAACGATTACCTAAAAATAAACTAACACCCAAAATTAATGCTTCTAATAAATTACTGCTAAAGTCAAAGAGTACAAGTTTCGCACCTAAACAAAAAATTCCTAAAAATCAAAAAATTTCAGCAGCAAGACTCAAAGAAAAAATTAAAAATAAGAATGTTCAGCTTCTGGAAGACCTTGACAACGATGAATCATGTAAGCCTCTAAAATGCAAAATGTTAAAAAAAGATTTCCTAAAAAAACAATCAAATGCTGAAGAGGACTCAATTAAAGTCTATATTACGTCTGAAGAGGAAATGTTGACGGATCTCTCAGACACGGAAGGCATGTGGGCTAAGACCTTACCTGCCTAATTTGATCTCCTTTTTTCCCCCCACTTTTAACAATGGCACTTTTGTCGTGGAACTGCCATGGCTTCAAATGTCACGTCTCCGATATAAGAGACCTCGTTAATAAGTACCAACCATTTTGCTTTGCACTCCAAGAGACACTTCTGGACAGCAATAAATCTGCGAAATTAAAACGTTATACAACATTCAGAAAAGATTACGTCGAAGGGGGCAGGGTTTGTGGTGGTGTAGCCCTCTTCACGTCTCATGACTACCCTTCTACTATTTTAAGCATCGACACTGCGCTCCAAGCCATAGCTGTACAGATACATATACATTCTCTAATAACTGTCTGCAACCTCTATCTCCCTCCAAATGTTAAAATTAACCAAAATGCTCTAAATAACCTAATAACACAACTACCTGCTCCTTTTATTATTGTCGGCGACCTGAATGGCCACAGTCCATTGTGGGGTAGCCCCAACTTTAATAAAAGGGGTCGTCAAATTGAAAAACTAATTTCCGACCATGATCTCTGCATTTTCAATAAAGACCAGCTTACTTACCTACATTCTCCCACAAGAACCTTTCACTCTCTGGACTTAGCAATCTGCAGCCCTGAAGTTTTTCCTTTTTGGAAATTCCATGTTGAATCCTACCTTTTCAATAGTGACCACTTTCCTGTTATCTTAACTCATAATAATAGCTCCCATATCAAGCAGCGGGTACCTCGTTATATTCTAGGATCCGCTGATTGGAATAAATTCCGTACCTTTGCTACTATCTCTGCAGAAATGGTTGTAAATAACACCATTGACGAAGCAGTGAAACAGTTAACTGACACAATAATTTTTGCCGCCAATCTTTCTATTAAAAAATCCTCCTGTCGTTCTCACAAGCAAACAAAGCCATGGTGGAACCAAGAGTGCAGTACTACATATAAGGAAAAAAGGAAAGCGTTTTCAGTGTTTAAACGAAATCCTACCACTGAAAACCTCATAAATTATAAAAAGTGCAAAAGTATTTTCCGTCGCACTTTAAGACGTAGCCAGAGAGATTCGTGGATTAACTATGTTAATAGTATTTCTAACACCCTTTCTAGTAAAGACTTATGGGATAAAGTTAACCGTTGTTATGGCATTTACCCAAACCATCAGATTCCTATTTTACGTTGTAATAACAACTCCATTTCTTCTCCTGATGACATAGCCAACACAATAGCCTCATCATTAGCCAATATCTCTTCTTGCTTAAATAGTTCACCTTCTTTTATAAAACTCAAAACTATTGTAGAGAAAAACCCCATAAATTTCAAAACAAAAGAAAATTTTCCTTACAATACAGATTTACCATTATTGAATTAAATAGAGCCTTACATAACATTCATAAGTCTGCTTCTGGTCCTGATAATATATCCTACACAATGATAAAAAACCTTTCTTCTGCTTCCATATCCAATTTGCTAAAATTATACAATAGGATCTGGAGAGAACATACCTTTCCTTCTTCATGGAGAGAGGCTATTGTAATCCCTATACTCAAACCTGATAAAGACCCCACGAATCCTCTCAGCTACCGTCCAATTGCTTTGACGAACTGTTTATGCAAGATTTTAGAAAAGATGATTAACGTTCGTCTTATATATTACCTGGAGGAAAACAACTGTCTATCAAATTATCAGAGCGGTTTCCGTCGTGGAAGGGGCACTTTAGACAATATGACAGACTTAGAAACCAGAATTCGGAATGCTTTCGTTAAAAGAAACCATCTGGTTTCCATTTTCTTTGACATTGAAAAGGCATATGACCGCACTTGGCGGCATGGCATTTTACAGAACCTTTATAATTTAGAGTTGCGTGGCAATATGCCTATTTTTATACAAAATTTTTTGGCTTTAAGGAATTTCAAAGTTCGTATTGGGAATTCTCTTTCTCGCAGTTTCATCCAAGAAGAGGGGGTCCCTCAGGGAAGTGTATTAAGTGTAACCTTGTTTATTGTTTCCATAAATGGGATTTTAAATGAGATACCTTCCTCTGTTAAAGGAAGCTTGTATGTGGACGACCTCCATATTTCTTGTGAAGGAACTGACATGAGGTTCATTAATAGACAACTCCAGAATGCAGTGAACAAAATCAGTAAGTGGGCGAGCGAAAATGGTTTCAACTTTTCTAGTTCAAAGACCCGTTGTGTCCATTTTTGTAAAAAAAGAAATTTGCACCCTGATCCAGAAATCCAGTTTCTTGGTAATACAATCAAAATAGTAGATGAAGTAAATTTTCTTGGCTTAATATTTGACAAAAGACTTACATTTGCACCCCATATTAAAAATTTGCGAAATAACTCCGAACGGAAACTTAACATTTTAAAAGTTCTCTCTAAAACCTCCTGGGGAGCTGATCGGGATTCCCTACTTAAGATATACCGTGCTGTTATCCGCTCAAAACTGGATTATGGATGTTCTATCTATGGGTCTGCACGCATTTCCGTACTTCAAAAGTTGAACACCGTTCACCATTCTGCTCTTCGCTTGTGCTCAGGGGCTTTCAGAACCTCTCCTGTAGAAAGTCTCTACGTTGACTGCTGTGAAGCTCCTCTTGAATTACGACGACACGTTTTATCCTTACAATATTACTTCAGAACCCTATCTTATGTGAATCATCCCGTTCATACTCATACCCTTAATCCCTACCTCCAGCGTCTCTATAATGCTAGATCTTCTTCTGTTCTGCCTTTCCAGGAAAGAATAAAAGTTATTCTAAAAGACATAAACTTTGACAATATTGAAACCATGCAAGCAAATATAAGAATATGTCCCTGGTACAAACTTTTATTAACCTCATTTGATAAAAGTTCAACTCCCGATATTATATATCAACAAATTTTTGAAAATCACAAACAATATTTTAAAACCTACACTCCTGTCTACACTGACGGTTCAAAATCCACAAACCACGTCAGCTGTGCCTATATTATCGAGGAAAATATCTATAGCTACAAATTACATCCCAAATTCTCCATCTTTTCTGCTGAGGCCTTTGCCATATTGAAGGCTTTAGAGGAAATGATGCACCACAATAGTAAAAATTTTATTATTTATACAGATTCTCAAAGTGTTTTACAATCTTTGCTTTCTCCTGATCCTCAGAACCCTCTCATTTTGAAAATAATTTCTGCAATAATTAACCTTACATCCATGGGAATCTCGTTAATTTTTAGCTGGATTCCCGCTCATGTCGGCATCAAAGGCAACGAACTTGTAGATAAAGCTGCAAAATCTGCTACTAATTACATTAGTACTGGTATTCCTTATTCAGACTTAAAAAATTACATCAAAGAATTAATACAAGCTAAATGGCAGGACTGTTGGAATAACGTGTCGTCAAATAAATTGCGAGAAGTAAAATTAAAAATTACCAAGTGGCCCCAACTCCCTTCTAGGAGACAAGATGTAATACTCACTCGTCTACGAGTGGGTCATTGCAGACTCACCCATATCCATCTCTTGCTGGGTGAAGATCCTCCACAGTGTGCGTATTGCAAGACTCCTTACACAGTCGCACATATTTTAACATCCTGTGTTTGTTGTAAATTAATGTATATAAAATTTTTTGGTAATCCATCTCCTAATCTTAATTTAATCATTGGGGAAACACCACATCCAAACTTGTTCCCCTTTCTTCGTCAAACTGGATTTTATACCGAAATATGATTTTTGTTTGTGTTTCAATTTTCTATTTTTCAATTTTTAATCTTTCAATTTTCAATTCATTCAATTTTCAAATCTTGTTAATCTGTATATAACTCGATTTGTTTTCGTGTTTTCTGTTGAATGTATTTTTTTTTCTTGTTACTTTAATCTGTTTTTAATCCTGTCTTGTTATCTTTTGTCAAAATTTTTTCTAAATTTCGTCTTTGGTTTTTTTCCTCATCTTGTTTGGCGCAGTTTGTCCCTAGAGGAATTAGCGCCATTAAGCTTCAACCAACCAACCAACCAACCTAGTCTCCACTTTATCCCACATCTTAGTGTTTAGCAACCACAAACCAAACAGTCTTGGTGCCATATCCTTTAATGTCGATGATATATAATCATTTACTACTGCTGATTTAGCTGCTTGGCTACCTGTGTCAGTTAATTTTTGGAGGTAAAAAGTAATGTCTTATACCTGAGTGAATGAAGTTGGAATAGTTGTGTTCAAACTGCTGTCAATGAAGCCTGTCCTTTCCTTTAATTGTTCATAGAATCTGACACACTCATCCCATGTTTCTAATCTTGGAAACTGACATCTTGCTTGAATTGCCTTCTTCTTCTCTTCTTTTATTTATCTTACTGAAAAGCAATTTTAAAAGATCTAAACTTAGACAATATAGATACAACTTGAAGAGTTAGCTGGATGTTTAGTATCTCGGCGAGAGGAAGAGGGAGCGTCTTGTGGCAGGTTATCGTTGAAGAAAGTGCAGTTAACACAATTTGGTTGGTTGGTACATGTAGAGGGCTCGTGGTTCTCTCCACAATTGGTACAAATTGTGAGGTTTTTGCAAAGTGGATTTGGATGGTGGGCTAGAAGTTGACAATTTCCGCATCTTGGAATCCGTAGGTATATTTTAAAGTTGAGTCTTTTGAGTCCAATTTGAATAACGTTTTGAGTAGGAAGATGTGCAGAATAGGGACAGAAAAGGCTCAACCCCCCCTGCCGACCCTAATGGGTTTACGACATGGACTAGGATTGGCGAGGATAGCCCCATCCGCCAACCACCGCAACCACAGTTGAGAGAACGAACCCCAAAAGTAAGGGTCAGTCAACCCTGATTTATTGATGGTCTAATATAAAAATTACAAATACAGTAGGCCCCGCGACTCAAGCCGGAGGAGACTCACATAGGAGGGCCGTCCGACAAGAGGTGAACAATGCCTTTACTCGAGTTGCACAGAAAACTCGAGAATGAAGAATGCGAGGATACATGAGAATTTACAATAAATGCTGTAAATTATTGTACAAAAGATGATGATTACAGTCAAAAGATAGCCTTAAATGCAACTAATACAATTTACATGAAATCGAGAGTAGTTTGAGAATTGACAATACAACTTATGGACTAAAGATAGGTTATAATAACCCTCAGGGGGTTTACCTACTTTAGGTAAACACGGGTGTGGTAATCCCGAGGTACCCCAGCAATCTTTTGTTCTTTTCCTTTTCTTTCTTTTTTCCTCTTCTCTTCCTTTTCCTCTTCCTTTCTCCCTCGCTGTGGTTACCTTATCGGAGGTGAGGGCTTATCGCAATATGTTGTGTTCCTTTCTGAACACTCAAAATTTCTAAATGGCCTCAACTTCCTTCTAGAAGACAAGACGTGATAATCACTCGTCTACGAGTGGGTCACTGCCGACTCACACACGCTCATCTCTTGCTTGGTGAGGCACCTCCACAGTGTGCGTATTGTAAGACTACTTATACAGTCGCACATATCTTAACTTCTTGTATATATTTTAAATCTCTGTACATAAAATTCCTTGGAAATTCATCACCTAATCTTAATTCAATCATTGGAAAAATCCCACATCCAGGCTTATTCCCATTTCTTCGCTGTACTGGTTTGTACTTTGAAATCTGATTTGTATTTTTCTAACTTTTAATGTTCAATTTTGTAATATTTAATTCTTAATTTTAATTTTTTTTTTCAATTTTAAATTAATTTTCAATCATTGTAAATTAATAAATTTCATTGTTGTATTGTACTTTCTTCAATTTCTCATATTCTGTTTTACATTTTAAAAAAATTAATATTTAATCAAACTTTGCTGATTATTGTGTTGTTTTGTTTGTCTTTCTAAATTTTTTTGTTTTGTATTTGTTTTTAAATGTTTTTCTTTGGTTTTGGGCATCTTTCATTTTTCCGGTTCATCAAAATTTTTTCAAAATTGTGCTGTTGTTTTGAGTTTTTCATCTTGTTTGGCGCAGTTTGTCCCTTGAGGAATTAGCGCCACTAAATTTCAAACAACCAACCAACCAACCTTTCTGAACACAATATCTCGCGATTTGGTAACCACCCACGTGTTTGCCGTGCGAGGAGACCCGTGTCCCCTGAAAGGGGGATCCTGGTAATTGAGGGAAACCAACACATTACTTTGGCCCCTGCTTCGGGTAAACGGGTGGTGTAGAATGGTCCCATCTGCATCAATCGGCTGGTCGGACGACTTTTGTCACTGGCCTGGGCCAAGCAATCGGTTACTTGCTAAGCACTTTACTGGGTCAAAGCTGCTTATGGGGTAGCTGTGAGCGTATAGATCCCGGTTAGCACTGGTGCGTCGTTTATGTCCCTTTTTGGGAGCGTTTTAGCACCCCCTTGTTGGGCTCCATGGTGGGTGGTGCGGCCAGGATCTGAACACTAAACTACTAAATATGGATAATCTCAAAACCCCCCCACCCTTCCCCTTGGGTCTTATGGGGCAACAAAATATCACCATTGATACTAGTCGTGCAAGATTTTTAATAGTACAAAGGAAGGAGGGAAGTTTTTCAACTGTCTCCCCTTTCCTCATACATAAGTGTATACAAAGTGCTGTCGGCCAAGTAAAGTCAACTAAAAAATTACGATCTGGCGACTTACTTCTTGAAGTAGCCGACAGTACACATGGAACAAAACTTTTACAATGCACCACATTTGCCGACATCAGCATTAAAGTCACCACACATAAATCCCTGAACTTTTGTCGAGGAGTAATATCGGAAGGAGAACTTTTTAATGTATCTGAAGAGGAGATAATAGACGGCCTAAAAGATCAACATGTGTGTGGTGTTCGCCGTATTACAATTCGACGAGATGGAACGCTTCTTAACACCAAACACCTAATCTTGACATTTAACTCACCAACTTTGCCTTCTTATATAACTGCAGGTTACCTTAGATGTCCTGTACGTCCTTACATCTCCAATCCCTTGCGCTGCTATCAATGCCAACGTTTTGGATATTCCAAAACGTCATGCCCCTCAGGGGGTTTACCTACATTATGTAAACACGGGTGTCGCAATCCCGAGGTACCCCACCCCTCAGGGGGTTTACCAACATTAGGTAAACACGGGTGTCGCAATCCCGAGGTACCCCAGCGATCTTTTGTTCTTTTCATTTTCTTTTCTTTCTCCTCTTCTCTTCCCTTTTGTCTTCCTTTCTCCCTCGCTGTGGTTACCTTTTCGGAGGTGAGGGCTTATTGCGAGATGTCGTGTTCCTTTCTGAACACGACATCTCGCGATTTGTTAACCACCCACGTGTTTGCCGTGCGTGGAGACCCGTGTCCCCGGAAAGGGGGATCCTGGTAATTGAGGGAAACCAACACATTACTTTGGCCCCTGCTTCGGGCAAACGGGAGGTGTAGAATGGTCCCATCTGCATCAATCGGCTGGTCGGACGACTTTTGTCACTGGCCTGGGCCAAGCAATCGGTTACTTGCTAAGCACTTTACTGGGTCAAAGCTGCTTATGGGGTAGCTGTGCGCGTATAGATCCCGGTTAGCACTGGTGCGTCGTTTATGTCCCTTTTTGGGAGCGTTTTAGCACCCCCTTGTTGGGCTCCATGGTGGGTGGTGCGGCCGGGATCTGAACACCCAACTATTTATTATGGAGAATCAAAAACCCCCCTCACCCCTCCCCTTGGGTTATAAGGGGCAACAAACTCTTAACATCGATACAACACGTGCAAGATTTTTTATAGTGCAGAGGAAGGAGGGAAGCTTTTCAGCTGTCTCACCTTTCCTGATACACAAATGTATTCTAAGTGCTGTCGGCCAAGTAAAATCCACTAAAAAGTTACGATCTGGTGATTTACTTGTTGAAGTAGCCGACAGTACACAAGGAACAAAACTGTCAAAATGCACCACATTTGCAGACATTAATATACAGGTCACACCACATAACACCTTAAACTTTTGTCGAGGTGTGATATCAGAAGGAGAACTCTTTAACATCTCTGAGGAGGAAATATTAGACGGCCTAAAAGATCAACATGTTTGTGGTGTACGCCGTATTACAATTCGTCGAGATGGGAAGCTGCTTCCCACCAAGCACCTCATCTTGACATTCAACTCACCATCTTTGCCTTCTCATGTAACCGCGGGTTATCTTAGATGTCCTGTACGCCCTTACATCCCCAATCCTTTGCGCTGCTATCAATGCCAACGTTTTGGACATTCCAAAACTTCGTGCCGTGGTTCCATTACCTGTCCTCGTTGCGCAGAAGTGGGCCACGACGGCATTGATTGCAAATCTAATTTTAAATGTATCAATTGCAAAGGGAGTCATCCAGCTTATTCGCGCACTTGTCCAAAATGGAATCAAGAAAAAGAAATTCAGGCCATCAAAATAAAAGAAAAAATTTCCTATCCAGAAGCTAAAAAAACGCGTCACTGAGAGCACTCCCAGACCTGGAGTAACTTATGCTGCAGCTGTAAAAGAATGTAAATCAATTAGCACTCAAACAGAAAATAAACCTCCTGTTACCAATAGCCCTAAATCTTCGCGTTCTAATCCTCCTAACACCGAAAATAAACCACTACAAGTTCAAAATATTTTTGTCCAGAAACCTCTCAATGAGCGTTTACCTAAAAACATGTTACAACCAAAGAGCCAAATATCTAAAGTAACAAAATCTAAAATTAATAGTGTTCCTTCTAAACAGAAACTATCTAAGACAAAATTATCCGCAACTAAACTTAAAGAAAGATTAAAAAATAATAGCTTTAGCGTTTTAGATGATTCCGATGAATTATCTAAAAAGCCTTTAAAATATAAAATGAACAGCAAAGATTTTTTAAAAAACCGTCCGAATACTGAAGATGACTCCTTGAAAGTGTACCTAACATCTGAAGAGGAAATGGTTACAGAAAACTCGGACTCTGAGGGCATGTGGGTTAACCCCCCTGCCTGATTTCCCCTACTTTTCTCCTCTGCCTTTTAATATGGCCCTTCTGTCTTGGAACTGCCATGGCTTTAAATGTCACGTTCCTGACATCAGAGATCTGGTAAATAAATACCATCCCATTTGTTTTGCTCTCCAAGAGACCCTTCTCGATAGCAATAAACAAGCTAAACTAAAACGTTATAGTACCATCAGAAAAGATCACGTAGAAGGGGGTAAGGCTTCTGGTGGTGTTGCCCTTTTCACATCCCATGACTACCCTACCACCACTTTAAACATTAATACGGAACTTCAAGCTGTAGCTGTGCAGATACACATTCATTCTCTAATAACTGTCTGTAATATTTATCTCCCTCCAAATAATAATATCAACCAGACTTCACTTAATAACTTAATTTCACAACTTCCAGTTCCTTTCATTCTAATAGGTGACCTAAATGGCCACAGTCCATTATGGGGTAGCCCCCGTCTGAATAAACGGGGTCGTAAAATAGAAAAACTAATTTCCGACCATGATCTGTGCATTTTCAATAAAAACGAAGTAACTTACCTCCATTCTCCCACCAAAACCTTTCACTCATTAGATTTGGCACTCTGTA
Organism: Pardosa pseudoannulata; assembly: GCA_032207245.1. Lineage (NCBI taxonomy): Eukaryota > Metazoa > Arthropoda > Arachnida > Araneae > Lycosidae > Pardosa > Pardosa pseudoannulata. The sequence goes on along the minus strand of CM063499.1, from coordinate 521,832 downwards.
GTCCACAAATATTTCCTTTTTGGAAATTCAATGTAGATTCCTACCTATACAATAGTGATCATTTTCCCATCATCTTAAAGCATAATTTTGGCTCTCATGGCAGTCAGCGGCTGCCTCGTTACATACTTGGTTCCGCTGATTGGAAAAAATTCCGCACCCTAGCTAATATCTCTCCAGACATGGTCGAAAATAACAATATTGACCAAGCAGTTCATGAAATTTCTAATACAATAGTTTCTGCAGCCGACGCTTCTATTCCGAAATCTTCCTGCAATTCTTATAAGCAAACAAAGCCGTGGTGGAACGAAGACTGTAGACAGACTTACAAGGAGAAAAGAAAAGCGTTTTCAGTGTTCAAACGTTATCCGACCACTGAAAACTTTATTACGTATAAAAAGTGCAAAAGCATTTTCCGTCGCACTTTAAGACGTAGCCAGAGAGATTCGTGGGTTAACTATATTAGCAGTATTTCTTCATCTATTTCCAGTAAAGATTTATGGGCAAAAGTTAAGCGTTGTTGTGGCGTTTACCCAAACAACCAAATTAACATTTTAAATTACAATAACAACTTAATATCTTCTCCTGCTGATATTGCCAACACAATAGCCTCATCTCTAGCTGAAACCTCTTCCTCCTCAAATTACTCACCCTTTTTTATGAAACTCAAAAGCGTTGCCGAGAAAAAACCCATAAATTTTAAAACTAAAGAAAACTTTGCTTACAATAGGGATTTTACCATTTATGAATTAAATACAGCTCTACATAATACCCATAAAACTTCTGCTGGTCCTGACAATATTTCTTACGAAATGATAAAACATCTTTCCACAAATTCATTGTCCAATCTGTTAACACTTTACAATAGGATCTGGAAAGAACATAGCTTTCCTTCCTCGTGTAGGGAGGCTATTGTAATCCCCATTTTAAAACCCGATAAAGATCCCACGAATCCTCTCAGTTACCGTCCAATTGCTTTGACGAACTGTCTATGCAAAATATTTGAAAAAATGATAAATGTCCGTCTAATGTACTACCTTGAAGAAAATAAGTGCCTATCTAATTTCCAGAGTGGTTTCCGTCGTGGAAGAGCCACGCTAGACAACATGATTGACCTGGAAACCAGAATCCGGAATGCTTTCGTTAAACGAAACCATCTGGTTTCTGTTTTCTTCGATATCGAAAAAGCATATGACCACACTTGGCGTCATGGAATTTTACAGAAGCTTTATGATTTAGAGCTGTGTGGAAATATGCCTATATTCATACAAAATTTCTTGGCATTAAGGACTTTCAAAGTCCGGATCGGAAATCACTTATCTCGCACTTTTACTCAAGAAGAAGGGGTTCCTCAGGGAAGCGTTTTGAGTGTTACTTTATTTATTGTAGCAATTAATGGGATTCTCAATGAGATACCACCCTCTGTAAAGGGGAGTTTATATGTTGACGACCTCCACATCTCATGTGATGGAGCTGATATGAGATATATAAATAGACAACTCCAGACTGCAGTTAACAAGATCAGTCAGTGGGCGAACGTGAATGGTTTCAGCTTTTCTAGTTCAAAGACATCCTGCGTGCATTTTTGTAAAAAAAGAAGTCTCCACCCTGACCCTGAAATCCAGTTTCTTGGTAATAATATCACCATTGTGAATGAGGTGAACTTTCTCGGTGTAATTTTCGACAAAAAGCTTACTTTTGCACCTCATATCACAACCTTGCGGAAGAATTGTGAAAGGAAACTCAACATTCTAAAAGTCCTTTCAAAAACCTACTGGGGAGCTGATCGGGCTTCTCTAATTAAGATCTATAATGCTCTCATCCGCTCAAAACTGGACTATGGATGTCCTGTATATGGGTCAGCTCGTGTTTCTGTTCTGAAAAAGCTGAATACCGTTCACCATTCTGCTCTCAGATTATGCTCAGGTGCTTTCAGAACATCTCCTATAGAAAGTCTCTATGTTGACTGCTGTGAGGCTCCTCTTGAATTACGTCGTCAGGTGCTGTCTCTACAGTACTACTTCAGAACAGCATCATATGTCAATCATCCCATTCATCAGCTTACTCTCAATCCTTACCTCACACGGCTCTATGATGCTAGACCTTCTTGTGTTCTGCCTTTTCAGGGAAGGATAAAAGGAATTTTAAGAGATCTTAACTTTGACAATATTGATACTATTCCCACAGATATTAGAATTCATCCTTGGTACACTCCTAATTTTACTATTATTAACCCATTTAAGTCATTTGAAAAAAGTTCAACTGCCAATAGCATATATCAACAAATTTTTCAAGATCACAAACAATACTTTACATCTTACATTCCTGTTTTTACCGATGGCTCCAAATCCACAAACTTTGTTAGCTGTGCATACAGTATCGAAGAAAACATCAATAGCTATAGACTACATTCTAAACTCTCCATATTTTCCGCTGAAGCCTTTGCTATCTTGAAGGCTTTAGAGGAAATGACGCACCACAATAGTAAAAATTTCATTATCTATACAGACTCTCAAAGTGTTTTAAATTCATTAATCTCTCCTAATTGTAATAACCCTATTATTTTCAAAATTCTCACTTTAATAACCAATCTTAATTCCATGGGAATCTCGTTAATTTTTAGCTGGGTTCCCTCTCATGTCGGCATCAAAGGAAATGAACTTGTGGATTTAGCTGCCAAGTCTGCCGTAAACTATTTAAACACTGGCCTTCCTTATCCTGACCTGAAAATTTACATCAAAGATTTAGTTCACTCTAAATGGCAGAATTCTTGGGTTGATACAGTATCAAATAAATTGCGAGATGTAAAAGAAAATATTTCCAAGTGGCCTCAACTACCTTCTAGAAGACAGGACGTGATTATCACTCGTCTTCGTGTGGGTCACTGCCGACTCACACACGCTCATCTCTTGCTTGGTGAGGCACCTCCACAGTGTGCGTATTGTAAGACTACTTATACAGTCGCACATATCTTAACTTCTTGTATATATTTTAAATCTCTGTACATAAAATTCTTTGGAAATTCATCACCTAATCTTAATTCAATCATTGGTAAAATCCCACATCCAGGCCTTTTCCCATTTCTTCGCTGTACTGGCTTGTACTTTGAAATCTGATTTGTATTTTTCTAACTTTTAATGTTCAATTTTGTAATATTTAATTCTTAATTTTAATTTTTTTTTCAATTTTAAATTAATTTTCAATCATTGTAAATTAATAAATTTCATTGTTGTATTGTACTTTTTTCAATTTCTCTTTTTCTGTTTTCCATTTTTAAAAAAATTTTTATTTAATCAAACTTTGCTGATTATCGTGTTGTTTTGTTTGTCTTTCTAAATTTTTTACTTTTGTTTTGTTTTTAAATGTTTTTCCTTGGTTTTGGGCATCTTTCATTTTTACGGTTCATCAAAATTTTATCAAAATTGTGTTGTTCTTTTGAGTTTTTCATCTTGTTTGGCGCAGTTTGTCCCTTGAGGAATTAGCGCCACTAAATTTCAAACAACCAACCAACCAACCAACCTTAACACCAAACACCTAATCTTGACATTTAACTCACCAACTTTGCCTTCTTATATAACTGCAGGTTACCTTAGATGTCCTGTACGTCCTTACATCTCCAATCCCTTGCGCTGCTATCAATGCCAACGTTTTGGATATTCCAAAACGTCATGCCCCTCAGGGGGTTTACCTACATTATGTAAACACGGGTGTCGCAATCCCGAGGTACCCCACCCCTCAGGGGGTTTACCAACATTAGGTAAACACGGGTGTCGCAATCCCGAGGTACCCCAGCGATCTTTTGTTCTTTTCATTTTCTTTTCTTTCTCCTCTTCTCTTCCTTTTCTCTTCCTTTCTCCCTCGCTGTGGTTACCTTTTCGGAGGTGAGGGCTTATCGCGATATGTTGTGTTCCTTTTCTGAACACAACATCTCGCGATTTGTTAACCACCCACGTGTTTGCCGTGCGTGGAGACCCGTGTCCCCGGAAAGGGGGATCCTGGTAATTGAGGGAAACCAACACATTACTTTGGCCCCTGCTTCGGGTAAACGGGAGGTGTAGAATGGTCCCGTCTACATCAATCGGCTGGTCGGACGACATTTGTCACTGGCCTGGGCCAAGCAATCGGTTACCTACTGGGCACTTTAATGGGTCGAGGCTGCTTTAGGGGTAGCTGTGCGCGTATAGATCCTGGTTAGCACTGGTGCGACGTTTTGTCCCTTTTTTTGGGAGCGTATTTAGCATCCCCTTGTTGGGCTCCATGGTGGGTGGTGCGGCCAGGGTCTGAACACCTTCTCCTTTAATATGGATTCTTCAACCCCCCAACAACCCCTCCCCTTGGGTCAAAAGGGGCACTTTGTTAATATTGATCACAACCAGGCTAGATTCTTCATTGCGCAGAGAGAGGAGGGTAACTTTTCGGCTGTCTCTCCTTTTCTCATACACAAATGCATCACTTCAGCAGTCGGAAATGTCAAATCGATCAAAAAACTTCGATCTGGAGTCTTGCTTATTGAAGTGGGAGATTTGAAACAAGCTACAAATTTAACAAAATTAAATAAATTTGGCAATATTCCAATAAAAATAACTGCTCATAGCACCTTGAACTTCAGCAAAGGTGTAATCTCAGAAGGAGAACTATATCATGTTCCCGAAGAAGAGATACTTGAGGGTTTAAAAGAACAGCATGTCTGTGGAGTTCGCCGCATTACCATACGTCGCGATGGAAAGATACTACCAACAAAGCATTTAATTCTAACGTTCAACACTCCATCCCTGCCTTCACATATTAATGCAGGATACCTTCGATGTCCTGTACGTCCCTTTGTCCCAAGTCCATTGCGTTGCTTCCAATGCCAACGTTTTGGGCAATCTAAAATATCATGTCGTGGATCCATTACCTGTCCTCGTTGCGCAGAAGTTGGCCACGACGGCGTTGATTGCAAGTCAAAACCTAAATGCATCAACTGCAAAGGCGACCATCCTGCATATTCACGTTCTTGCCCTAAGTGGATACTTGAAAGAGATTCAAACAATAAAAGTGAAGGAAAACATCTCTTATCCAGAGGCTAAGAAACGTGTTGATGAACGTACTCCTAGACCCGGAATCACCTTTGCTGCAGTTGTGAAGCAAAGCAAATCAATAAGTACCCAAACTGAAAATAAGCCATTAGCTACAAATAGTCCAAAAGCTTCTCGTGCTCCTCCATCAAAACTTGAAAATAAACCTTTAACAGTTGAAAATATTATTGTACAAAAACCAATAAATGAACGTTTACCAAAAAATAAACTAACCCCCAAAACTAATGTTTCTACTAAACTACTGTTAAAATCGAAGGCTTCAAATCTCCCACCTAAACAAAAAATTCCTAAACATCAAAAAATTTCAGCAGCTAGACTGAAAGAGAAAATAAAAAATAAAAGTGTTCAATTTCTGGAAGATCTCGACCACGATGAATCTTCCAATAACACTTTAAAGTGCAAATTATCGAAAAAAGATTTTTTGAAAAATCATCTGAATTCTGAAGACGATTCAATTAAAGTCTACATTACGTCTGAAGAGGAAATGTTGACAGATCTCTCAGACACGGAGGGCATGTGGGCTAAGACCTTACCTGCCTAACTTGAGTTCCTTTTTTCCCCCACTTTTAACAATGGCGCTTTTATCTTGGAACTGCCATGGCTTCAAATGTCACGTCTCCGATATTAGAGACCTAGTTAATAAGTACCAACCTTTTTGCTTTGCACTCCAAGAGACACTGTTGGACACCAATATATCAGCAAATTTAAAACGTTATACAACATTCAGAAAAGATTACGTCGAAGGGGGCAGGGTTTGTGGTGGTGTAGCCCTCTTCACGTCTCATGACTACCCTTCTACTACTTTAAGCATTGACACTGAGATCCAAGCCATAGCTGTACAGATACATGTGCATACTCTAATAACTGTCTGTAACCTCTATCTCCCTCCAAATGTTAACATAAATCGAAATTCTCTAAATAACCTTATAACACAACTTCCTGCTCCTTTTATTATTGTCGGCGACCTGAATGGCCACAGTCCATTGTGGGGTAGCCCCAACTTTAATAAAAGGGGTCGTCAAATTGAAAAACTAATTTCCGATCATGATCTCTGCATTTTCAATAAAGACCAGCTTACTTACCTACATTCACCCACAAGAACTTTTCACTCTCTAGATTTAGCAATCTGCAGCCCTGAAGTTTTTCCTTTTTGGAATTTCCATGTAGAGTCGTAACTTTTTAATAGTGACCACTTTCCTATTATTTTAACTCATAAAAATAGCTCACATACCAAACAGCGGGTACCTCGTTATATTCTGGAATCCGCTGATTGGAATAAATTCCGTACCTTTGCTACTATTTCTATAGAAATAGTCGTAAATAACACCATTGACGAAGCAGTGAAACAGCTAACTGATACAATAATTTTTGCCGCTAATCTTTCTATTAAAAAATCATCATGTCGTCCTCACAAGCAAACTAAGCCATGGTGGAACCAAGACTGCAAAAATACTTATAAGGAAAAAAGGAAAGCGTTTTCAGTATTTAAACGATATCCTAACGATATTCCAGTAAAGATTTATGGGTAAAAGTAAAGCGCTGTTCAGGCGTTTACCCAAATAACGAAATCCAAATTTTAAATTATAATAATAACCTAATAACTTCTCTTGATGACATAGCCAACACAATAGCCTCATCCTTTGCTGATATATCTTCAAGCTCAAATTACTCTGCATCTTTTACAAAACTCAAAAGCCTGGTCGAAGATAAACCCTTAAACTTTCAGACTACGCTTAACTTTCCCTATAATACTGATTTTACCATTTTAGAACTAAACAGAGCCTTGCATAAATTCCATAAATCTTCTGCTGGTCCCGATAATATTTCCCTACGAAATGATAAAAAAACCTCTCTTCAGTTTCGATGTCCAACCTTCTAAAACTTTACAACAGAATATGGAGAGAACATAGCTTCCCTTCCTCGTGGAGAGAGGCTATTGTAATCCCCATTCTAAAACCTGATAAAGACCCTACGAATCCTCTCAGCTACCAACCAATAGCTCTGACGAACTGTTTATGCAAAAGCCCCTCAGGGGGTTTACCTACTTTAGGTAAACACGGGTGTCGCAATCCCGAGGTACCCCAGCGATCTTTTGTTCTGTTCCTTTACTTTCCTATTTCCTCTTCTTTTCCTTTTCTTTCCTTTTCTCCCTCCTTGTGGTTACCTTTTCGGAGGTGAGGGCTTATCGCGATATGTTGTGTTCCTTTCTGAACACAACATCTCGCGATTTGTTAACCACCCACGTGTTTGCCGTGCGTGGTGACCCGTGTCCCCGGAAAGGGGGATCCTGGTAATTGAGGGAAACCAACACATTACTTTGGCCCCTGCTTCGGGTAAACGGGTGGTGTAGAATGGTCCCGTCTACATCAATCGGCTGGTCGGACGACATTTGTCACTGGCCTGGGCCAAGCAATCGGTTACTTGCTAAGCACTTTACTGGGTCAAAGCTGCTTATGGGGTAGCTGTGCGCGTATAGATCCCGGTTAGCACTGGTGCGTCGTTTATGTCCCTTTTTGGGAGCGTTTTAGCACCCCCTTGTTGGGCTCCATGGTGGGTGGTGCGGCCGGGATCTGAACAACAAACCTTTTATTATGGAGAATCTAAACCCCCCCCCCCACCCCTCCCCTTGGGTTATAAGGGGCAACAAAATATTAAGATTGATTCTAGCCGTGCGAGATTTTTTATAGTGCAGAGGAAGGAGGGAAGCTTTTCAGCTGTCTCCCCTTTCCTCATACACAAATGTATACAAAGTGCTGTCGGTGAAGTAAAATCCACCAAAAAGTTAAGATCTGGTGACTTATTAGTTGAAGTAACCGACAGTACACAGGGATCAAAACTTTTAAAATGCACCTCATTTTCAGACATCAATATTCTGGTCACACCACATAATTCCCTGAACTTTTGTCGCGGTGTGATATCTGAGGGAGAACTTTTCAACGTATCTGAGGAGGAAATATTAGACGGCCTAAAAGAGCAACATGTTTGTGATGTTCGCCGTATTACTATTCGTCGTGATGGGAAGCTGCTTTCCACCAAGCACCTCATCTTGACCTTTAACTCTCCATCTTTGCCCTCTCATATTACTGCGGGTTATCTTAGATGCCCTGTACGCCCTTACATCCCCAATCCTTTGCGCTGCTATCAATGCCAACGTTTTGGACATTCCAAAACTTCGTGTCGAGGGTCCATTACCTGCCCACGCTGCGCAGAAGTGGGCCACGATGGCATTGAATGCAAATCTAACTTTAAATGTATCAATTGTAAAGGGAGTCATCCAGCTTATTCGCGCACTTGCCCAAAATGGAACCAAGAGAAAGAAATTCAGGCCATCAAAGTAAAAGAAAAAATTTCCTATCCAGAAGCAAAAAAACGTGTCACTGATACTACACCCCGACCAGGAGTAACTTACGCTGCAGCTGTAAAACAATGTAGATCAATAAGCACTCAAACTGAGAGTAAGCCACCTGTCACCAATAGTCCTAAATCTTCGCGTTCTAATCCTGCTAACTCCGAAAATAAACCACTACAAGTTCAAAATATTTTTGTCCAGAAACCTCTCAATGAGCGCCTCCCTAAAAACATGTTACAACCTAAGAGCCAAATATCTAAAATATCAAAATCTAAAATTAATAGTGTTCCATCTAAACAGAAAGTATCGAAGACAAAATTATCAGCAACAAAACTTAGAGAAATATTAAAAAATAACAGTTTTAGCGTTTTAGATGATTGTGATGAAAATTCTAAAAAGCCTTTAAAATATAAATTATCCAGCAAAGACTTTTTAAAAAACCGTCCGAATGTTGAAGATGACTCCCTAAAAGTGTACCTGACATCTGAAGAAGAAGAAATAGTAACAGAAAACTCGGACTCTGAGGGCATGTGGGTTAATCCCCCTGCCTGATTTCCCCTACTTTTCTCCTCCGCCTTTTAATATGGCCCTTCTGTCTTGGAACTGCCATGGCTTTAAATGTCACGTCCCTGACATCAGAGATCTGGTAAATAAATACCATCCATTTGTTTTGCTCTCCAAGAGACCCTTCTCGATAGCAATAAACAAGCTAAACTAAAACGTTATAGTACCATCAGAAAAGATCACGTAGAAGGGGGTAAGGCTTCTGGTGGTGTTGCCCTTTTTACATCCCATGACTACCCTACCACCACTTTAAACATTAATACGGAACTTCAAGCTGTAGCTGTGCAGATACACATACATTCTCTAATAACAGTTTGTAATATTTATCTCCCTCCAAATAATAATATCAACCACAATAGTCTTGACAACCTAATTTCACAACTTCCAGTTCCTTTCATTATAATAGGTGACCTAAATGGCCACAGTCCATTATGGGGTAGCCCCCGTCTTAATAAACGGGGTCGTAAAATAGAAAAACTTATTTCCGACCATGATCTGTGCATTTTCAATAAAAACGAACTAACTTACCTCCATTCTCCCACCAAAACCTTTCACTCAATAGATTTGGCACTCTGTAGTCCTCAGGTATTTCCTTTTTGGAAATTCCATGTAGATTCCTACCTATACAATAGTGATCATTTTCCCATCATCTTAACGCATAATTTCGGCTCCAGTAGTCAGCGGTTGCCGTTTCATAGCTGATTGGAAAAAATTCCGCAAAAACAAGCTCTAAAATATTAATATTGACAGCTAATGAATCTAAAAATAATTTCCTTTTTCCGAATGCAACTGGTGGAATGAAAGACTGTAGACAGACTTATAAGGAGAAGAAAAGCGTTTCATTAAACGTTATAATAACTGAAAAATTATAAAAAAGTGCAAAAGCATTTTCCTTTAAGACGAAAATAATAGGAAACTATATTAGAATTTCCACAGTGATTTATGGGTAAAAGTTAAGGGCGTCCCAAATAAAATAAAAAAACTTATTTTCAATTAAATTCCTTCAATAAATTGAACTAAACCGCCCTTATGAAACTTTCACAAAAAACAATAGAATCTGTAGTCCTCAAAACCGAAATTTTAGATCCTATTTACAAATTTGTATCATTTTTACCACAAACGCATAATTCATCTCCCATGGTAGTCAGCGGTTGCCTCGTTACATTCTTGGTTCCGCTGATTGGAAAAAATTCCGCACGCTAGCTAATATCTCTCCAGACATGGTCGAAAATATTAATATTGACCAAGCAGCTAATGAAATTTCTAAAACAATAATTTCTGCAGCCGATGCTTCTATTCCGAAATCTTCCTGCCATTCTTATAAGCAAACAAAGCCGTGGTGGAATGAAGACTGTAGACAGACTTATAAGGAGAAAAGAAAAGCGTTTTCAGTGTTCAAACGTTATCCGACAACTGAAAACTTTTATTATGTATAAAAAGTGCAAAAGCATTTTCCGCCGCACTTTAAGACGTAGCCAGAGAGATTCGTGGGTTAACTATATTAGCAGTATTTCTTCATCAATTTCCAGTAAAGATTTATGGGCAAAAGTTAAGCGTTGTTGTGGCGTTTACCCAAATAACCAAATTCACATTTTAAATTACAATAATAACTTAATATCTTCTCCTGCTGATATTGCCAACACAATAGCCTCATCACTAGCTGAAACCTCTTCATCTTCAAATTACTCGCCCTTTTTTATGAAACTCAAAATCCTTGCTGAGAAAAAACCCATAAATTTTAAAACTAAAGAAAACTTTGATTACAATAGAGATTTTACCATATATGAATTAAATACAGCTCTTCATAATACCCATAAAACTTCTGCTGGTCCTGACAATATCTCTTATGAAATGATAAAACATCTTTCCAAAAATTCATTGTCCAATCTGTTATCACTTTACAATAGAATCTGGAAAGAACATAGCTTTCCTTCCTCGTGGAGGGAGGCTGTTGTTATCCCCATCCTAAAACATGATAAAGATCCCACGAATCCTCTCAGTTACCGTCCAATTGCTTTGACGAACTGTCTCTGCAAAATATTTGAAAAAATGATAAATGTTCGTCTCATGTACTATCTGGAAGAAAATAATTGCCTATCTAATTTTCAGAGTGGTTTCCGTCGTGGAAGAGCCACACTAGACAACTTGATTGACCTGGAAACCAGAATCCGGAATGCTTTCGTTAAACGAAACCATCTGGTTTCTGTTTTCTTCGATATCGAAAAAGCATATGACCACACTTGGCGTTATGGTATTTTAAGGAAGCTTAATGATTTAGGGCTGTGTGGAAATATGCCTATTTTCATACAAAATTTCTAGCATTAAGGATTTTCAAAGTTCGTATAGGAAATAACTTATCTCGCACTTTTACTCAAGAAGAAGGGGTTCCTCAGGGAAGTGTGTTGAGTGTTACTTTATTTATCGTAGCAATTAATGGGATTCTTAATGAGATATCACCCTCTGTAAAGGGGAATTTTATATGTTGACGACCTCCACATCTCATGTGATGGAGCTGATATGATATATAAATAGACAACTTCAAACTGCAGTTAACAAAATCAGTAAGTGGGCGAGCGAGAATGGTTTCAGCTTTTCTAGTTCAAAGACATCCTGCGTGTATTTTTGTAAAAAAAGAAGTCTGCACCCCGACCCTGAAATCCAGTTTCTTGGTAATAAGATCACCATTGTGAATGAGGTGAAATTTCTCGGTGTAATTCTCGACAAAAAGCTTACTTTTGCACCTCATATCACAACCTTGAGGAAGAATTGCGAAAGGAAGCTCAACATTCTAAAAGTCCTTTCGAAGACCTACTGGGGAGCTGATCGGGCTTCCCTAATTAAGATCTATAATGCTCTCATCCGCTCCAAACTGGACTACGGATGTCCTGTTTATGGGTCAGCCCGTGTTTCTGTTCTAAAAAAGCTGAATACCATTCACCATTCTGCTCTCAGATTATGCTCAGGGGCTTTCAGAACATCTCCTATAGAAAGTCTCTATGTTGACTGCTGTGAGCTCCTCTGGAATTACGTCGTCAGGTGCTGTGTCTACAGTACTACTTCAGAACAGATCATATGTCAATCATCCCATTCATCAGAATACTCTCAATACTTACCTCACACGCCTCTATGATGCTAGACCTTCTTGTGTTCTGCCTTTTCAGGGAAGGATAAAAGGAATTTTAAGAGATCTTAACTTTGACAATATTGATACTATTCCCACAGATATTAGAATTCCTCCATGGTACACCCCTAATTTCAGTATTATTAACCCTTTTAAGTCATTTGAAAAAAGTTCAACTGATAATAACATATACCAACAAATATTTCAAGATCACAAACAATACTTTACAACTTACACTCCTGTTTTTACCGATGGCTCCAAATCCACAAACTTTGTTAGCTGTGCATACAGTATCGAAGAAAACATCAATAGCTATAGACTACATTCTAAACTGTCCATATTTTCTGCTGAAGCCTTTGCTATTTTGAAGGCTTTAGAGGAAATGACGCAACACAATAGTAAAAATTTCATTATCTATACTGACTCTCAAAGTGTTTTAAATTCATTAATCTCTCCTAATTGTAATAACCCCATTATTTTCAAAATTCTCAAATTAATAACCAATCTTAAATCCATGGGAATCTCGTTAATTTTTAGCTGGGTTCCCTCTCATGTCGGCATCAAAGGAAACGAACTTGTGGATTTAGCTGCCAAGTCTGCAGAAAACTATCTAAACACTGGCCTTCCTTATCCTGACCTGAAAATTTACATCAAAGATATAGCTCACTCTAAATGGCAGAATTCTTGGGTTGACACAGTATCAAATAAATTGCGAGATGTAAAAGAAAACATTTCCAAGTGGCCTCAACTTCCATCCAGAAGACACGACGTGATAATCACTCGTCTACGAGTGGGTCACTGCCGACTCACACACGCTCATCTCTTGCTTGGTGAGGCACCTCCACAGTGTGCGTATTGTAAGACTACTTATACAGTCGCACATATCTTAACTTCTTGTATATATTTTAAATCTCTGTACATAAAATTCTTTGGAAATTCATCACCTAATCTTAATTCAATCATTGGAAAAATCCCACATCCAGGCCTATTCCCATTTCTTCGCTGTACTGGCTTGTACTTTGAAATCTGATTTGTATTTTTCTAACTTTTAATGTTCAATTTTGTAATATTTAATTCTTAATTTTAATTTTTTTTTTCAATTTTAAATTAATTTTCAATCATTGTAAATTAATAAATTTCATTGTTGTATTGTACTTTTTTCAATTTCTCATATTCTGTTTTTCATTTTTAAAATATTAATATTTAATCAAACTTTGCTGATATCGTGTTGTTTTGTTTGTCTTTCTAAATTTTTTACTTTTGTTTTTTGTTTTTAAATGTTTTTCTTTGGTTTTGGGCATCCTTCATTTTTACGGTTCATCAAAATTTTATCAAAATTGTGTTGTTCTTTTGAGTTTTTCATCTTGTTTGGCGCAGTTTGTCCCTTGAGGAATTAGCGCCACTAAATTTCAAACAACCAACCAACCTGATATACTACCTGGAGGAAAATAATTACCTATCAAATTTTCAGAGTGGGTTTCCGTCGTGGAAGGAGCACGTTAGATAATATCATAGAATTGGAAACCAGAATTCGGAATGCTTTTGTTAAACGGAAGCATTTGGTGTCGGTGTTTTTCGATATAGAAAAGGCATATGATCGCACTTGGCGTCATGGAATTATACAGCAACTGTTCAATTTAGAGTAGCGTGGTAATATGCCTATTTTTATTCAAAACATTTTGGCCTTAAGAAATTTCTGTGTTAGAGTAGGAAATACATTATCTCGCACTTTTTATTCAAGAAGAAGGAGTTCCTCAGGGAAGCGTATTGAGTGTGACCCTGTTTATTATTGCAATTAATGGGATTCTGAACGAGATACCTCCCTCTGTTAATGAAACTTGTATGTCGACGATCTCCATATATCATGTGAAGGAGCGGATATGAGATTTATTAACAGACAACTCCAGACTGCAGTCAACAAGATCAGTAAGTGGGCGAGCGAGAATGGTTTCAGCTTTTCAAGTTCAAAGACATGTTGTGTGCATTTTTGCAAAAAAAGAGGTCTGCACCCTGACCCAGACATCCAGTTTCTTGGAAATAACATCAACATTGTGAATGAGGTGAATTTTCTCGGCGTCATTTTTGACAAAAAACTTACCTTTGCACTCCATATCACAAACTTGCGGAAAAATTGCGAAAGGAAGCTCAACATCCTCGAAATCCTTTCTAAGACCTCATGGGGAGCTGATCGCGCTTCCCTAATTAAGATCTATCATGCCATCATTCGCTCAAAAGTGGACTATGGATGTCCTGTATATGGGACAGCACGCGTTTCTGTCCTTCAAAAGCTGAATACCATTCACCATTCCGCTCTTAGATTGTGTACCGGAGCTTTTAGAACATCTCCTGTAGAAAGTCTTTACTTTGACTGCTGTGACGCTCCTGTTGAATTACATCGACAGATGTTATCTCTTCAGTACTACTTCAGAACGTCATCTTATATCAACCATCCCATTCATCAACATACCCTCAATTATTACCTTAAGAGATTATACATTGCTAGACCTTCTTGTGTTCTGTCGTTTCAGGGAAGGATAAATGAAATTTTCAGAGATATTAACTTAGACAATATAGATACAATACCCACAGCTATTGGAATACAACCTTGGCACACTCCTACTTTTACTATAATAAACCCCTTTAAGTCATTTGACAAAAATTCAACTAGCAATATCATTTATCATCAAATTTTTGAAGATCACAAGCAATATTATAAAAATTACACCTCTGTCTTCACAGATGGTTCAAAATCCACTAACTATGTCAGCTGTGCATACCTTATTAAAGATCAAATCAATAGCTACAGACACCATCCTAAACTCTCCATCTTTTCTGCTGAGGCCTTTGCTATCTTGAAGGCTTTAGAAGAATGGATGTATCACAATAGTAAAAATTTTATTATCTATACCGACTCCCAAAGTGTTCTTAATTCATTGCAATCAAATAACTGTAATAATCCTATTATTTTCAAAATTTTTACAACAATAACTAACCTTACTTCCATGGGAATCTCGCTAGTTTTTAGCTGGGTTCCCTCTCATGTCGGTATTAAAGACAATGAACTTGTGGACATGGCTACCAAGTCTGCAAGTAACTTTCTCAACACTGGTCTTCCTTATCCTGACTTGAAAAATTACGTCAAAGATCTTTTACACGATAAATGGCAGATCTCCTGGAATAACATTCCTTCAAATAAGCTGCGTAAAATTAAAACAAAAATAACTAAATGGCCTCAACTCCCTTCTAGGAGACATGATGTAATACTCACTCGTCTACGAGTGGGTCATTGCAGGCTCACCCATGCCCATCTCTTGCTGGGTGAAGCTCCTTCACAGTGTGCGTATTGCAAGACTCCTTACACAGTCGCACATATTTTAACATCCTGTGTTTGTTGTAAATTAATGTATATAAAATTTTTTGGTAATCCATCTCCTAATCTTAATTTAATCATTGGGGGAAACTGCACATCCAAACTTGTTCCCCTTTCTTCGTCAAACTGGTTTTTATACCGAAATATGATTTTTGTTTGTGTTTCAATTTTCTAATTTTCAATTTTTAATCTTTCAATTTTCAATTCATTCAATTTTCAAAACTTGTTAATCTGTATATAACTCAATTTGTATTCGTGTTTTCTGTTGAATGTAATTTTTTTTCTTCTTACTTTTATCTGTTTTTAATCCTGTCTTTTTATCTTTTGTCAAACATTTTTCTAAATTTCGTGTTTGGTTTATTTCCTCATCTTGTTTGGCGCAGTTTGTCCGTAGAGGAATTAGCGCCATTAAGCTTCAACCAACCAACCAACCAACCAACCTGGACCTCAACCACCGTGGCAAGCAAATTGAAAAGGTCCTTTCTGAACTCGACCTCTGCCTTTTTAACAGGGATGAGAAAACTTACTTTCACTCTCCTAGCAGAAGCCTCCATTCCCTTGATCTTGCCATATGCTCTCCTTCTACTTTTCCTCACTGTCGTTTCTCTGTCGATTCTTACTTGCACAATAGTGACCATTTTCCAATTGTTCTAACGCACATGTTAAACACTAAACATAACTTTGAAGTAACCCGGTACATACTCCACTCTGCTGATTGGAAAGCTTTCAGTAACCTTGCAAGCATTACCCAAACAATGGTAGAAAATGCCTCTATTGATGAATCTGTTAACATGGTCACTAATACCATTATATCTGCTGCTGATGCCACTATTCGGAAAACTTCGGGGTATCCTCGTAAGCAATCTAAGCCTTGGTGGAATGAGGACTGCAGGAGAACTTATAAGGAGAAGAGGAAAGCCTTTAATATTTTTAAAAGCTATCCGACTGCGGATAACCTTGTCGCATATAAAAAATATAAAGCATTATTCCGGTGCACTTTAAGGAGAAGCTAGAAGAATTCCTGGAATAATTATGTTAACAGTATTAAGTCCTCTCTTAAGAGTAAAATACTGTGGGATAAGGTGAAGCGGTGTTCTGGGGTGTTTTCTAACAATCAAATTTCCATTCTACGTAATAGCTACGTAATAGCAGTCAAATTATTTAATCTACTAAAAATATTGCCAATACCATTGCCTCCACTTTTGCTGATATTTCCTGCAGTTCAAACTACTCATCCACTTTTAAAGCCATAAAGACAATAGCAGAGAAAAAAAGATAAACTTTCTCTAAAACTCGTTCTCCCTACAACAATAGCTTTACTTTAAAGGAACTCAACACAGCACTAAAAAGTACTGATAAGACTTCATGTGGTCCAGATTTAATTTCCTATTCTATGTTGAAAAACTTGTCCCTTTCTTCACTTTCAAACCTACTAATTTTGTACAATAGAATCTGGCATGAACACTCTTTTACCACCTTTTGGAGAACTGCTGTCATTATTCCTATTTTAAAGCCTTGGGAAAGATCCAACGAATCCTCAGAGCTATCGCCCCATTGCTCTTACTAGTTGCATGTGTAAAATCATGTAAAAAATGATTAATGCTCGCCTCATGCACTATTTAGAAAATAACAAGTGCTTGCATTCATTTCAGAGTGGTTTCAGACGTGGTAGATGCACTATTGATAACATCATGGACTTAGAGAGGAAAATTCGTAATGCCTTTGTGAGACGGAAACATGTAGTCTCCATTTTTTTTGACGTAGAAAAGGCTTACGACCGTACTTGGCGATACGGTATTCTTCGTGCACTTTACAATTTTGACTTGAGGGGAAACCTTCCAATTTTTATTAAAAACTTTTTACATCTGCGAGATTTTCGTGTTTGTCTCGACAATACTTACTCCGATTCTTTTATCCAGGAAGAATGGGTTCCTCAAGGTAGCGTGCTCAGGGTGACGCGTTTTATTATTGCAATAAACGGAATTTTGAACGAAATCCCATCATCTGTTTCAGGTAGCTTATATGTCGACGACCTTCATATCTCCTGTGAAGGGAACGACATGAGATTTATAAATCGCCAACTTCAGACTGCGGTAAACAAAATTGTTAACTGGAGTGAGAAGAATGGTTTTAATTTTTCCAGGTCCAAAACTTGCTGCGTCCACTTTTGTAGGAAAAGGTGGCTTCACTCTGACCCGGAAATCAAGCTTGCTGGTTGTGATATTTCCGTTGTTAACGAAGTTAACTTCCTGGGTGTTATTATGGACAGCAAACTTACCTTCTCGTCTCATATTTTACACCTGCGCAAGAAATGCAACAGAGCAATAAACATTTTGAGGGTACTCTGTAGTACCAATTGGGGTTCTGATCGCTCTTCTCTAATGAAAATCTACCATGCTATGATCCGTTCCAAATTAGATTATGGCTGTACTATTTATGGTTCCGCCCGTAAATCAGTCCTCAAAAAGCTGAATATTATTCATCACACCGCTCTTCGGTTGTGTTCTGGAGCATTTAGGACCTCTCCTGTGGAGAGCCTCTATGTTGATTGCTACGAAGCCCCTCTTCATTTAAGGCGAAATATTTTATCTTTACATTACTATTTAAACTTTTATCTTTTAAAAATCATCCTTTTCATACTAACAGTTTTAGCAGCTTCCTCACTCGTTTATTTAATCATCGACCATCTTGCATTCCTTCATTTCATTATAGAATAAAGGAACTTTTATCCAATTTTAATCTGGACAACATTAATATTTTAGCCTCTGACACTTATCCTCCTCCTTGGAATGATGCAAATTTTAGCTTTTTAAATCCTTTTTCATCTCTTGACAAGGCTTCTACGGCTGACATCATTTTTCAACAGTTTTTTAATCACCATCGACACTGTTACTCAGACTACGTTCCTGTTTTTACTGACGGCTCCAAATCGGACGACTTTGTTGGCTGCGCTTTTATTTTTGAGGGTCATTCATATAGTTACTCTCTTCACCCAGCGACTTCAATTTTTACTGCCGAGCTTTTAGCCATTGTCAAAGCTTTAGAAAAGTTGCTCTATTTTAACAAAAAAAATTTTATTATTTACACGGATTCCTTGAGTGCTTTGCATTCCCTTGGTTTTATAGACTCTCATAGTCACCCTCTCATTTTTAGAATTTTAAACTCTTTAAAATATCTTGCTTCCTTTTATTTATTTTTTTTATTTTTTTTTATTTATTTATTTTTTATTTATTTATTTATTTATTTATTTATTTTCATCTTGTTTGGCGCAGTTTGTCCCTAGAGGATTTAGCGCAATTAAACTTCAATCAACCAACCAACCTTGGGAGTGAACGTCATACTCAGTTGGGTTCCTTCACATGTAGGTATACATGGCAACGAACTTGCAGATAAAGCTGCGAAGTCCGCAAACAATTATCTTGCCTTTGAGTTGCCCTATTCCGATGTAAAAAAATTCGTGACTCAGTTATTGTATAAAAAGTGGCAGCAATCTTGGAATGGACAAAATGGCAATAAACTACATGCTGTTAAACCTCTAATAACAATGTGGCCTTCCCTCCCTAATCGAGGAAATGATGTAATCATAACTCGTCTGCGCATTGGACATACTCGCCTCACTCACCGTCACTTGCTCATGGGGGAAACTGTGCCCACCTGCCTTTGCTGTAAAGTGGCTGTAACTGTGAATCATATTCTAGTCGAATGTCCTGTTTATAATAATCAGAGGCTTTATTACTTCCACTCGAATAAGATTCTTTTAAGTAACGTGCTAAATTCTACTCCTCATAAAAATATTTTTGGGTTTTTAAAGTGCATTGGATTTTATCCACTTATTTGATTCTGCTATAACATTTTCTTTTTTTTTGTGCTACATTTTACTCTATACACCTTTGTTTTTATCTAATCACTATTTTTTCATAAGCCTGCTTTTAAGCTCGTGTTGTTTTCTTTGCCTTGTCATTTTACTAATGGTTTTATCTTTATAGTGTTTACAATGTATGTGTTTTATATTTTTTACCCTGTGTCTGGCACAATATGTCCCTTGCGGATTCAAATATTTTTTAGTCTTTGTAGTGATTACGATAATAATGTAATCCGAAGTGGCGGAATTGCTTTTCCGATATGATGATAATTTTTCTGTTTTCCAAGAAAGCGTAGGGCTTTTTAGAAGGAAAATTTTTAGTAGATTCTGAAGATAGGAAGGTTTTGTATGGGAGGTGGTGTATTGATAGTTTCTTTCGAACTAGGTGAGTAATGTAAATCTAATAAGATAGGTGAGGAAGATTTAGAGTTGTTTTTAGGAGGAGATTCTTGATCTCTAAATTGGGAGAGTTCATGCCTTAAGGTTGTTAGTCGAGGGGAAGAAGAGCTGTTAGTGCTAGGAGACAAGCATGAGGAATAAGTTGGTTTAGATCTTCTGTCAGGCTCATTATCTAAGCGTTCAAGAGATTTGTAGGGACAGAAAAGGCTCAACCACCCTGCCGACCCATATGGGTTTACGACATTGACAAGGATTGGCGAGGAGTCCCCTTCCAAACACCAACGAGACCGCAGCCGCGGGAGACGGACCCCCAAAGCTCAGCAAAGAAAAGCCGGCCCTGATTTATTGAAACAAAAAAAGGAATTTTTTACATAAGGCCACGCGACCTAGGTCAGAGGAACCTCGCATAGGAGTGCCGTCTGACCAAGGGAGGGAAGTGCCCAAGTCTTGATACATAGTTGGCTGGTATATAAATGATTTACAGAATATCGGTAATTAGAGTTATACAATTATAGTTGAGTTGAACTTGAACATACATCAAAAATACATCATTATACATCATAAATACATAATAGTCGAGTCATCATACAAACATAGTCGAGTTGAGCTTGAAAATACATCATATATACATAAACATACAACTTAAATGCATCTTAAATAATGACAATCTTAATAACAGTAGAAATAACATATATAAATACAATAACCATAAGAGAAGTGACAAAATTATACAAAATTAGGTAGTAGTGAATACATTAAGTAAAATAAGTGAAATAAAATGAACTAAATGTCTAAATAACTTATACAGGATATAAAACTCTTCTCCGGAGCCTGCAGTAGACTATTAGACAGATGAGACTATGAAAGAGAAATATTTGTGTAGGTGATTGTAAATTTTTGAAGTTAGGAATAATAAGAATGAAGAGTTGTCAATTCTGTTGAAGAGATTTTCTAGTGATTCGTTTGGACTTTTCTTAATATATTCCGGGGAGAAACAGCAGCTATTGAGTAGAAAGTGAAGAGAATCCCCTAATTGACCACAGGGGCAATTGGGGGAATTTAATTTATTTATTTTAAAGAGAAAAGATGGGAAACTGCCCTGTCCTGAAGTGAAATAGACTAAGACTTTATTTTTGATTTTTAAATGGAAAGAGACAGTTTTATAGATTAGGTAGGTAGTGCGGCCTGTGTCTGTGGTTTCCCACTTTTTCTGCCAAAGGGAAAGAATTTGTTCTGATTGACGGCGTTTGATATACGAAGTTGGAATTAAGGTGTTTGTGGTATGGGGGAGAGAAGTGGCTGATTTTTGCCAGTTGGTCTGCTAATTTGTTGCCTTGGATATTGACATGTGCTTTAACCCATGAAAAGTTGAATTTTATATTGGGAAATTGTTCACAGTGGGTGATAATTTTTCTTACGATAGTTGAGTTTGGAGTAATGTTTTGCAGACTCCGGAGCACAGATTGACTATCAGTGAAACAATTAAAGTGAAGAACCTCTTTGGAGATAGCCCGTTGGACTGCTTTGAGAAGACCTAATGCTTCTGCTTGGAAGACTTGCGTGATTGCTAATTCTTTCATTGTAATTTGGAAAAGTGTGTTTGGGGTTAAAAGGAACAAACGCTATCCCCGTGCCAGAATCTGATTTGCTTCCATCTGTGAAGATAGTTATAATGGATGGATGAGTCCTGGAGAGATTGGTCTGATTTTATGGGATTAAATGTAATATTGTCTGGGTACGACGAAGGATCTATTGTGTTTCTGAGAATAGTAGATTCTAGCATTGAATTGTTGTAGATCATGCCATCTATGGATAGGGGAGAGAAATTGTTTTAAATTGAAAAAGTCTTGTAGTTTTTTAGCTTTGAGGGTGATCGGAGGGATCCCCGTCAAAATGTAGAGAACCTGATTTGAGGTGGTCCTGTAAGAGTGTAGAATTTTAAGTAGAAAACTACGTTGTATAGAGGTTAATTTTCGTTTGCCTATGGCGTTAAGGAAAGAGAACCAGGCTGGTGAGGCATAGAGAATTTTTGCTTCAATTACAGTGATATACCAGGTCCGGACAATGGAGGGTCGAACACCCCAGTATTTATTTGAGGTTCTGTTAGTGTTTAAAACTAGTTGATGGACTGAATCTTGTAAAAGTTCGAGGTGTTTTAGAAAATTAAGTCTGCTGTCTAACGTTATGCCTAGGTATTTGATAAATCTTTTAATTGGAATTTTAGAATTTTTGAGTTTAAGAATGGGTGGACGATTTTTAATATCTTTGCGTAAAACTATGCCTTCAGTCTTAGAGGTAGAGATTTGTAGCTTGAGGTCTTCACAGATGGAGACGAATTGTGAAATTTTTTCATTGGCAAGTTGCTCCAAAGAGGATCTTGAATTATGCGAAACCAGCATAGAGAAGTCATCCGCGTAGGCAATTAAGTAATAGTATGAGCTTGTGAATTGTGCTAGTATTTTATTCGCGATGAGTGACCAGAATATTGGTGCAAGACACGAACCTTGCGGACGAGATTTGTAGGGACAGAAAATACTCTATCTCCCTATCGACCAGAAAAAAGGTTTACGACTTGCATGGGGAGATGAGATAGCAATCTCTACCACCTGCCGATGGTTGGTTGTTTGAAATTTAGTGGCGCTAATTCCTCAAGGGACAAACTGCGCCAAACAAGACGAAAAATCAAAAAGAACAACACAATTTTGAAAAAGTTAACATGAAACCGTAAAAATGAAAGATGCCCAAAACCAAAGAAATACATTAAAAAACAAACACATAAGTAGAAAATTAAGAAACACAAACAGAACAATACGATAATCACCAAAGTTTGATTAAAAATAAATTTTTTAAAAATGTAAAAACAGAAAATGAGAAAATGAAAAAGGAACAATACAACAATGAAATATATTAATTTACAAAGATTGAAAATTAAATTAAAATTGAAAAAAATAAGAATTAAATATTACATAATTGAACATTAAAAGTTAGAAAAAAATAAATCAGATTTCAAAGTACAAGCCAGTACAGCGAAGAAATGGGAATAAGCCTGGATGTGGGATTTTTCCAATGATTGAATTAAGATTAGGTGATGAATTCCCAAAGAATTTTATGTACAGAGATTTGAAATATATACAAGAAGTTAAGATATGTGCGACTGTAAAACTAGTCTTACAATACGCACACTGTGGAGAAGCCTCACCAAGCAAGAGATGTGCATGTGTGAGTCGGCAGTGACCCACACGAAGACGAGTGATAATCACGTCCTGTCTTCTGGATGGAAGTTGAGGCCACTTGGAAATGTTTTCTTTTACATCTCGCAATTTATTTGATACTGTATCAACCCAAGAATTCTGCCATTTAGAGTGAGCTATATCTTTGATGTAAATTTTCAGGTCAGGATAAGAAAGGCCAGTGTTTAAATAGTTTTCGGCAGACTTTGCAGCTAAATCCACAAGTTCATTTCCTATTATGCCGACATGAGAGGGAACCCAGCTAAAAATTAACGAGATTCCCATGGAATTAAGATTAGTTATTAAAGTGAGAATTTTGAAAATAATAGGGTTATTACAATTAGGATAGATTAATGAATTTAAAACACTTTGAGAGTCGGTATAGATAATGAAATTTTTACTATTGTGGTGCGTCATTTCCTCTAAAGGCTTCAAGATAGCAAAGGCTTCAGCAGAAAATATGGAGAGTTTAGAATGTAATCTATAGCTATTGATGTTTTCTTCGATACTGTATGCACAGCTAACAAAGTTTGTGGATTTGGAGCCATCGGTAAAAACAGGAGTGTAAGTTGTAAAGTATTGTTTGTGATCTTGAAATATTTGTTGGTATATGTTATTAGCAGTTGAACTTTTTTCAAATGATTTAAAAGGGTTAATAATACTGAAATTAGGAGTGTACCATGGAGGAATTCTAACATCTGTGGGAATAGTATCAATATTGTCAAAGTTAAGATCTCTTAAGATTCCTTTTATTCTTCCCTGAAAAGGCAGAACACAAGAAGGTCTAGCATCATAGAGGCGTGTGAGGTAAGTATTGAGAGTATTCTGATGAATGGGATGATTGACATATGATGCTGTTCTGAAGTAGTACTGTAGACACAGCACCTGACGACGTAATTCCAGAGGAGCCTCACAGCAGTCAACATACAGACTTTCTATAGGAGATGTTCTGAAAGCCCCTGAGCATAATCTGAGAGCAGAATGGTGAATGGTATTCAGCTTTTTTAGAACAGAAACACGGGCTGACCCATATACAGCACAACCGTAGTCCAGTTTCGAGCGGATGAGAGCATTATATATCTTAATTAGAGAAGCCCGATCAGCTCCCCAGTAGGTCTTCGAAAGGACTTTTAGAATGTTGAGCTTCCTTTCGCAATTCTTCCGCAAGGTTGTGATATGAGGTGCAAAAGTAAGTTTTTTGTCAAAGATGATGCCGAGAAATTTCACCTCATTCACAATGGTGATCTTATTACCAAGAAACTGGATTTCAGGATCGGGGTGCAGACTTCTTTTTTTACAAAAATGCACGCAGGATGTCTTTGAACTAGAAAAGCTGAAACCATTCTCGCCCGCCCACTTACTGATCTTGTTAACTGCAGTCTGGAGTTGTCTATTGATATATCTCATATCAGCTCCATCACATGAGATGTGGATGTCGTCAACATATAAACTCCCCTTTACGGAGGGTGGTATCTCATTTAGAATCCCATTAATTGCTACGATAAATAAAGTAACACTCAAGACGCTTCCCTGAGGAACCCCTTCTTCTTGAGTAAAAGTGCGAGATAAGTTATTTCCTATACGAACTTTGAACGTCCTTAAAGCTAAGAAATTTTGTATGAAAATAGGCATATTTCCACACAGCCCTAAATCATTAAGCTTCCGTAAAATACCATAACGCCAAGTGTGGTCATATGCTTTTTCGATATCGAAGAAAACAGAAACCAGATGGTTTCGTTTAACGAAAGCATTCCGGATTCTGGTTTCCAGGTCAATCAAGTTGTCTAGTGTGGCTCTTCCTCGACGGAAACCACTCTGAAAATTAGATAGGCAATTATTTTCTTCCAGATAGTACATGAGACGAACATTTATCATTTTTTCAAATAGTTTGCAGAGACAGTTCGTCAAAGCAATTGGACGGTAACTGAGAGGATTCGTGGGATCTTTATCATGTTTTAGAATGGGGATAACAACAGCCTCCCTCCACGAGGAAGGAAAGCTATGTTCTTTCCAGATCCTATTGTAAAGTGTTAACAGATTTGTCACCAACCAAGCGAACGAACCCAGTCAAACCAGGAAGGTACGGAAGACCCTAATTTATTGAAAAAAGAAGAAAGAAGATACATGTACAGAAGGCCACGCGTCATCCTACAGGGCGGTTTCCTCACGCAGGAGGGCCGACCCTGTGGTGTTACAGAGCCTGTTTAAAACAGTAATTTTGAAGTTTACAACAATATGAATGAATAACAAAATGATATAATAAAACAGAATTTTGATAAATACATAAAGATAATATTTTACATAATTTTGATATTTACATAAAGATAACTTTTACATAATATTATATTAGCAATTAGTTAATTTTTTTGGTAATTGTTGTGATATAATTTAAACATGAAATGTTTTTTTTTTCATAGAGAATAAAGAATAATATTATTATTATAATATTATTATCATAATAGTAATTATATTAGCAATAAGTTAATTTTTTGGGATTGTTGTGATATAATTTAATCATGAAATGTATTTTTTTATAGAGAAGAAAGAATAAAAGAGTATTTCTTGTTGAGAGTGTTATAAATGGAGGAAATTATTTGTATTAATTTTCGGGAATGATCTAATCGTGTGAAGAAGTTTTGGTATGATTCATTATTGCATTTCTTAATTATGAGAGGAGAGAAGGTACAAGATTGTATAAGAAAATGTAAAGAGATTTGTAGGGACAGAAAATACTCTTTCTTCCGGTCGACCTGATAATGGTTTACGACGTGGCGAGGGAAGAAGAGATATACCCATCCAGCCATCCAACGAAACCGCAGCCACGGGAGCGAGCACTGGAAGATGAGAGGGGTCAGAAGAACCTATTTATTAGAATATTGAAAAGAATACAGGATATGTACAGTAGCGACAACGCGCTATTAGGCGGGGAGCCTCTCAAGAGTGCCGCCTCTAGATAGAAAACAAAGGCCGAGCGCCTGTAAGAAAAAGGTACAAAGAATATCTTACAAAGGTACTAAAGAATAGAAGGTACAGAAGTATGAACGTGAGGGGAGCCTCGCATGAGTGCCGCCTAGAAGAATGAAGGGAGGAATGAAGAAAGTTATTTTCTTTGAGAATGAAAATAAAGGGTACAGTTGAGGCAAGAGTGAAAGTAAATGAAACATTATAATAAAAAGAGAAATGAAAAGAAAAAGTATTCTTAATAAAAAAAAGAAAGCATTAAATAATTATAAGAAAAGAGAAAACATAAAGTAAATATAAGAAAAGGAAAAAAACGTAATAACGTAATTGAAACAAATAAAAATGAAAGAAAAGAAATAAAATTATGTTGCCCTTGTGGGATTTGGAAGGATGTTTCTTAATTTTGTAGAGGTGGCTGCTAAGTAAGAAGGACAGTTGGTATCACTTGCACTGTGAGAGGTAGGACGACGTTGAGAGACTGATGAGTTGGTTTGAGGGAAGAGTTGTAGTCACAGCAGTTTTTGCAGTTTTGAGATTTTCAGCAGTGGTTGTTAGGATGATTTGTCCCGCAAGTCACGCATATTGAATTTGATTTGCAGGTGAAGGAAGGATGTCCTAGATTTTGACAGTTGCTACATCTTGAAATTCTAATATATAGTTTATAATATAGCTTTGTGAGACCAATATGGAGTGAATTTGGTTTTGAGTTTGAATAGTTAGTTAAAATACTTTTTTGAGCTAGATTTAATGGAAGGTCTATGAACCAGTGATCTAAAGAAGAGGTTTTGGAGGGAATAGATTTTATTAATTGGTTGGTTGGTTTGGTTTTTTGATGTTTAATGGCACTGTATCCTCATGGGACATATTGTGCCAAACACATGGTTAAGAGACCTCATACAGGGTAAAAAGCTGTAGAGAAAATAAAACAAAAGTAAAAGAAGACAAAGTGGTACACAATATCTTATAAAACGTATAAAACTGGTGGAGAATTAAACTACAAACATGGGTAAAGAAAAGCTGAATATAAAAAAGTCAAATAAAAAGGAGTGAAGAATTAAATAAGTTGATAAAAGCCGATATGCTTCAAAAACCGAAAAAGGTTTTGATGAGGGTTAGCATTAAGTAAGGCGGGTAAAGGAATGTTGTGAGAATGGAAGTATAAAAGTCTAACATTGTTATAAATAGGACAATCTAAAAGAATGTGCTTCAAGGTGACAGCAACCTTGCAGTGAAGGCAAGTGGGAGCAGGTTCACCTACGAGTAAATGACGGTGAGTGAGACGAGTATGTCCTATTCGGAGACGAGTTACAATCACATCTTTCCGGCGTGAAGGAATCGAAGGCCACATAGTGATACGAGTTTTAATAGCTTGAAGTTTATTCAGAGTTTGTTCATCCCAACAACGTTGCCATTCTTTTTGAACCATCTGAGTCACAAAATTTTTGATATTACAGTATGGCAATTGAACGTCAAGATAAGTTTTAGCGGATTTTGCAGCTTTATCTGCAAGTTCATTGCCCTTTATATCCACGTGAGCCGGGACCCAACTAAATTGAACATCGATTCCCGATGACATTAAATCATTTATCGAATTTAAAATATTGAGAGTGAGAGGATGACTATGAGTATGAGGATGAGCAAGAGCATGGAGAACACTCAATGAATCTGAGTAAACAATAAAATCTTTTTCCTTGCGGTTGAGCAACTCTTCTAAAGCCTTAAAGATACCTAAAAGTTCCGCGGTGAAAATTGAAACAGCCGGATGCAGGGAGTAACTGGTAGAAACGTCACCAATAGTAAAAGCGCACCCAACGAAGTCGTCCGATTTGGATCCGTCAGTAAAAACAGGAGTATAATTAGAATAAAATTGCCTATGATAATTAAAAATTTGTTGAAAAACTATGTCAGCTGTAGAAGCCTTGTCAAGATAAACGAAAGGATTAAGGAAGTTAAAAGCAGAATCGTTCCAAGGAGGATGATTAAAATCAACTGATAAAATATTTACAGTGTCTAAGTTAAAATTTGACAAAAGGTCTTTGATTCTATAATGAAACGATGGAATGCATGATGAACGATAAATAAATAACCGTTTAAGGTATGAGCGAAAAAACAGAGTTATGAAGAGGATGATTCTTAAAAGATAAAGTTCTAAAATAATAGTGTAGAGATAAAACTTTCCTTCTTAAATGAAGAGAGGCCTCATAACAGTCAACATAAAGGCTCTCCATCGGGGAGGTTCTAAAGGCGCCAGAGCATAATCGGAGGGCAGAATGTTGTACAGGATTCAATTTCTTTAAATTGGAATTACGCGCAGACCCGTAAACTACAGAACCGTAATCAAGTTTGGAGCGGATTATAGCTCGATAGATCTTCATTAAGGAGGTTCTATCAGAGCCCCAAGACGTACTGGATAGAACACGTAGTAAATTTATTGCTTTTTCGCACTTTTTGCGTAAATACGAAATATGGGGGAGAAAGGTCAATTTCTGGTCAAAATTACCCCGAGAAATTTATATTCTTTTTTAATATTTATAGGATTGTCCCCGATAGTAATATCCGGGTCTGGGATAATGCCTCTCCTGTTGGTAAAAGGAACACAACAAGTTTTTGAGTTGGAGAAACTAAAGCCGTTGTTGGAAGACCAGTTGATTATCTTGTTAACTGCCACTTGGAGCTGCCTGTTGATAAATCTGATGTCAGCGCCCTCACAGGATATCATCAGGTCGTCAACGTACAAGCTTCCCTTGACTATAGGAGGGATATTGTTTAAAATACCATCTATGGCAATAATGAACAGTGTGACACTCAGAACGCAACCTTGAGGCACACCCTCCTCTTGGATACCCATCAGATAAAAAATTAGAGATGCGGACTTTAAAATGACGCAAGGATAAAAAATTTGAGATAAAAATAGGAAGGTTACCCCTCAATTGAAAGTTGTATAATTCCTTTTTAATACCGTATCTCCATGTACGGTCATACGCTTTCTCCATATCAAAAAATATAGAGACCAAATGTTTTTTCTTTACAAAAGCTTCACGTATTCTTCTTTCCAAATCGATAATGTTATCAACAGTATTTCTACCTCGACGAAAACCACTCTGATAGTTTGATAAATAGTTCTATTTTTCCAAGTAATGCATCAGTCGAGCATTGACCATTTTCTCCAAGATCTTGCAAAAACAATTTGTGAGGGCTATAGGACGGTAACTTAAAGGATTAGTAGGGTCTTTTCCGGGCTTTAAAATAGGGATAATAACTGCCATTCTCCAAGATGAAGGGAAGGTCTGTTCTTGCCAAATTCGATTAAATAAATGCAATAAGTTTTGAACTGAACAAGTCGATAGGTTTTTTATCATACAGTATGAAATATTGTCTGGACCACAGGAAGTATTGTGTGTATTCTTGAGTGCTCTATTTAATTCAAGAAGGGTAAAATGTTTATTATAGGGCAGATTTAGATTAGTTCGGAAATTAATTGCTTTCTTTTCAGCTGCTATTTTGTACTTAGTAAAATTAGAGGAGTAGCTGGTTGGTTGGTTGATTGAAGTTTAATGGCGCTAAATCCTTTAGGGACAAACTGCGCCAAACAAGATGAAAAAAAAAAATAACAAGCTCAAAACAGATTAAAGCAACGATAAAAATAAAACACACAACATAAAACACGAATAAAAATTAAGTTATATACAGATTAACAAAAATTGAAAATTGAGTGAATTGAAAATTGAAAGATTACAAATTGAAAAAAAAAAAAGAAAATTGAAACACAAACAAAAATTATATTTCGGTATAAAAACCAGATTGACGAAGAAAGGGGAACAAGTTTGGATGTGGAGTTTCCCCGATGATTAAATTAAGATTAGGAGATTGGTTACCAAAAAATTTTATATACAATGATTTAGAACAAACACAAGGAGGTTAAAATATGTGCGACTGTGTATGGTGTCTTGCAATACGCACACTGTGCAGGAGCTTCACCGAGCAAGAGATGGGCATGGGTGAGCCTGCAATGACCCACTCGTAAACGAGTGAGTATTACGTCATGTCTCCTAGAAGGGAGTTGAGACCATTTCATTATCTTGGTTTTAATTTCCCGCAGTTTATTTGAAGGAAATGCTTATCCCAGGACATCTGCCATTTATCGTGTAAAAGATGTTTGATGTAAATTTTAAAGTCAGGATAAGGAAGACCAGTGTTGAGAAAGTCGCTTGCAGACCTGGTAGCCATGTCCCCAAGTTCATTGCCTTTAATGCCGACATGAGAGGGAACCCAGCTAAAAACTAGCGAGATTCCCATGGAAGTAAGGTTAGTTATTGTTGTAAGAATTTTGAAAATAATAGGATTATTACAGTTATTTGATTGCAATGAATTAAGAACACTTTGGGAGTCTGTATAGATAATAAAGTTTTTACTATTGTGATTCATCAATTCTTCTAAAGCCTTCAAGATAGCAAAGGCTTCAGCAGAAAAGATGGAGAGTTTAGGATGGAGTCTGTAGCTACTGATTTGATCTTTAATAAGGTATGCACAGCTGACATAGTTAGTGGATTTTGAACCATCTGTGAAAACAGAGGTATAATTTTTATAATATTGCCTGTGATCTTCAAAAATTTGTTGATAAATAATATTATTAGTTGAGATTTTGTCAAATGACTTAAAGGGGTTTATTATAGTAAAATTAGGAGTTTGCCAAGGATATATTCCAATAGGGTTAGGTATTGTATGTATGTTGTCTAAGTTTAGATCTCTTAAAATTTCATTTATCCTTCCCTGAAAAGGCAGAACACAAGAAGGTCTAGCATTGTATAATCGATTAAGGTATGAATTGAGTGTATGTTGGTGAATGGGATGGTTGATATAAGATGATGTTCTGAAGTAGTACTGAAGAGATAACATCTGTCGACGTAATTCAAGAGGAGCGTCACAGCAGTCAACGTAAAGACTTTCAACTGGAGATGTTCTAAAAGCCCCGGAACACAATCGAAGAGCGGAATGGTGAATGGTATTCAGCTTTTGAAGGACAGAAACGCGTGCTGACCCATATACAGGACATCCATAGTAAAGTTTTGAGCGGATGATGGCATGATAGATCTTAATTAGGGAAGCGCGATCAGCTCCCCATGAGGTCTTTGAAAGGATTTTGAGGATGTTGAGCTTCCTTTCGCAATTTTTCCGCAAGTTTGTGATATGGGGTGCAAAGGTTAGTTTTTTGTCAAAAATGACTCCGAGAAAATTCACCTCATTCACAATGTTGATGTTATTTCCAAGAAACTGGATCTCTGGGTCAGGGTGCAAACCTCTTTTTTTGCAAAAATGCACACAACATGTCTTTGAACTTGAAAAGCTGAAACCATTCTCGCTCGCCCACTTACTAATCTTGTTAACTGCAGTCTGGAGTTGTCTGTTAATGAATCTCATATCCGCTCCTTCACATGAGATATGGAGATCGTCGACATACAAGCTTCCATTAATAGAGGGAGGTATCTCGTTCAGAATCCCATTAATTGCAATAATGAACAGGGTCACACTCAAAACGCTTCCCTGAGGAACTCCTTCTTCTTGAATAAAAGTGCGAGATAATGTATTTCCTACTCTAACACGGAAATTTCTTAAGGCCAAAAAATTTTGAATAAAAATGGGCATATTGCCACGCAACTCTAAATTGAACAGCTGCTGTATAATTCCATGACGCCAAGTGCGGTCATATGCCTTTTCTATATCGAAAAACACCGACACCAAATGCTTCCGTTTAACAAAAGCATTCCGAATTCTGGTTTCCAACTCTATGATATTATCTAACGTGCTCCTTCCACGACGGAAACCACTCTGAAATTTGGAGAGGCAGTTATTTTCCTCCAGGTAGTAGATCAGACGAACGTTTATCATTTTCTCTAGAATTTTGCATAAACAGTTCGTCAGAGCTATTGGACGATAGCTGAGAGGATTCGTGGGGTCTTTATCAGGTTTTAGAATGGGGATTACAATAGCCTCTCTCCACGAGGAAGGGAAGCTATGTTCTCTCCATATTCTATTGTAAAGTTTTAGAAGGTTGAACATGGAAACTGAAGACAGGTTTTTTATCATTTCGTAGGAAATATTATCGGGACCAGCAGAAGATTTATGGACTTTATGCAAGCTCTGTTTAGTTCTAAAATGGTAAAATCAGTATTGTAGGGAAAGTTAAGCTTCGTTTGAAAGTTTATGGGTTTATCCTCGACCAGGTTTTTAAGTTTTGTAAAAGATGAAGAGTAATTTGAACTTGAAGATATATCAGCTAAGGATGAGGCTATTGTGTTGGCTATGTCATCCACAGAAGTTATAAGGTTGTTATTATAATTTAAAATTTGGATTTGGTTGTTTGGGTAAACGCCTGAACAGCGCTTAACTTTTACCCATAAATCTTTACTGGAAATGGTGGATGTGATACTGCTTATATAATTCACCCACGAATCCTTCTGGCTACGTCTTAAAATGCGACGGAAAACACTTTTGCATTTTTTATAATTTATTAAGTTCTCCGTCGTAGGATGTCTCTTGAACAATTGGAAACGCTTTTCTCTTAGCTTTATAACAAATTTTACACTCTTGGTTCCACCATGGCTTTGTTTGCTTTTGAGGACGACAGGAAGATTTTTTAATGGAAATATCAGCTGCAGAAATTATTGTTTCAGTTATATGATCCACTGCTTCATCAATAGTATTATTGTTGACCATGTCTGTAGAGATATTGGCTAGAATACGAAATTTATCCCAATCAGCGGAGCCTAGAACATAACGAGGAACTCGCTGATTGGTATTGGTGGCATTATTGTGAGTTAGAATAATAGGAAAGTGATCACTATTATAAAGGTAAGAATCCACTGCAAAATTCCAGAACGGAAAAATTTGAGGGCTGGATATTGCTAAATCAAGGGAGTGAAAGGTTCTTGTAGGGGAATGGAGGTAAGTATATTGGTTTGTATTGTAGATGCACAGATCATGGTCGGAGATTAGTTTTTCAATTTGGCGACCCCGTTTATTAAGGTTGGGGCTACCCCACAATGGACTATGGCCGTTCAAGTCCCCAACAATAATAAAAGGGACTGGGAGTTGAGTAATTAGGTTATTAAGAGTGTTCTGGGAGATGATATTATTTGGAGGTATATAGAGGTTACAGACAGTTATTAGAGATTGTATATGAATTTGAACAGCAACTGCTTGGAGGTTAGTACTAATGTTTAATGTTCTCACAGGGTAGTCATGAGAAGTGAAGAGGGCAACACCACCACAAACCCTGCCTCCTTCAATGTAATCTTTTCTGATAGTACTATAACGTTTTAATTTGGCTGGTTTATTGATGTCAAGTAGAGTCTCTTGAAGGGCAAAACAAACAGGATGGTATTTATTTACGAGGTCTCTGATATCAGAGACGTGACTTTTGAAGCCATGGCAGTTCCAAGACAAAAGCGCCATTGTAAAATTTGGAGAAGAAAAGGATGGAAATTATGTAGGTTGGGTCTTAGCCCACATTCCTTCTGAGTCCGAGGGATTTGTCAACATATCCTCTTCGGAAGTCACATAACCTTTGATGGAATCGTCCTCAGCAACTGGAGGGTTTTTTAAGAAATGTTTGCTGGACATTTTACATTTCAAAGGTTTGGAGGATTCTCCATCGTCGAAATCCTCCAGAAGGTTAAATTTATTTTTTATTTTTTCTTTTAGTTTTACAGCTGTAAGTTTTTGATGTTTGGGAGTCTTTTGCTTAGATGGATAATTAGTTATCTTTGCCTTTGATAAAATCTTACTTGATACTTGAGTTTTAGGATTTAATTTGTTTCTAGGTACGCGTTCATTTAATGGTTTTGGAACAATTACATTTTCAACTGTAAGAGCTTTATTTTCAAATTTTAAGGGTTGATCACGAGGAGATTTAGGGCTATTGGGTACGGTTGGAATATTTTCAGTTTGTGTGCTTATTGTTTTGCATTGTTTTACAGCTGCAGCAAAAGAAATTCCAGGTTTGGGTGTACGATCTTCTACAAGTTTCCTAGCTTCAGGATAAGAGATGTTATTTTTGACTTTAACTGCCTGTACTTCCTTTTCAAGTACCCACTTAGGGCAAGTACGGGAAAAGGCAGGATGGTCTCCTTTGCAGTTGACGCATTTAGGTTTTGATTTGCAGTCAACGCCGTCGTGGCCAACTTCTGCGCAACGAGGGCAGGTAATGGAACCACGACATGATGTTTTAGAATGTCCAAAGCGTTGGCATTGAAAACAACGCAATGGGCTGGGAACAAAGGGACGTACAGGGCATCGAATGTATCCAGCATTAATATGAGTAGGAAGTGATGGAGTGTTGAATGTGATAATAATATGTTTAGTTGGTAGAATTTTGCCGTCTCGACGGATGGTAATTCTTCGTACTCCACAAACATTCTGCTCTTTCAAACCTTCTAGTATATCTTCGTCGGAAACATTGTAGAGTTCTCCTTCTGAGACAACACCTCTGCTAAAGTTTAAAGTGCTATGAGCAGAGACTGTCACAGAAAGTTCTCCAAATTTGGTGCATTTAAGTAGCTTTGAGGCTTGCTTTGTGT
Organism: Pardosa pseudoannulata; assembly: GCA_032207245.1. Lineage (NCBI taxonomy): Eukaryota > Metazoa > Arthropoda > Arachnida > Araneae > Lycosidae > Pardosa > Pardosa pseudoannulata. The sequence continues at coordinate 487,325 of CM063499.1, read as the reverse complement.
CTGCCACTTCAATCAGCAAGACACCAGATCTTAATTTTTTCACGGATTTTACTTCTCCGACAGATGTTGATATGCATTTGTGTATCAGAAAAGGCGAGACAGCCGAAAAGCTTCCCTCCTTTCTCTGAACAATGAAGAATTTCGCATGATTTATGTTAACATGTACATCATTGTGCCCCTTTTGACCCAAGGGGAGAGGTTGTGGGGGGGTTGAGGAATCCATAATTAAAAGGAAGTTGTTCAGATCCCGGCGGCACCACCCACCATGGAGCCCAACAAGGGGATGCTAAACGCTCCCAAAAAGGGACATAAAGTCGCACCAGTGCTAACCGGGATCTATACGCGCACAGCTACCCCTTAAGCAGCCTCGACCCATTAAAGTGCCCAGCAGGTAACCGATTGCTTGACCCAGGCCAGTGACAAATGTCGTCCGACCAGCCGATTGATGTAGACGGGACCATTCTACACCACCCGTTTACCCGAAGCAGGGGCCAAAGTAATGTGTTGGTTTCCCTCAATTACCAGGATCCCCTTTTCCGGGGACACGGGTCTCCACGCACGGCAAACACGTGGGCGGTTAACAAATCGCGAGATGTTGTGTTCAGAAAAGGAACACAACATATCGCGATAAGCCCTCACCTCCGAAAAGGTAACCACATTGAGGGAGAAAGGAAGAAAAAAGGAAGAGAAGAGGAAAAGAGGAAAGAAAAGGAAAAGAACAAAAGATCGCTGGGGTACCTCGGGATTGCGACACCCGTGTTTACCTAAAGTAGGTAAACCCCCTGAGGGCGTAATTCAAGAGGAGCGCCACAGCAGTCAACGTAGAGACTTTCTACAGGAGATGTTCTAAAAGCTCCCGAACACACAATCGAAGAGCGGAATGGTGAATGGTATTCAGCTTTTGAAGGACAGAAACGCGTGCTGACCCATATACAGGACATTCATAGTCCAGTTTTGAGCGTATGATGGCATGATGATAGATCTTAATTAGGGAAGCGCGATCAGCTTCCCATGAGGTCTTAGAAAGGATTTCGAGGATCTTGAGCTTCCTTTCGCAATTTTTTCCGCAAGTTTGTGATATGGGGTGCAAAGGTAAGTTTTTTGTCAAAGATGACGCCTAAAAAATTCACCTCATTCACAATGTTGATGTTCTTTCCAAGAAACTGTATCTCTGGGTCAGGGTGCAGACCTCTTTTTTTTGCAAAAATGCACACAACATGTCTTTGAATTTGAAAAGCTGGAACTATTCTCGCTAGCCCACTTACTAATCTTGTTAACTGCAGTCTGGAGTTGTCTGTTAATAAATCTCATATCCGCTCCTTTACATGAGTTGAAACATGGGATAAGTGTGTCAGATTCTATGAACAATTAAAGGAATTGACAGGCTTCATTGACAGCAGTTTGAACACAACTATTCCAACTTTATTTACTCAGGGAAAAGACATTACTTTTTACCTCCAAAAATTAACTGACGCAGGTAGCCAAGCAGCCAAATTAGCAGTAGTACATGATTATATATCATCAACATTAAAGGATATGACACCAAGACTGGTTGGTTTGTGGTTACTAAGGTGTGGGATAAAATGGGGACTAGAGGAGTGGAAACGGAAAAAGTGAATAAAGTTCGCTGAGGCACCTCGGGGTGGCGACGCCCGTGTTAACCTAAAATAGATAAATCCATTGAAGGACATCTAATTAGTGACAAGGTTGAATGGATTAACGAGATTCCCAACTGTCCCCAAGCCCACAACTCCAACAAGACAAAACAATAACGGGATATCTAGTCACGATGCTGGAAGAGGACCCCATTTTCAAGGAAATCCCTCAAGTTACAAAAATAAGACTCATAACAGAGCTAGGTTGTATAGAAGATATTCATAATAGGAAGTGCATTGCACTCCTCCGGGCACAAGATTTTCAAGAAGAAACGATGACCGTCTTAAACAACCTCAAAAACGAAGTGGAGGATCTTCGAAATGAAATGCGTCAATCCAAAGAGAATAATCTAACACCAATCAATCCCCCAACTACCTCATATGCTCAAGCACTATCTTCACCCTTACCAAAAAGCACTATTATAATAAAATCAACTGCGGGCAGGCCACCAGCCCAAATCATAAAAGAACTTAAAGCTCATGACTGCCCTGAGGGTGTCATACTAGAGAAGATGAAACCTACCTTCAACGGAGTGGAACTAAGAACAAGAACGGAAGCCCAAAAGGAAATCCTTAAGTCCGGACTGGGTGAAGTTATGCCAGAAGACATCCAGATAGTAGATAAAAAACCTATCACCACCAAAATATTGTTTCATAACACTGCAAACGTGGGAGCTCAGGGCATAGAAAAACATCTACAGGAACTGGGATTCTTGTCGGAAGAAATCCAACAAATCCGAGAAATACCCTCTAAAAGGGAAAACCAAACCCATCTATTATACCAGCTTCCTAAAAAGAAAGCTTACCACCTCCTCCCTTCCATGAATTCAAATAGACCTTCACAAATCTTAGTTAACTTTAAGACAATATACTTCAAACCATACATTAATGTCAACAGATGCAGGAACTGCCATACCTTAGACGAACATACAACATCCCAATGCAAAGTATATACCTACTGCGGAAAATGCGCCAAAAAGGGGCACAATGCCAACAGTTGTCCCAGCAAAAAGGTACAATGTATCAACTGCACTCTATACAATAAACACCAAGATCAAGATGATGAAGATTTTACTCCAATGCCGACAGACCACACTGCCTTTGACACAAATTGCCCAACTTACAGACAACTTTTCAACCGAAAATTATACAGGAGTGGGGCATTTGAGGATAACGCCCCTTTTGACGACCAAGCTGTCTAACCCAACCACAGTATCTCACCTTTCTCCACCACTATCTCTTCCTACTTCTTCACCAGTTGCAGGCCCCACAGGCCCCATAGACCCAATTAAAATAATCCAAATCAACATGCAATCCTGCAAAGCTGCCAGCTCCAATTTGGTTCAATTTATGGTTAAAAACGAAATAGAAATTGCATGTGTACAGGACATCTACATTAAAGATAAACAACTCCAAGGTATCCCACTTAAATGGACTAAATTTACTTCCAATTCTCTCAACGCAGCTATCCTAATTTCTAATCCAAAAATTAAAGCTATACAATCACTTCAGACAGAAAATGCAATTTTTATTAACCTGCAAACCCAAACTTCTTCACTCTTAATAGGCTCCTTTTATTCCGAACCAAGTAACGATTTCAAAGAAAATATTGACCAATGGGCCCTGCACCTGGACCAAACTTCCTTCCTTATAGCTGGTGATTTTAACGCCAAACACACGGTTTGGGGATGTTCTAGGAACGACTCCCGTGGAGACCTGGTTTTGGACTACTGCCTCAACAACGACTGGGTCATTCTTAATGACAAAGACCAACCGCCATCATTCTTTGCTATCCAAGGCTCCGGTCACCCAGATCTTACAATAGCCTCACCAGATGTCTCTTTACTAATTAATAATTGGAAAGTACACGAGGACGATTCACTCTCGGATCATAGGTATATAACCTACACACTCCAAGCAACGGCCCTTACGACTCATAAATACAATTACAAATCTAAATTTGGGAGATGGGGCTTCTTTTTCCGGAACAGCCTTCAGCTTCTAAAAGCCTCTGAATCAAAAATTAAAGAATTACAAAATGTTGAACAATTAGACACATTCATTCAAAATTTTAATAATAGTTTAAAAATTATATGTGATAAAACATTTCGTTTAAAATCTGTTTCCAATAAACAAAACTTAACATGGTACACACCTCAGCTCAGAAGCCAGAGCAATAAGCTAAAAGCACTGTATAAGTGTATAAAAAGATCTCCCTCACTACAACTCAAAATTAAATACAAACGGGAAAAAGCCATCTACAAAAGGCAACTACTTCAGGCGAAAAGGACAGCATGGAAGTCCTTCTGCACAACATCTGCGAGGAATTTCGGCAAGACGTTCGACGTCCTTAAAAACAAAAATTTCAACAGTAACAATCTGATTCATATAGCCCTTGAGAGCATGCCCTTGGATACAACGTACACAGAAGTGGAAAAACAACTAATACAACATCACTTCCACATAACGCAAAACACGACAATAGAATCCGCACAACACAATACTAATTTTAATCCAATAAACTTTTACGAATTGAAACAGGCCATGTTAGCACAAAATCTTAACAAAGCACCCGGTACTGACTACTTTGACCCACGCATAATTAACAAACTATTCAAAATTCATCCACCATTCTTCATTGGTCTCTTTAACAAACTCCTATCACTATCTTATTTCCCAATCAAATGGAAGGAGGCTCTTGTGATCTTCTTTCACAAAACCAACAAACCACCATCAGATCCGGCCTCATACAGACCAATTTGCCTTCTCCAAACAATCAGCAAAATTTTCGAAAGAATTCTTAATAATAGACTCCTACACCACCTTAAACTAACGAACTTTCTACACCCCCAACAATACGGCTTTCGAGAAGGTTTAAGCACGACTCACTGTCTCAACACACTACTCACAGAAATTATCTCCAGGAAATCTAAACACAAATACTCCCTAATGATATCATTTGATATCTGCGGGGCTTTTGATAACGTCGATCATAGTCTCCTACTAGAACAGCTTCAAAACACGAACATTCCATCATACCTTTTTAACACTCTTAAAAGTTTCTTATCAAACAGAAAAATTGGAACATTACATAATAACTTATTTCAAGGTTTCACCATCAACAAAGGCTGCCCTCAAGGTTCCTGTTTGGCTCCCCTTTTTTGGAACTTAATAGCAGATAAAATTCTCAAAACTTTTCCCACAGACGACAGCTTCCTGCTAGCATATGCTGATGACTTCACCTTGTTGATCTCCCAAGACTCTAGACTTCGCCTTGAAGAACTGGCAAACATCAAAATAACTCAATTTGCTTCCATCTGTGACCAATTAAAATTGACAATCTCACCCTCGAAAACAACAGGCGTCATTTTTGGCCCTGATATCTATGCAAGACTTCCCATCATTAAAATTCAAAACGAACGTCTTAAAATTGTCCGCAATATCAAATATCTGGGAATTACAATTGACCACAAATTAACCTTCAAAGATCACTTAGATAACCTGCAAGCAGAAATATCTCGCTTAATTTAAATACCAACAGAATCACGTCAAAATACTGGGGAGTAAGGCCCCACATTGTTAAACTCTGGTATACGACAGTGGTTGAAGCTAAATTACTGTACGCGATCCCTTCATGGCTTCCTTTTCTAAATTCACACGGGAGGAGGAAACTAATTTCTATCCAACGTAAATTCCTAGTCAAAATTCTCCAGTGTTACAGGACGGTTTCCAACCAAGCTCTCTACACATTAACTGGCATTCCACCAATAACTTCAAAGGCGCACTCAATTAGTAAAATCTTCAATCTCAAACATAACCGTTCACCTGCAGTAATCAACAATAAAACATTTTCACCAGACGACATAGAATCAACAAATCAAAAATCTGACATCGATCCCTCCTCCTACCCGTCCAACATTAAATTTACCTATTATAAAGATGGTCAACCTCCAACCACTGTCAATTCACTAACCATATTCACCGATGGAAGCAAAACTCCGTCTGGCCTCGGTCTGGCATTTGTAGCCCTTAAAAATCAACACATCTTCCAAATTTCCACTACAACTCTAAACAAAGAAGCCTCAGTTTTCCAGGCTGAAGCACAAGCTCTTTATGAAGCGACTATTTGGTCCACTTCAAGGCAAGAGTCAACAGTCTACATCTTTTCGGACAGTCAGGCCGCGATTAAAAGCCTCGAAAATATAACACCAAAATCTCCAATAATTAGGCAAATTATCACTACCTGTTCTTCCAAACCGGAAACCACCTTTAACTTCTCTTGGGTGAAAGCTCACGTTAACATTTTCGGTAACGAGGCAGCCGATCATTCCGCCAAAACCGCCACCACCCTCCCTATTTCAAATTCCTTAAAGCTTTCACATAACTTTATAAAATCGCAATCCAAAACAGAAATTCTTAAAAATTGGCAACAAAATTGGTCTACGGCAGAGACCGGGCGGTACACCTTCCAAATTTTCAAAGAAGTAAATTACGAACTAAAATTTCAGAACAAAATTCTCAACTACTTTGTAACCAACCAAGGAAGCTTCCCCTCATTCCTCTTCAAAATTGGTAAACATACCACACCAAATTGCCCCTGCGGTCAACAAGGTGACGCGCTCCACTTCATTTCCCAAAGCTGCTCCTTCTCGCCTCTCCAGATAAAGAAATCGAGAGATGAATCCTTCTCTAACTATCTACTCCGCATAGACAGCACACCCTTTTTGATCCATTTGGCAAAAACGAATCTACAATCATCTAAATTCTAAATTCTCATTTATTGTGTCGTCTGTCTGACTCTACAACGCAACTTCGCTTTGATCATTTCAAGTTCCTATAGCACTCCCTCTCCCCTCATCAATAGTTTTCAATAGTTTTCATCTAGTTGTTTTATTATTATATTTTATTTAGTTATTTTGTATTTAGTATTATGTGTTTGTATTTTGTTTATGGTTTGTAATTTGTTCTTGAGTGATTACTATAAGCTTATTATATTACTGTACCGTAATTTTTGTATCATATTATTATTCTTCTTTATCGTTTCGCACCTCTTATACTTATTATTACATTTTTGTATCATTCCATAATGTTCGCACACATTTCATCTGCTTCCTATCTATGGAAACTCTAATGTGCCTTTAAGCACCCCATCCACCCAGGGCGGCACTCTTGAGAGGCTCCCCCTGTTACCTTATGTAAACGACCACTCTTGATGTCTTTCGTTCAACTAAGACCGAGGCGGCACTCTTGCGAGGTTCCCCTCTAACATTATGTTTTGCATTACAAGGCGGCACTTTTACAAAGGATCCCCTTGACTCACTGTAAATACAATACTCTGTACATTTTCTCTCAACAGGAGTTCGGCCTTTTTCCCAGTCGCGAGGCGGCACTCATGTGAGGCCCCCCTCGTGACTGCGCGTTGCCGCTATTGTTAACACTTGTAATTCCAATTTTCCAAAATTCAATAAACTCAGGGTTCTTCTGACCCACCTGACCGACCAACCCGGACCTTGGGCTGGGGTGGATCCGGTTAGTAGATAGCGGATCGGGCTCTCCTCTCCTCCCCTCGTCAAGTTGTATACCCACTACAGGGTCGGCTGGGAGGATGAGTGTTTTTCTGTCCCTAATTAAATGTTCTCATTAAATGCTCCCTAATTAAATGTTCGTAATATTTAATTACGGTTCGAATTCTGCAATTTTTTAACTGTTTTCCGTGTTCCATCTCAATCTTCAATACAGTCTCAATGGGATTTGCCTGTCAACATATCGCCGTTTTCACCTTTTTCAAGAAGCTCCAAAAATAGGTTCCATTGATGCCACCTCAAGAAAATTGATATCTCCAGATAGCCCATACCTTCGTCATCAACTACATCGAACTTTCGAACTTCCTCGTCAATTTGCCGAATTTTTACGAATTTTTAATAACTTCGGAAATTTTCAACCATTTTCATCGTCTTCCTCAAGCCATATCTCAGCTCAGAAAAATGCCTCAACTTCAAAACCAAGATCGAGAAGATTGCTCTCCTTTAGACCTTTCCAACGTTTCCACCCTTACTTCTCTACGAAGATTACATGGAACTTTATGATTATTTTTCTACTTAAAAGAACATTTTTCTTTCACTTCCGAGACATCGCCAAACCCCAGCCAAGTCAACGTAAACAAACTTTTCCGGACATTCCTACAGGACTACCATTGACTTTATTTCCATTCGAAGGACAGTTTCAGTTAAAGCATTCCATCTACTTCTCTCCGCCCCTACTTTCAAGTCTGTAACTTTATTATTTTTCTTTTTATGATTTAATTACTATTTTTAAAACAGTCTTACATTTTCTATCTCTTCATGGACATTTGCATTTGATCTCATTTCATATTATTCACAGTTTAAAGTTTTATTATGTTATCTTACCTGATTTTTATCACCATAGCATTTTATTATTATTTTATTATTATTATTTACTGTGTTAATTAACCACATTAATATTCTATTTGTGCTTAAGAATTATTTTCTGTATTTTTAAACTTATTCCTTCATTTCCTTTTTCTCTCGCCAAGAATGCTAGACTTGCACCACTTTTCCTCAATTTCATAATACTTTAACATGGGGTTGGCTCATTTGGCGCTTTTTTAATTAAAACCTAATATTCCCACTCACATTGCTATTTAAATCTCATTAAACTTAATACTATTTGTTTCTCGCCAAATCAGCCAATTTCATTATTTCTTTTAATTAATATAATACTAATTTCTTTCACTTGGCGACTTTTATTTTACTGTAATTATTTATCTTATTTAGCCATTTTCATTACCCTATTCCAGTTGCTATGGTTTTTCCCGCTCAACATACGGGCTCTCATATTTAACATTGCCATCCAATTTTCACTAATAAGGTGTTGCCACTTTATAAACTAGACTCCTGCTTCACTAAATAAGTTTATTACTCTTTTACTATATTATATTTTGATTGCTTATCTTATATTTATACTATCTATGTTTCAGTTATACTTAACTACGTTTTCTTAAATGTCCCCACTTTTTCTCGATTTCGCTCCATGTATTCCTACGAAAAAATTCTTTTTTACTAATTATTCGATTTTCTTCAAACTTTGCCTACAGTCTTATTTTATCTGAAATCGACCATATACGTGTCCATTTCCCCATACATAAGTTCCTTCCCCCATTTTCGACCCCCCCTGAACATTCTATAGCGTCTATCTTCGAACGTTATTACCTTACGTCTAAACTTCCAATACAAAACTTGTAGAGTATATTTTTCCGCACTTAATGACACCTATTTCGACCTCCTCGGACAATTAGTTCGATTTTAATTCTTATTTTCCCATTTAATAACACTGGTTGCTAGGCAACAATCCCGCTTCCTCCGTAATTTTTATTTCTCCGAGCCCTACTGTCAATAACACTATGTTTACAGTTGCTATGGTTTCATTTCACTTCTACTGTTACTCACTTTAACTCCCCCCCTTTAATTCGAACGTTTTCGTTCTAATTATAACATTTTTAGCTCTAATTTTTCTCTATCCATGGTTACCAAATTTATTTTTCTAATCCTATAATTTCTTGAATTACAGCGATTTCTAAGACTTTTTGCTCCGTTGCTAGGCAACCGCACGCTTTTTTGCGACTTATCTCACTTCTCCTAAATTTTTTACGTATTCTCTCCGTATTAGCATTTTTCAACTTTTAATTACTCTGGTCCTAATTAACTTAAAATTAAGCTTTTTATCTCATTTTAAAGATATTTTTCTATATTTTCGTCTATTATTTTTCTCTTCGCACTATCTATTTTTCCCTTTCTCCCTCACCTATAAAATAGTTTTTCCTTTCCTCTATTTAATTCTCAGTTCCTTTCTATCAACTTAATAACTAAAATCTTTTAATATCTTCGAAGTATTTTAACCATGAGCTACAATACCCGTTCACAACAGAAATTATCTCACGATTTGGAAAAAGAAACCGACTCAAATACTAATAATACCTCCACTTATAGATTAGCGACATCTCCATCGCCTTCTTCCTATAATCCTAGATTTCCAAATCAAATCTTCCTCGTAGGAAAAGCCCAATCTTGTCAAATTTTACACAACTATAGTTACAAAGACATCTCAGGTAATTTTGACTTTAACCACTCAACTTTCCAACTCGTCTTACGAGATGAACTTTTAAAAGGAGGATTTGATTATTTTCGTGCTATGTTTCCTCATCACACTATTACTGTTAAACCATATTACAAATTTGATCAAAAAAGGGGTAATATTTACCTCCTACACGACGACGATGCTAAAGATAATAATTTGTTAAATACAATCTTTGATAATGACAACCAGTCATCTCTTCTAATTACACACACTCTACCAACAGTTCCGACATCACCCAACGTACGGAGGCTAGATGATAATCCATTTCCACCGCTTTTATCCTCTTCTCCTATCGATAGGGATAGAGGTCTCTCATCCCCATCATATATGTTATCAAAACACTCCAAGGATATCATGGATTCAAGTTCTGACCGCTCTCCTAGAACTCACATTTATCCACAACCATCGTCTTCTCAATATCCGTCAAAGTCTTTACCCACATCCCCCAAAGTCACTGCTCATGACCGATTAGGCATTTCAGTCCCGTCAAGCTCTTCTCCTTCTCTCCCAAAAAACAGTTCCTTCTCCTGAAACTACAATCATAGCTCCTTCAGATGAACCATTCGCAATCCTGGAAGATAGAAATCTCATAGTTATATCGGATAAGCAATTCTATCATCTTGGCCTGAATTTTTTCGGTAGATACTATAATGATACTAGAGTACTAATATATCCACAACATTCTATTCACAAGTTTAGTGATTTAGATTCTACAGTATACTTATCTATACCAGATATGTCTGAAGATAAAACAACAATTATTAATACTTTCTTCAAGTACATCTCCGACACTCCAATTTTAATAGAACCTCGTTCAAGCTCTTCCAACACTCTGTCCAGAAGTGTTACGACAACCTCAGTCTATACATCTACCAAAGATCTTCTCTCTGACGAATTATCAATCGACTCCATACCAATGTATCTCTCTTCCATTCAATCGTACTTAGAAGACTCATTCTCCCAACTGATAGATGAAAACTCAACTATAAAAAATCTTATGGACAAAATTCGCGCCCAACAACAAGAACAAATGAATCTACTTAAGACATTAGAAGAAAAACATTCAAAATTTGAAGAGTTTCAAGAAAATTTCACATTACTCAAGTTAAAAATGGATCAACTCTTAACAGACCTCCCTTCAAAAGATGACCTACACCAGTTTCAAGAATCAGTCAAGGTCTTAATCACAGACAAAAATCCTCAAAATTTTGAAAACATATCCCAAAGCTCGTTTGAACGAAATCTTCCATCTACGAACCCCGACTCCTTCAAGACAACACTTATTCTTCGACCAACTACGGAGCATTCAGTACAAGATATTCGTAAAGAACTTTCATCTATATCCTGTCCTACCGACATTGGAATAACTAAAATCCGTACCACTCCTATAGGGGTAGAAATAAAAACAGCTACTCTTCCTGACAAACTTCGTCTACAAGAACATCTGCACTCAACCATCACTACGGCTAACTTAGAAGAAAAAAGGTCAAAGACTATACGCATCATCTTTCATAATATAACTAAATATGACTTTTCTCATTTTCTGACTTCACTACAAACACTCGGTTTTGACAATACCGATATAACAATTCTGAACAGAATTCCATCTAAAACACCAACCCATGAACACATCTTAATAGATTTCCCACAACAAAAAGCCCAAAAAATATTACTCCAAAACTACTCCAACTCTAAACCCAACTTTATCCAAGTAGGATTTGACAGGGCGTATTATAAACTCCATGTACGTGTTACCAGATGTAACAATTGTCAAAAATTAGGTCTTCATGCATCAGCAAATTGCAAATCTCTACATATATGCTCCAAATGCGGTGAAACTCATCGAACACAAACATGTTCTTCACCTCTATGTTGTAAAAATTGCAAAGAATTCAATTCTTCTCATCCATCATTGGAAGCTAACTTACTTCGCAACACATCACATCCAACAACAGACAGTAACTGTCCCTCTTATAAAACAGCTATTCTAACAAAAATTCATAAAATTCTTTCCTTCCAATCTAGGGCAACACATTTTTAATTATTTATTTTTTCTCCTTTTCTATCATTTTAATAATGTTATTGTAATGCTTTCTGTTTCATTCATTTACAATTCCTACTTTACCTCATTCTTTTATAAATTGTTCATTTTGTTTATATTATCTATACGACTTATGTTATTTATCAACACTATTCACTTTCCTCTAGAACTATAGATTCTACTTTCATACACAATTATAATGTGTATCTTTATTACTTTTACAATTTTCTTTATCATCAGAGGCGGCACTCATGTGAGGCTCCCCTCACCCTCAATTAAATCATATGTATCATCTCTCATCATTTTTCTGTATTTAAATTATGTCTCTTCCTTCCAGGCGTTCGGCCACTATATTCTATCTTGAGGCGGCACTCTTGTGAGGCTCCCCTCCTGATAGCGCGTTGCCGCTTTTGTATAACTATTGTATTCTTTCTTTCTAAATTATTAATAAATAGGTGCTTCTGACCTCTCTCTTTTTCCACAGTCCGCTCTCGTGGCTGCGGTCCAGTTAGATTGCTAGATGGGCTTCTCGTCATCCCTTGTCCAGTTGTATACCCAATTAGGGTCGGCTGGATGACTGAGCATTCTCTGTCCCTAATTAAATGCACCCCACGACCACAACGGCTTCTTAATACACCCTTATCAACCACACAAAGGACTCCAATCCAAACTCGATCGCTTCGTAGTCGTTCCGGTACCAGAACAGAAAATCAACACCCAACTCTTCAAGTAAAAGACTCAGACTTTCCGGCTCTAAATTCAAGAGGTGATACTAGTGCATCACCCTCAGATTCCCCGCGTAAGCTTAAAGGAAAAGGAGACACTTCTAGCTCTAGCTCAGGTTCTAGACCATGCACACCTGTTAATACCCTTCTAAAGGAATTCGAAATCATGAAATTGCCACCACCAACTACCCCGAATCCAAGGTTCACTAACTCGTTGTACTTGGTGGGCGCCGCCTGCCATCACACACTCTATAATGCATGTTATAAAGACTTGGCATATCTCTTCGACCTCAACAGTCCAGATAATACTTTTGCAATATTGGATGATGCCCTTCGTGGCAATTTATCTTATGACATGACAGGAAGAGCACTCGTAATTAAACCTTCTTTCAATTATGATCAGAAACGATCGAACATTTTCCTACTCTCTTCTCTAGAAGCTAAAAGCTTCAATGTCATCCCAACAATTAATGAAAAATACGGCGTAGCTTCCTATGTTATCTTCAACCATACTTTAGAATTTGGAAATGACAAACAAAACCAACCCACAAGCACAAATCCAACCTTTCAACAGGACCACTCCTTGTCATCATCACAACAAACTCCTAGCAAGGTCCCATCTTCTGATGTAGAATCTGATCACACAGCAATGAATAAGACCTCGACTGTTCCACTCTTTGTCTCAGAGGACTCTTCTCATGTGGCATTCTCAGTGGACCAAATCCGCCAGCTTGGCTTTCAACAATTTAGAGACAATTTTCCTGACTCAACTATAACAATTCATCCAGGAGTGAGCTTTAACTCGAACGTACTGTTCGACTTGGACTCGAATATATACCTCTCAATTCCTGAGTCCCAAATTATCAATACGAAAATTCTAGATACATGCCTTGATCAACTTCCATCGACCATCATAAAGGTACAACCCAAAATCTCACAAAAACGGAATTCTAACACAACAACTCCACCAACAGAAGAGATCCAAAAGCTACAATCTGATTATGCAGAATTGGCACTAAACCAAACACAACTGATGACGGATATAACCGCAATCAAAAACTCTCTTTTAGATATAATTTCAACAATGGAAAAACATTCTCACCTTACATCTGAACTTCATTCAAAACAACTTCCTCAAGAAATCTTGGCACCTTTATCACAAATAAAAGACTTTCAATCCACGATTCAAGATAACAACCTGCAATTTGATGCAATTCAAGGTAAACTTACTCTCCTGCAAGAGGAAATTACAAACTTAAAATCCTCTCTTATCAGTAAAACTGACCTAGCTGACCTTGTTGAAGAATATCGACAACAACAGCCCTACACAGACTTTCCTACTAATAAAAGGAACTTTCAACCGAAAACTCAAAATACAACATTAATGTTACTACCAAAGGACAATCATTCTATCAAGGATATACAAACGGAACTAGGTTCCATAACTTGTCCCTCCTCCATTAGAGTTTCAAAAATGCGCCCCACTCCATTGGGAGTGGAACTTAGAGGCGCTTCCCTACAAGACAAAGAAGACCTTAGGCAACTTCTGGACCCAAAATTGACAACAGCAAGAATAGAAGATAAGAAAACAAGGCAGGTCCGCCTGATTTTTCACAATGCCACCAAAGTAGACTACAAACAATTTGAGGACTCACTATGCCTTTTAGGCTTTACAGCTTCAGATATAAAGCAAATAACTACAGTCCCATCAAAGACCACCTCATTTGATCACAGTATCGTCGACCTTCCACTCTTCCTCGCCCAAAAAACCCTGTTGTCACAATACTCCAACTCCAAACCTAACTTCCTCCAGGTAGGATTAACCAAAATTTATTTTAAAATCTATCTCAGAATCCCACGTTGTGACAACTGCCAATCTCTAGGAAAACACCCGTCTTCACTGTGTAAGCTCAACACCACTTGCATGAACTGTGGCTCAGATCACCTCCATACTCAATGTAAAAATCCACCAAATTGCATTAATTGCGTAACATTCAATGCCTCTCTTAACTCCGACTCAACCAACTCAAACTACCGCTCCACCTCGCACTGCGCTAATGACAGTAATTGTCCCTCTTATAAAGCAGCTATCCATCAAAAACTATCTAGCTATCTCAAACATTTATCAAGAGCTACGTAATGTCCTTTATTTTCTTTTTCTCTTTCATGTAATGTATTTTGTATTTCAAGCTTCAACTTATTATACTATGTTCTCATCACAAATTTGTTAACCATTCTCACCCGTCGGAGGCGGCACTCATGTGAGGTTCCCCTCTCCAACTCTGTAAATGCAAACCATCATCAATGTATATTATACAATTATGTAACTTTCTCTTCCAGGCGTACGGCCTTTGTTTTTCTATCTCGAGGCGGCACTCGTGTGAGGCTCCCCTCTTGATAGCGCGTTGCCGCTAGTGTAATCAACCTGTAAACTTCTTCTTAAAAGAACCAATAAACTCAGGGCTTCGACCCCATCTGACAGACCAACTCCCCCAACCTTGCTGCGGTGGAGCAGATAGCGGATGGTGGCTGAGTAGTTCTCCTCGCCACTCCTTGACCATGCCGTAAACCCATCTGGGTCGGCAGGGTGGTAGAGCCTTTTCTGTCCCTAATTAAATGTAAATATTCTTCCAAAACAATCTCGGCCAACAATAAGACATTTCATCCAACTCAATTAGAACAAACACAACTGAAAAGTTTTATTTGCCCTTTCTCTTACCCCATCAACATGCTCTTCAAAAATTTTAATGACGGACTCCCACTCTCAGATCCGAACTCCATTACAATCTACACAGATGGAAGTAAAACACCTTCCGGCACAGGACTTACATTTGTCGCCTACAATAATCTCCACACTATTCAAAATTTCACACAACGAATTTCGGATGAAGGAACTGTCTTTCAGGCTGAAGCCATCGCAATTCTAGAAGCAGTTAAATGGACAAGCTCCAGATCGGAAGAAAAGATCCTGATTTATACAGATAGTCAAGCAGTACTTAAGAGCCTCCAAAACGTAACCCCCAAATCGCCCATAATTAGGCAAATCATCACTAAATGCACCGAGCAAAATTCAAAAACCTTCAACTTTTCATGGGTGAAAGCACACGTTAACATAGTCGGCAACGAGGCCGCCGACTCGTCCGCCAAAGCCGCCACTGCCCTCCCTATTCTAAAAAAATATCCAGCTTTCACAAGCCCACATTAAGCAACAGCTCAAATTAGAAACCTTAAAAACATGGCATCAAAATTGGTCTACAGCAGAGACCGGGCGGTACACTTTCCAAATTTTTGATACTCCAAATTACGACCTAAAATTCAAAAATAAATTCATGACCTACTATGCAACAAACCAAGGAAGCTTCCCTGATTTTCTTTTCAAAATTGGCAAGGCTGCCACACAAAATTGCCCCTGCGGCCAGCTTGGCGAAGCACTCCACTTTCTCCAGACCAGCTGCTCCTTCTCGCCTCTCTCTATCAGGAAAAGTAATACAGAATCACTAGCTAATTATCTCCATCGGATAGACAAGACACCATCTCTTTCCCATTTGGCTTCAAAAATTTACAACCATCTTAATTCGGCTTACTCATTCATAGTGTCCTCTGTCTAATCCGCCTCATGACAGTCCATTGCTTTGTAACCTTCTAATTCCTGGAGGATCCTACTCGTACCAACTAGAACACATGTTCTGAACTTTACAGCAACAGCATCACTTAACTTCTTTTATTTTTCTCTTTTTCTTTTTGTTTGTTTGGTTTTTATTAATTATTTTTACTTTTATGTTATTTTAATCTTGCACTTTTCACCAGTATTGTAAAATTATTTCATTAACATGAATAGACTCATGATTTTATCATTCTTGCCAATTATATGCTTTTCACTAAAGGCAACATCAACCTCTGTACCAAGCTAACTCTTCTGCATCACATCCAGTCAGGGCCTGCGAGCCTAACGACTATTTATGTATTAAGCAATCATCATCTGTAATATATCCACTTAGTGCCTGCGTGCCCAACATTTCAACAGCTTTGTATATTTAACTCTGTATTCCAAACGGCTCTGTTTCCATCGGAGGCGGCACTCTTGTGAGGCTCCCCTCCGCGCGTGGCCGTCATTGTATCTTTTGTAACCCCTTTTCAAAAATGTTTCAATAAATCAGAGGATTCTCCCCCGCCTGGCTGGCCCGGGCACGTTTCTGCGGCTCTGGTGGAGCAGATCAGTGGATAGCGGATTGGGCTCTCCTCACCTCCCCTTGTCCGGCTGTACACCCAATCTGGGTCCGCCGGGAGGCTGAGATTTTTCTGTCCCTAATTAAATGGAAGGAGGCTCTTGTGATCTTCTTCCACAAAAGCAACAAACCTCCATCAGATCCGGCCTCATACAGACCAATTTGTCTTCTCCAAACGATTAGCAAAATATTTGAAAGAATACTCAATAACAGACTCATACACCACCTAAAACAAACAAACTTCTTACACCCTCAACAATATGGATTCCGAGAGGGACTAAGCACGACTCACTGCCTCAACACATTGTTAACAGAAATTAAGACCAGGAAAACCAAACACAAATATACCCTTATGATATCTTTTGATATCTGCGGGGCATTTGATAATGTCGACCATCATCTTTTACTAGAACAGCTTCAAAGCACGAACATTCCACCATACCTATTTAACACCCTCAAAAGCTTCTTATCAAACAGGAAAATCGGAACATTACATAATAACGTCTTTCAAGGCTCAACCATCAACAAAGGCTGCCCTCAAGGATCCTGTTTGGCTCCCCTATTTTGGAATCTTATAGCCGATAAAATTCTTAAAACTTTTCCCACAGACGACAGCTTCCTGCTAGCATATGCTGATGACTTCACCTTGTTGATCTCCCAAAACTCTCGACTCCGCCTCGAAGAACTGGCCCCCTCAGGGGGTTTACCTACTTTAGGTAAACACGGGTGTCGCAATCCCGAGGTACCCCAGCGATCTTTTGTTCTGTTCCTTCTCTTTCCTTTTTCTCTTCTCTTCCTTTTTCCTTTTCCTCCCTCGTTGTGGTTACCTTTTTGGAGGTGAGGGCTTATCGCGATATGTTGTGTTCCTTTCTGAACACAACATCTCGCGATTTGTTAACCACCCACGTGTTTGCCGTGCGTGGAGACCCGTGTCCCCGGAAAGGGGGATCCTGGTAATTGAGGGAAACCAACACATTACTTTGGCCCCTGCTTCGGGTAAACGGGAGGTGTAGAATGGTCCCGTCTACATCAATCGGCTGGTCGGACGACTTTTGTCACTGGCCTGGGCCAAGCAATCGGTTACCTACTGGGCACTTTAATTGGTCGAGGCTGCTTAAGGGGTAGCTGTGCGCGTATAGATCCTGGCTAGCACTGGTGCGTCGTTTTTGTCCCTTATTTGGGAGCGTTTTAGCATCCCCTTGTTGGGCTCCATGGTGGGTGGTGCGGCCAGGGTCTGAACAACTTCTACCTAAATATGGATTCTTCAAACCCCCCCCAACCCCTCCCCTTGGGTCAAAAGGGGCACAAAGTTAACGTCAATTTGAATAACGCTAGATTCTTCATCGTGCCAGACATCCGCTGACTGGAATAAATTCCGTACCTTTGCTACTATCTCTGCAGAAATGGTTGTAAATAACACCATTGACGAAGCAGTGAAACAGTTAACTGATACAATAATTTTTGCCGCCAATCTTTCTATTAAAAAATCCTCCTGTCGTTCTCACAAGCAAACAAAGCCATGGTGGAACCAAGAGTGCAGTACTACATATAAGGAAAAAAGGAAAGCCTTTTCAGTGTTTAAACGAAATCCTACCACTGAAAACCTCATAAAATATAAAAAGTGCAAAAGTATTTTCCGTCGCACTTTAAGACGTAGCCAGAGAGATTCGTGGATTAACTATGTTAATAGTATATCTAACACCCTTTCTAGTAAAGATTTATGGGATAAAGTTAAACCGTTGTTATGGCATTTACCCAAACCATCAGATTCCTATTTTACGTTGTAATAACAACTCCATTTCTTCTCCTGATGACATAGCCAACACAATAGCCTCATCATTAGCCAATATCTCTTCTTGCTTAAATAGTTCACCTTCTTTTATAAAACTCAAAACTATTGTAGAGAAAAACCCCATAAATTTCAAAACAAAAGAAAATTTTCCTTACAATACAGATTTTACCATTATTGAATTAAATAGAGCCCTACATAACATTCATAAATCTTCTGCTGGTCCTGATAATATATCCTACACAATGATAAAAAACCTTTCACCGGCTTCCATAACAAATTTGCTAAAATTATACAATAGGATCTGGAGAGAACATACCTTTCCTTCTTCATGGAGAGAGGCTATTGTAATCCCCATACTCAAACCTGATAAAGACCCCACGAATCCTCTCAGCTACCGTCCAATTGCTTTGACGAACTGTTTATGCAAGATTTTAGAAAAAATGATTAACGTTCGTCTTATATATTACCTGGAGGAAAACAACTGTCTATCAAATTATCAGAGCGGTTTCCGTCGTGGAAGGGGCACTTTAGACAATATGACAGACTTGGAAACCAGAATCCGGAATGCTTTCGTTAAAAGAAACCATCTGGTTTCCATTTTCTTTGACATAGAAAAGGCATATGACCGCACTTGGCGGCATGGCATTTTACAGAACCTTTATAATTTAGAGTTGCGTGGCAATATGCCTATTTTTATACAAAATTTTTTGGCTTTAAGGAATTTCAAAGTTCGCATTGGAAATTCTCTTTCTCGCAATTTCATCCAAGAAGAGGGGGTCCCTCAGGGAAGTGTATTAAGTGTAACCTTGTTTATTGTTTCAATAAACGGGATTTTAAATGAGATACCTTCCTCCGTTTAAAGGATGCTTGTATGTGGACGACCTCCATATTTCTTGTGAAGGAACTGACATGAGGTTCATCAATAGACAACTTCAGAATGCAGTAAACAAAATCAGTAAGTGGGCGAGCGAAAATGGTTTCAACTTTTCTAGTTCAAAGACCCGTTGTGTACATTTTTGTAAAAAACGAAATTTGCACCCTGATCCAGAAATCCAGTTTCTTGGTAATACAATCAAAATAGTAGATGAGGTAAATTTTCTTGGCTTAATATTTGACAAAAGACTCACATTTGCACCCCATATTAAAAATTTGCGAAATAACTGCGAACGGAAACTTAACATATTAAAAGTTCTCTCTAAAACCTCCTGGGGAGCTGATCGGGATTCCCTACTTAAAATATACCGTGCTGTTATCCGATCAAAACTGGATTATGGATGTTCTGTCTATGGGTCTGCACGCATTTCTGTTCTTCAAAAGTTGAACACCGTTCACCATTCTGCTCTTCGCTTGTGCTCAGGGGCTTTCAGAACCTCTCCCGTAGAAAGTCTGTACGTTGACTGCTGTGAAGCTCCTCTTGAATTACGACGACACGTTTTATCCTTACAATATTACTTCAGAACCCTATCTTATGTGAATCATCCCATTCATACTAATAACCTTAATCCCTACCTCCGGCGTCTCTATACTGCTAGATCTTCCTCTGTTCTCCCTTTCCAGGAGAGAATAAAAGTTATTCTAAAAGACATAAATTTTGACAATACTGAAATCCTACAAGCAAATAATAGAATATATCCCTGGTACACTCCTAACTTTTCAGTCATTAACCCTTTTAA
>CM063499.1:439959-466959 GCA_032207245.1 Pardosa pseudoannulata | reverse complement strand
GTCTCTGCTGTAGACCAATTTTGTTGCCAGTTTTTAAGAATTTCTGTTTTGGATTGCGATTTTATAAAGTTATGTGAAAGCTTTAAGGAATTTGAAATAGGGAGGGTGGTGGCGGTTTTGGCGGATTGATCGGCTGCCTCGTTACCGAAAATGTTAATGTGAGCTTTCACCCAGGAGAAGTTAAAGGTGGTTTCTGGTTTGGAAGAGCAGGTAATAATAATTTGCCTAATAATTGGAGATTTTGGTGTTATGTTTTCGAGGCTTTTAATCGCGGCCTGACTGTCCGAAAAGATGTAGACTGTTGACTCTTGCCTGGAAGTGGACCAAATAGTCGCTTCATATAGAGCTTGTGCTTCAGCCTGGAAAACTGAGGCTTCTTTGTTTAGAGTTGTAGTGGAAATTTGGAAGATGTGTTGATTTTTAAGGGCTACAAATGCCAGACCGACGCCAGACGGAGTTTTGCTTCCATCGGTGAATATGGTTAGTGAATTGACAGTGGTTGGAGGTTGACCATCTTTATAATAGGTAAATTTAATGTTGGACGGGTAGGAGGAGGGATCGATGTCGGATTTTTGGTTTGTTGATTCTATGTCGTCTGGTGAGAAAGTTTTATTGTTGATTACTGCAGGTGAACGGTTATGTTTGAGATTGAAGATTTTACTAATTGAGTGCGCCTTTGAAGTTATTGGTGGAATGCCAGTTAATGTGTAGAGAGCTTGGTTGGAAACCGTCCTATAACATTGGAGAATTTTGACTAAGTACTTACGTTGAATGGAAATTAGTTTCCTCCTCCCGTGCGAATTTAGAAAAGGAAGCCAAGAAGGGATCGCATACAGTAATTTAGCTTCAACCACTGTCGTATACCAGAGTTTAACAATGTGGGGCCTTACTCCCCAATATTTTGACGTGATTCTGTTAGTATTTATGATTAAGCGAGATATTTCTGCTTGCAGGTTATCTAAGTGATCTTTGAAGGTTAATTTGTGGTCAATTGTAATTCCCAGATATTTGATATTGCGGACAATTTTAAGACGTTCGTTTTGAATTTTAATGATGGGAAGTCTTGCATAGATATCAGGGCCAAAAATGACGCCTGTTGTTTTCGAGGGTGAGATTGTCAATTTTAATTGGTCACAGATGGAAGCAAATTGAGTTATTTTGATGTTTGCCAGTTCTTCAAGGCGAAGTCTAGAGTCTTGGGAGATCAACAAGGTGAAGTCATCAGCATATGCTAGCAGGAAGCTGTCGTCTGTGGGAAAAGTTTTGAGAATTTTATCTGCTATTAAGTTCCAAAAAAGGGGAGCCAAACAGGAACCTTGAGGGCAGCCTTTGTTGATGGTGAAACCTTGAAATAAGTTATTATGTAATGTTCCAATTTTTCTGTTTGATAAGAAACTTTTAAGAGTGTTAAAAAGGTATGATGGAATGTTCGTGTTTTGAAGCTGTTCTAGTAGGAGACTATGATCGACGTTATCAAAAGCCCCGCAGATATCAAATGATATCATTAGGGAGTATTTGTGTTTAGATTTCCTGGAGATAATTTCTGTGAGTAGTGTGTTGAGACAGTGAGTCGTGCTTAAACCTTCTCGAAAGCCGTATTGTTGGGGGTGTAGAAAGTTCGTTAGTTTAAGGTGGTGTAGGAGTCTATTATTAAGAATTCTTTCGAAAATTTTGCTGATTGTTTGGAGAAGGCAAATTGGTCTGTATGAGGCCGGATCTGATGGTGGTTTGTTGGTTTTGTGAAAGAAGATCACAAGAGCCTCCTTCCATTTGATTGGGAAATAAGATAGTGATAGGAGTTTGTTAAAGAGACCAATGAAGAATGGTGGATGAATTTTGAATAGTTTGTTAATTATGCGTGGGTCAAAGTAGTCAGTACCGGGTGCTTTGTTAAGATTTTGTGCTAACATGGCCTGTTTCAATTCGTAAAAGTTTATTGGATTAAAATTAGTATTGTGTTGTGCGGATTCTATTGTCGTGTTTTGCGTTATGTGGAAGTGATGTTGTATTAGTTGTTTTTCCACTTCTGTGTACGTTGTATCCAAGGGCATGCTCTCAAGGGCTATATGAATCAGATTGTTACTGTTGAAATTTTTGTTTTTAAGGACGTCGAACGTCTTGCCGAAATTCCTCGCAGATGTTGTGCAGAAGGACTTCCATGCTGTCCTTTTCGCCTGAAGTAGTTGCCTTTTGTAGATGGCTTTTTCCCGTTTGTATTTAATTTTGAGTTGTAGTGAGGGAGATCTTTTTATACACTTATACAGTGCTTTTAGCTTATTGCTCTGGCTTCTGAGCTGAGGTGTGTACCATGTTAAGTTTTGTTTATTGGAAACAGATTTTAAACGAAATGTTTTATCACATATAATTTTTAAACTGTTATTAAAATTTTGAATGAATGTATCTAATTGTTCAACATTTTGTAATTCTTTAATTTTTGATTCAGAGGCTTTTAGAAGCTGAAGGCTGTTCCGGAAAAAGAAGCCCCATCTCCCAAATTTAGATTTGTAATTGTATTTATGAGTCGTAAGGGCCGTTGCTTGGAGTGTGTAGGTTATATACCTATGATCCGAGAGTGAATCGTCCTCGTGTACTTTCCAATTATTAATTAGTAAAGAGACATCTGGTGAGGCTATTGTAAGATCTGGGTGACCGGAGCCTTGGATAGCAAAGAATGATGGCGGTTGGTCTTTGTCATTAAGAATGACCCAGTCGTTGTTGAGACAGTAGTCCAAAACCAGGTCTCCACGGGAGTCGTTCCTAGAACATCCCCAAACCGTGTGTTTGGCGTTAAAATCACCAGCTATAAGGAAGGAAGTTTGGTCCAGGTGCAGGGCCCATTGGTCAATATTTTCTTTGAAATCGTTACTTGGTTCGGAATAAAAGGAGCCTATTAAGAGTGAAGAAGTTTGGGTTTGCAGGTTAATAAAAATTGCATTTTCTGTCTGAAGTGATTGTATAGCTTTAATTTTTGGATTAGAAATTAGGATAGCTGCGTTGAGAGAATTGGAAGTAAATTTAGTCCATTTAAGTGGGATACCTTGGAGTTGTTTATCTTTAATGTAGATGTCCTGTACACATGCAATTTCTATTTCGTTTTTAACCATAAATTGAACCAAATTGGAGCTGGCAGCTTTGCAGGATTGCATGTTGATTTGGATTATTTTAATTGGGTCTATGGGGCCTGTGGGGCCTGCAACTGGTGAAGAAGTAGGAAGAGATAGTGGTGGAGAAAGGTGAGATACTGTGATTGGGTTAGTCAGCTTGGTCGTCAAAAGGGGCGTTATCCTCAAATGCCCCACTCCTGTATAATTTTCGGTTGAAAAGTTGTCTGTAAGTTGGGCAATTTGTGTCAAAGGCAGTGTGGTCTGTCGGCATTGGAGTAAAATCTTCATCATCTTGATCTTGGTGTTTATTGTATAGAGTGCAGTGGATACATTGTACCTTTTTTGCTGGGACAATTGTTGGCATTGTGCCCCTTTTTGGCGCATTTTCCGCAGTAGGTATATACTTTGCATTGGGATGTTGTATGTTCGTCTAAGGTATGGCAGTTCCTGCATCTGTTGACATTAATGTATGGTTTGAAGTATATTGTCTTAAAGTTAACTAAGATTTGTGAAGGTCTATTTGAATTCATGGAAGGGAGGAGGTGGTAAGCTTTCTTTTTAGGAAGCTGGTATAATAGATGGGTTTGGTTTTCCCTTTTAGAGGGTATTTCTCGGATTTGTTGGATTTCTTCCGACAAGAATCCTAGTTCCTGTAAATGTTTTTCTATGCCCTGAGCTCCCACGTTTGCAGTGTTATGAAACAATATTTTGGTGGTGATAGGTTTTTTATCTACTATCTGGATGTCTTCTGGCATAACTTCACCCAGTCCGGACTTAAGGATTTCCTTTTGGGCTTCCGTTCTTGTTCTTAGTTCCACTCCATTGGAGGTAGGTTTGAACTTCTCTAGTATAACTCCCTCAGGGCAGTCATGAGCTTTAAGTTCTTTTATGATTTGGGCTGGTGGCCTGCCCGCAGTTGATTTTATTATAATAGTGCTTTTTGGTAAGGGTGAAGATAGTGCTTGAGCATATGAGGTAGTTGGGGGATTGATTGGTGTTAGATTATTCTCTTTGGATTGACGCATTTCATTTCGAAGATCCTCCACTTCGTTTTTGAGGTTGTTTAAGACGGTCATCGTTTCTTCTTGAAAATCTTGTGCCCGGAGGAGTGCAATGCACTTCCTATTATGAATATCTTCTATACAACCTAGCTCTGTTATGAGTCTTATTTTTGTAACTTGAGGGATTTCCTTGAAAATGGGGTCCTCTTCCAGCATCGTGACTAGATATCCCGTTATTGTTTTGTCTTGTTGGAGTTGTGGGCTTGGGGACAGTTGGGAATCTCGTTAATCCATTCAACCTTGTCACTAATTAGATGTCCTTCAATGGATTTATCTATTTTAGGTTAACACGGGCGTCGCCACCCCGAGGTGCCTCAGCGAACTTTATTCACTTTTTCCGTTTCCACTCCTCTAGTCCCCATTTTATCCCACACCTTAGTAACCACAAACCAACCAGTCTTGGTGTCATATCCTTTAATGTTGATGATATATAATCATGTACTACTGCTAATTTGGCTGCTTGGCTACCTGCGTCAGTTAATTTTTGGAGGTAAAAAGTAATGTCTTTTCCCTGAGTAAATAAAGTTGGAATAGTTGTGTTCAAACTGCTGTCAATGAAGCCTGTCAATTCCTTTAATTGTTCATAGAATCTGACACACTTATCCCATGTTTCAACTCGTGTAAAGGAGCGGATATGAGATTTATTAACAGACAACTCCAGACTGCAGTTAACAAGATTAGTAAGTGGGCTAGCGAGAATAGTTCCAGCTTTTCAAATTCAAAGACATGTTGTGTGCATTTTTGCAAAAAAAAGAGGTCTGCACCCTGACCCAGAGATACAGTTTCTTGGAAAGAACATCAACATTGTGAATGAGGTGAATTTTTTAGGCGTCATCTTTGACAAAAAACTTACCTTTGCACCCCATATCACAAACTTGCGGAAAAATTGCGAAAGGAAGCTCAAGATCCTCGAAATCCTTTCTAAGACCTCATGGGAAGCTGATCGCGCTTCCCTAATTAAGATCTATCATGCCATCATACGCTCAAAACTGGACTATGAATGTCCTGTATATGGGTCAGCACGCGTTTCTGTCCTTCAAAAGCTGAATACCATTCACCATTCCGCTCTTCGATTGTGTTCGGGAGCTTTTAGAACATCTCCTGTAGAAAGTCTCTACGTTGACTGCTGTGGCGCTCCTCTTGAATTACGCCCTCAGGGGGTTTACCTACTTTAGGTAAACACGGGTGTCGCAATCCCGAGGTACCCCAGCGATCTTTTGTTCTTTTCCTTTTCTTTCCTCTTTCTCCTCTTCTCTTCCTTTTTTCTTCCTTTCTCCCTCAATGTGGTTACCTTTTCGGAGGTGAGGGCTTATCGCGATATGTTGTGTTCCTTTTCTGAACACAACATCTCGCGATTTGTTAACCGCCCACGTGTTTGCCGTGCGTGGAGACCCGTGTCCCCGGAAAAGGGGATCCTGGTAATTGAGGGAAACCAACACATTACTTTGGCCCCTGCTTCGGGTAAATGGGAGGTGTAGAATGGTCCCGTCTACATCAATCGGCTGGTCGGACGACATTTGTCACTGGCCTGGGTCAAGCAATCGGTTACCTGCTGGGCACTTTAATGGGTCGAGGCTGCTTAAGGGGTAGCTGTGCGCGTATAGATCCCGGTTAGCACTGGTGCGACTTTATGTCCCTTTTTGGGAGCGTTTAGCATCCCCTTGTTGGGCTCCATGGTGGGTGGTGCCGCCGGGATCTGAACAACTTCCTTTTAATTATGGATTCCTCAACCCCCCCACAACCTCTCCCCTTGGGTCAAAAGGGGCACAATGATGTACATGTTAACATAAATCATGCGAAATTCTTCATTGTTCAGAGAAAGGAGGGAAGCTTTTCGGCTGTCTCGCCTTTTCTGATACACAAATGCATATCAACATCTGTCGGAGAAGTAAAATCCGTGAAAAAATTAAGATCTGGTGTCTTGCTGATTGAAGTGGCAGACACAAAGCAAGCCTCAAAGCTACTTAAATGCACCAAATTTGGAGAACTTTCTGTGACAGTCTCTGCTCATAGCACTTTAAACTTTAGCAGAGGTGTTGTCTCAGAAGGAGAACTCTACAATGTTTCCGACGAAGATATACTAGAAGGTTTGAAAGAGCAGAATGTTTGTGGAGTACGAAGAATTACCATCCGTCGAGACGGCAAAATTCTACCGACTAAACATCTTATTATCACATTCAACACTATATCACTTCCTACTCATATTAATGCTGGATACATTCGATGCCCTGTACGTCCCTTTGTTCCCAGCCCATTGCGTTGTTTTCAATGCCAACGCTTTGGACATTCTAAAACATCATGTCGTGGTTCCATTACCTGCCCTCGTTGCGCAGAAGTTGGCCACGACGGCGTTGACTGCAAATTAAAACCTAAATGCGTCAACTGCAAAGGAGACCATCCTGCCTTTTCCCGTACTTGCCCTAAGTGGGTACTTGAAAAGGAAGTACAGGCAGTTAAAGTCAAAAATAACATCTCTTATCCTGAAGCTAGGAAACTTGTAGAAGATCGTACACCCAAACCTGGAATTTCTTTTGCTGCAGCTGTAAAACAATGCAAAACAATAAGCACACAAACTGAAAATATTCCAACCGTACCCAATAGCCCTAAATCTCCTCGTGATCAACCCTTAAAATTTGAAAATAAAGCTCTTACAGTTGAAAATGTAATTGTTCCAAAACCATTAAATGAACGCGTACCTAGAAACAAATTAAATCCTAAAACTCAAGTATCAAGTAAGATTTTATCAAAGGCAAAGATAACTAATTATCCATCTAAGCAAAAGACTCCCAAACATCAAAAACTTACAGCTGTAAAACTAAAAGAAAAAATAAAAAATAAATTTAACCTTCTGGAGGATTTCGACGATGGAGAATCCTCCAAACCTTTGAAATGTAAAATGTCCAGCAAACATTTCTTAAAAAACCATCCAGTTGCTGAGGACGATTCCATCAAAGGTTATGTGACTTCCGAAGAGGATATGTTGACAGATCCCTCGGACTCAGAAGGAATGTGGGCTAAGACCCAACCTACATAATCTCCATCCTTTTCCTCCCTAACTTTTACAATGGCGCTTTTGTCTTGGAACTGCCATGGCTTCAAAAGTCACGTCTCTGATATCAGAGACCTCGTAAATAAATACCAACCTGTTTGTTTTGCCCTTCAAGAGACTCTACTTGACAGCAATAAATCAGCCAAAATAAAACGTTATAGTACTATCAGAAAAGATTACATTGAAGGGGGCAGGGTTTGTGGTGGTGTTGCCCTCTTCACTTCTCATGACTACCCTGTGAGAACTTTAAACATTAGTACTAACCTCCAAGCAGTTGCTGTTCAAATTCATATACAATCTCTAATAACTGTCTGTAACCTCTATATACCTCCAAATAATATCATCCCCCAAAACACTCTTAATAACCTTATTACTCAACTCCCAGTCCCTTTTATTATTGTTGGGGACTTGAACGGCCATAGTCCATTGTGGGGTAGCCCCAACCTTAATAAACGGGGTCGACAAATTGAAAAACTAATCTCCGACCATGATCTGTGCATCTACAATACAAATCAATATACTTACCTCCATTCCCCTACAAGAACCTTTCACTCCCTTGATTTAGCAATATCCAGCCCTCAAATTTTTCCGTTCTGGAATTTTGCAGTGGATTCTTACCTTTATAATAGTGATCACTTTCCTATTATTCTAACTCACAATAATGCCACCAATAGCCAATCAGCGAGTTCCTCGTTATGTTCTAGGCTCCGCTGATTGGGATAAATTTCGTATTCTAGCCAATATCTCTACAGACATGGTCAACAATAATACTATTGATGAAGCAGTGGATCATATAACTGAAACAATAATTTCTGCAGCTGATATTTCCATTAAAAAATCTTCCTGTCGTCCTCAAAAGCAAACAAAGCCATGGTGGAACCAAGAGTGTAAAATTTGTTATAAAGCTAAGAGAAAAGCGTTCCAATTGTTCAAGAGACATCCTACGACGGAAAACTTAATAAATTATAAAAAATGCAAAAGTATTTTCCGTCGCACTTAAGACGTAGCCAGAAGGATTCGTGGGTGAATTATATAAGCAGTATCACTTCCTCCATTTCCAGTAAAGATTTATGGGTAAAAGTTAAGCGCTGTTCAGACGTTTACCCAAACAACCAAATCCAAATTTTAAATTATAATAACAATGTAATAACTTCTGTAGATGACATAACCAACACAATAGCCTCATCCTTAGCTGATATATCTTCAAGTTCAAATTACTCTTCATCTTTTACAAAACTTAAAAACCTGGTCGAGGATAAACCCATAAATTTTCAAACTACGTTTAACTTTCCCTATAATACTGATTTTACCATTTCAGAACTAAACAGAGCCTTGAATAAAGTCCATAAATCTTCTGCTGGTCCGGATAATATTTCCTACGAAATGATAAAAAACCTGTCTTCAGTTTCCATGTTCAACCTTCTAAAACTTTACAATAGAATATGGAGAGAACATAGCTTTCCTTCCTCGTGGAGAGAGGCTATTGTAATCCCCATTCTAAAATCTGATAAAGACCCCTCGAATCCTCTCAGCTATCGTCCAATAGCTCTGACGAACTGTTTATGCAAAATTCTAGAGAAAATGATAAACGTTCGTCTGATATACTACCTGGAGGAAAATAACTGCCTCTCCAAATTTCAGAGTGGTTTCCGTCGTGGAAGGAGCACGTTAGATAATATCATAGAGTTGGAAACCAGAATTCGGAATGCTTTTGTTAAACGGAAGCATTTGGTATCGGTGTTTTTCGATATAGAAAAGGCATATGACCGCACTTGGCGTCATGGAATTATACAGCAGCTGTTCAATTTAGAGTTGCGTGGCAATATGCCCATTTTTATTCAAAATTTTTTGGCCTTAAGAAATTTCCGTGTTAGAGTAGGAAATACATTATCTCGCACTTTTATTCAAGAAGAAGGAGTTCCTCAGGGAAGCGTATTGAGTGTGACCCTGTTCATTATTGCAATTAATGGGATTCTGAACGAGATACCTCCCTCTGTTAATGGAAGCTTGTATGTCGACGATCTCCATATCTCATGTGAAGGAGCGGATATGAGATTCATTAACAGACAACTCCAGACTGCAGTTAACAAGATCAGTAAGTGGGCGAGCGAGAATGGTTTCAGCTTTTCAAGTTCAAAGACATGTTGTGTGCATTTTTGCAAAAAAAGAGGTCTGCACCCTGACCCAGAGATCCAGTTTCTTGGAAATAACATCAACATTGTGAATGAGGTGAATTTTCTCGGAGTCATTTTTGACAAAAAACTTACCTTTGCGCCCCATATCACAAACTTGCGGAAAAATTGCGAAAGGAAGCTCAACATCCTCAAAATCCTTTCTAAGACGTCATGGGGAGCTGATCGCTCTTCCCTAATTAAGATCTATCATGCCATCATCCGCTCAAGACTGGACTATGGATGTCCTGTATATGGGTCAGCACGCGTTTCTGTCCTTCAAAAGCTGAATACCATTCACCATTCTGCTCTTCGAATGTGTTCGGGAGCTTTCAGAACATCTCCAGTTGAAAGTCTTTACGTTGACTGCTGTGACGCTCCACTTGAATTACGTCGACAGATGTTATCTCTTCAGTACTACTTCAGAACGTCATCTTATATCAACCATCCCATTCATCAACATACACTCAATTATTACCTTAAGAGATTATACAATGCTAGACCTTCTTGTGTTCTGCCTTTTCAGGGAAGGATAAATGAAATTTTAAGAGATCTAAACTTAGACAATATACATACAATACCTAACCCTATTGGAATATATCCTTGGCAAACTCCTAATTTTACTATAATAAACCCCTTTAAGTCATTTGACAAAATCTCAACTAATAATATCATTTATCAACAAATTTTTGAAGATCACAGGCAATATTATAAAAATTATACCTCTGTTTTCACAGATGGTTCAAAATCCACTAACTATGTCAGCTGTGCATACCTTATTAAAGATCAAATCAGTAGCTACAGACTCCATCCTAAACTCTCCATCTTTTCTGCTGAAGCCTTTGCTATCTTGAAGGCTTTAGAAGAATTGATGAATCACAATAGTAAAAACTTTATTATCTATACAGACTCCCAAAGTGTTCTTAATTCATTGCAATCAAATAACTGTAATAATCCTATTATTTTCAAAATTCTTACAACAATAACTAACCTTACTTCCATGGGAATCTCGCTAGTTTTTAGCTGGGTTCCCTCTCACGTCGGCATTAAAGGCAATGAACTTGTGGACATGGCTACCAGGTCTGCAAGCGACTTTCTCAACACTGGTCTACCTTATCCTGACTTGAAAAATTACATTAAAGATCTTTTACATAATAAATGGCAGATCTCCTGGGATAACATTCCTTCAAATAAGCTGCGGGAAATTAAAACAAAAATAACTAAATGGCCTCAACTCCCTTCTAGGAAACATGATGTAATACTCACTCGTCTCCGAGTGGGTCATTGCAGGCTCACCCATGCCCATCTCTTGCTGGGTGAAGCTCCTGCACAGTGTGCGTATTGCAAGACTCCTTACACAGTCGCACATATTTTAACGTCCTGTGTTTGTTCTAAATCATTGTATATAAAATTTTTTGGTAATCAATCTCCTAATCTTAATTTAATCATCGGGGAAACTCCACATCCAAACTTGTTCCCCTTTCTTCGTCAAACTGGTTTTTATACCGAAATATGATTTTTGTTTGTGTTTCAATTTTCTAATTTTCAATTTTTAATCTTTCAATTTTCAATTCTTGTTAATCTGTATATAACTTAATTTTTATTTGTGTTTTATGTTGTTTGTTTTATTTTTATAGTTGTTTTAATCTGTTTTTGAGTCTGTAATGTTTTTTTCTTTTCATCTTGTTTGGCGCAGTTTGTCCCTAGAGGATTTAGCGCCATTAAACTTCAATCAACCAACCAACCAACCTCTTGAATTACGTCGACATATGTTATCTCTTCAGTACTACTTCAGAACGTCATCTTATATCAACCATCCCATTCATCAACATACACTCAATTATTACCTTAAGCGGTTATACAATGCTAGACCTTCTTGTGGTCTGCCTTTTCAGGGAAGGATAAATGAAATTTTCAGAGATCTTAACTTAGATAATATAGATGCAATACCTACAACGATTGGAATACATCCTTGGCACACTCCTAATTTTACTATAATAAACCCCTTTAAGCCATTTGACAAAAGCTCAACTAGCAATATTATTTATCAACAAATTTTCGAAGATCACAAGCAATATTATAAAAATTACACATCTATTTTCACAGATGGTTCAAAATCCACTATGTCAGCTGTGCATACCTTATTAAAGATAAAATCAATAGCTACAGACATCATCCTAAGCTTTCCATCTTTTCTGCTGAAACCTTTGCTATCTTAAAGGCTTTGGAAGGATTTGTGAATTACAAAAGTAAATATTTTATTATCTATACAGACTCCCAAAGTGTTTTAGCCCTCAGGGGGTTTACCTACTTTAGGTAAACACGGGTGTCGCAATCCCGAGGTACCCCAGCGAACTTTAATCTTCTTTCTGTTTCCCCTCCTCTTGTCTCCTACTTTGTCCTTTCTTTTTTCTCCCTCGTTGTGGTTACCTCTTCGGAGGTGAGGGCTTTTCTCGTGATGCTATGTTCCGTTCTGAACATAGCCTCTCGCGAACTGTTAACTGCCCACGTGTTTGCCGTACGTGGAGACCCGTGTCCTTGGAAAGGAGGGTCCGGGTTCTTGAGGGTTCATCCACCGGCACACTCAGCCCGTGCAGATTTTGTTTGTTAATCCCGATACAGTGCTTCGGCCTCTGCTTCAAGCAAACGGGAGGTACTTTGTGGCCCCTCTGCATCAATCGGCTGGTCATTTTTGGCTCTGGGCTAAGCTTTGTGGTTTCTTCCTGGGCCCTGCGTTAAGTGTGGTAGGCGTTTCAGGAAGTATCTGCGGGCGTATAGTCACCGGCTAGCACTGGTGCAGGTTTCTGCATCCCCTTGTTGGGCTCCGTGGTGGGTGGTGCGGTCGGCGACTGAATTGTTTTTCCATATATCATGGCTTTTCCAACACACACTCACTCTCCCACTGATGGAGAGCACATTATGACAAATATCAATAAAAATACGCGTTTCTTTATAATCAAGAACTTGTGTGATGACAGTTTTCGTTCAGTATCTCCCTTTCTAATTCATAAAACAATAAAATCAGTTATCGGTGAGGTAGAATCTTTAAAAAAATTAAAATCAGGTGACTTGTTAATAAAAGTATCAAATACCAGCCAGGCTCAATCTATTTCATCTACCAAAACTTTAGGCTCTTTCTCAGTATCCGTTTTGCCGCACAATACCTTAAATTTTTCTAAAGGTGTCATATTAGAGTCTGAATTTTATAACGTTTCCGAAGAAGAAATCTTGGAAAACTTATCTGACCAAGGCGTTGTTGGTGTACGCCGCATAACCATTCGCCGTGGAACCGAAAGCTTTAAAACTAAACACATAATTCTTACATTCAATAGCCCAAAACTACCTTCTCATGTAACGGCAGCTTATCTCCGATGTCCAATAAGACCTTACATTCCAAATCCTTTAAAATGTTTTCATTGCCAGCGTTTCGGACACTAAAGCGGCATGTCGTGGTTCAATGGTTTGCGCTCGTTGCAGTATTGCAGGACAGGAAAGTGAGGGTTGCAGTAATACTGCAAGGTGCTTTAACTGCAATGGTGATCACCCGTCTTTCTCGAAGTCATGCCCTAAGTGGCAATTTGAAAAAGAGATCCAGGCTGTCTGAGCGAGACAAAACCTAACATATCCTGAAGCTCGTAAAGTTGTTGAAGCTAGAAACCCTAAATCTGGAGTTTCTTATGCCGCTGCCATACAAAAAGAATTAAAATCAGTTTCCACCCAAACCGACCTACTCCATAACAAAACTTCTAATGGTACCAACAATCAACCGTCTATTAAGCCAACAATAAAAGCAAGCAACAATAAAAGCAGCACCTGTAAACAAAATAACACTAATATTGCTTGTAAAGTCAATACAAACAACAATAAACAAAGTGTGAAACGACGGCTAAAGCCTCTACCAACAGATCATCCGTTACGTCAAAAACTACCACCTCCTTCAGTTAAAATAAAAACCAAAATGAAACGTGCAGATTTCCTAAAAGATAATAAGGCTGAAGTTATGTTTACTGATGAGCCCATTAAGATGTATGTCTCTCCTGAAGAAGACATGTCAGCGGATTCATCATCTAGTTCAGAGACGGAGTCTCCGAACTCCGTCCCTTAGGTTCCATTTTTTTTTCATTTTCTCTTTTGTTCACAATGGCTCTTTTCTCGTGGAACTGTCACGGCTTCAAAACTCATGTATCCGACATCAGAGACTTGATTAATAACTTCCACCCGGCTTGTTTTGCCCTCCAGGAAACGTTTCTGGATGGGAGCAAACCTGCGAAAATTCGCCGTTTTTGTACCTACAGAAATGATTATGTTAATGGAGGCAGGGCATCTGGTGGTGTTGCCCTTTTTGTCTCTCACGACTACCCGTCTTCTCCCATTACCCTTCACACTAAACTTCAAGCTGTTGCTGTTCGCATACATACCCACTCTCTGTTAACAATCTGTAACGTCTATTTACCGCCAAAAGAAAATATTCCACAAAGTTCACTTGATAATTTACTTAGCCAGCTTCCAGAGCCCTTTATAAAGTTGGGGATTTTAACGGCCATAGTTTCTTGTGGGGCAGTACAGATACCAACCAACGTGGAACTCAGATTGAGCAGTTACTTGCCGATCATAGTCTTTGTTTGTTTAACAATAATCAAGCTACTCATTTTCATTTTCCCTCCAAAACTTTTCATACTCTTGATCTTGCTTTTTGTTCGCCTTCAATTTTCCATTTTTTAAATTTTCATGTCGATGATGATTTACACAATAGCGACCATTATCCTATAATTTTAACTCCGACTGTGCACAACACTCAAATCTACAAAATGCCCTATTATATGCTTAAATCCGCCGACTGGAATACTTTTCGAAGACGTGCAATCATCAGTACAGATATGATCCTGAACAACAACATTGACGAAGCAGTTAAGCTTATAACGGATGTCATCACTGCTGCCGCTAACGCTGCCATTCCAAAAGCTTCTGGCCGTTTTTCTCGGCAAACCAAACCTTGGTGGAATGAAGAGTGCCGCAACGCACAAAAACATCAACGAAGAGCCTGGTGCAAGTTCCGTCGGTACCCTACCACTGAAAACCTTACCGTCTATAAAAAGTGCAAAGCCGTGTTTAGGCGAATTTTAAGGCAAAGCCAGAGGTTGGTTGGTTGGTTGATTGAAGTTTAATGGCGCTAAATCCTCTTGGGACAAACTGCGCCAAACAAGATGTGGCAAAAAAACAAAAGGCAAAATTTAGATTAAAGTAACAAAAAAAAATAACATTCAACACAAAGCACAAAAGATTGAGTTATATACAAATTGGAACAAGAATTGGAAATTGAGTGAAGAATTAAGATTTTAAGTTAGAAAAAAAAATTAAAAAGTTTACAAAAATGTGAAAAATAAATGATCAAAAATTAAATATTAGAAAATTGAATGACAATCAAAAATCAGATTTCGGTATAAAAACCAGCACGGCGAAGAAAGGGAAACAAATTTGGATGTGGAACAAAGCCAGAGGGACTCGTGGAGGAAATACGTGGAGAGTGTTTCAACTGCTACTACTAGTAAACAGATGTGGGACAGAATAAAGCGTTCCTGCGGACTATATTCGACTCACCATATCAACATTTTAAATTATAACAATAATACATTATCTTCCCCTAAGGATATCGCTGATCTGATTGCTTCCTCTCTTTCTAACACTTGTTCTAATGCCGGTTACAGTAATTTTTTCCTTAGAAATAAAACTATAGTGGAGAAAAAAGAAATTAAATTTAAAAGCAACAATCAAGAACAATACAATATTAACTTTACTTTATTTGAACTGAACAATGCTCTGCACAATACTCGTAAAACTTCTCCCGGTCCGGACAATATTTCCTATGAAATAATAAAAAACCTTTCTTCCTGTTCTTTAAGCAATCTCTTACTTCTGTACAATAGGATATGGCAGGAACATTATTTTCCCGCTTCCTGGAGATTCGCGACTATCATTCCGATTTTAAAATCCGGGCATAATCCCGCTGATCCTCTAAGCTATCGTCCCATCGCTCTAACGAACTGCCTTTGCAAACTTTTAGAAAAAAATGGTAAACTCTCGCCTGGTTCACTATATTGAAACACACCGCTGTCTGTCTGATTTTCAAAGTGGTTTTCGTAGATGTAGGTCAACTACCGACAATTTAATTGATCTTGAAACAAAAATCAGAAATGCATTCGTAAGGCGCAACCACATTGTCACTATTTTTTTCGACATTGAAAAAGCTTACGACCGAACCTGGCGGTACGGTATCCTTCAGCAGCTTTATAATTTAAATTTAAGGGGCAATCTCCCTATTTTTATCAGTAAGTTTTTATCCGGGAGGGAATTTAAAGTCAGATCGGGCAATTGTTATTCTGATACTTTTATACAGGAAGAAGGCGTGCCTCAGGGCAGTGTTTTAAGTGTAACCCTTTTTGTAATAGCTATTGATAACATTTTAAAAGCAATCCCTCAATCTGTCAAGGGTGCACTTTATGTGGATGACCTCCACATTTCTTGTGAAAGTTCTGATATGCGGTTTATTGAGACGCAGTTACAGGCAGCCGTAGACAAAATTGTAAGTTGGTGTGACCAAAATGGTTTTAACCTTTCTAAATCCAAGACTCACGGCGTGCACTTTTGCCGGAAACGTAACTTGCATTCTGATCCCGATATTTATCTTGCAGGTGATAAAATTATCATGAAAGATGAAGCGAAATTCCTAGGCATTGTGTTCGATCGTAAGCTAACTTCTCTTCCGCATATAAAGCATCTGCGAAATAAATGTGAAAAATCTATAAATGTTCTAAGTGCTTTCATCTACTTCTTGGGGTGCTGATCGAACATGTCTTTTAAAAATATATCGTGCTTTAATTCGTTCCAAATTAGATTACGGATGTGTAGTATACGGTTCTGCCCGTAAATCTGTTTTAACTAAACTAAATCTTCCTCATCATATATCACTACGTTTATGCACCGGTGCTTTCAGAACATCCCCAGTCGAAAGCTTGTACGTCGACTCATATGAAGAACCTCTAGAGCTGAGACGGAAAATTTTATCACTTCATCATTATCTTAGAACTTCATCGAATATTAATCATCCATCACATAAGCATAATTTTAGCCCATATCTTTTTAGACTTTACAATGCCAAACCATCTTGCATTCCTCCTTTTTATTTTAGAATAAAAATTATTTTAAAAGAAGTTTACTTTGACAAGGCTCAAATTCTTGCTACTGATTCCCCCTCAGGGGGTTTACCTACTTCAGGTAAACACGGGTGTCGCAATCCCGAGGTACCCCAGCGATCTTTTGTTCTTTTCCTTTTCTTTCCTTTTTCCGCTTCTCTTCCCTTTTTTCTTCCTTTCTCCTTCACTGTGGTTACCTTTTCGGAGGTGAGGGCTTATCGCGATATGTTGTGTTCCTTTCTGAACACAACATCTCGCGATTTGTTAACCACCCACGTGTTTGCCGTGCGTGGAGACCCGTGTCCCCGGAAAGGGGGATCCTGGTAATTGAGGGAAACCAACACATTACTTTGGCCCCTGCTTCGGGTAAACGGGAGGTGTAGAATGGTCCCGTCTACATCAATCGGCTGGTCGGACGACATTTGTCACTGGCCTGGGCCAAGCAATCGGTTACTTGCTAAGCACTTTACTGGGTCAAAGCTGCTTATGGGGTAGCTGTGCGCGTATAGATCCCGGTTAGCACTGGTGCGTCGTTTATGTCCCTTCTTGGGAGCGTTTTAGCACCCCCTTGTTGGGCTCCATGGTGGGTGGTGCGGCCGGGATCTGAACACCAAACTAATTACTATGGAGAATCTCAAAACCCCCCCACCCCTCCCCTTGGGTTATAAGGGGCAACAAAATATTAACATAGATTCAAGTCGTGCTAGATTTTTTATAGTGCAGAGGAAAGAGGGAAGCTTTTCAGCTGTATCCCCTTTCCTGATACACAAATGTATACAAAGTGCTGTCGGTGAAGTAAAATCCACCAAAAAATTAAGATCTGGCCACTTACTTGTTAAAGTAACCGACAGTACACAGGGATCAAAACTTTTAAATTGCACCACATTTTCAGATATCAATATTTTGGTCACACCACATAATACCTTAAATTTTTGTCGCGGTGTGATATCGGAAGGAGAACTGTTCAACGTCTCTGAAGAGGAAATACTAGACGGCCTGAAACAGCAGCATGTTTGCGGTGTTCGTCGTATCACAATTCGTCGAGATGGGAAGCTGCTTTCCACCAAGCACCTCATCTTGACATTTAACTCTCCATCTTTGCCTTCTCATATAACTGCGGGTTATCTCAGATGTCCTGTACGCCCTTACATCCCAAATCCCTTGCGCTGCTATCAATGCCAACGTTTTGGACATTCCAAAACTTCGTGTCGTGGGTCCATTACCTGCCCTCGTTGCGCAGAAGTGGGCCACGACGGCATTGACTGCAAATCTAATTTTAAATGTGTCAATTGCAAAGGGAGTCATCCAGCATATTCGCGCAGTTGTCCAAAATGGAATCAAGAGAAAGAAATTCAGGCCATCAAAGTAAAAGAGCAAATATCATATCCAGAAGCAAAAAAACGTGTCACTGATACCACACCCAGACCAGGAGTAACTTACGCTGCAGCTGTTAAACAATGTAGATCAATAAGTACTCAAACTGAGAGTAAGCCACCTGTCACCAATAGTCCTAAATCTTCGCATTCTAATAATCCTCCCAATACCGAAAATAAACCACTACAAGTTCAAAATATTTTTGTCCAGAAACCTCTCAATGAGCGCCTACCTAAAAACATGTTACAACCAAAGAGCCAAATATCTAAAGTAACAAAATCTAAAATTAATAGTGTTCCTTCTAAACAGAAACTATCTAAGACAAAATTATCCGCAACTAAACTTAAAGAAAGATTAAAAAATAATAGCTTTAGCGTTTTAGATGATTCCGATGAATTATCTAAAAAGCCTTTAAAATATAAAATGTCCAGCAAAGATTTTTTAAAAAACCGTCCGAATACTGAAGATGACTCCTTGAAAGTGTACCTAACATCTGAAGAGGAAATGGTTACAGAAAACTCGGACTCTGAGGGCATGTGGGTTAATCCCCCTGCCTGATTTCCCCTTCTTTTCTCCTCCGCCTTTTAATATGGCCCTTCTGTCTTGGAACTGCCATGGCTTCAAATGTCACGTCCCTGACATCAGAGATCTTGTAAATAAATACCATCCCATTTGTTTTGCTCTCCAAGAGACCCTTCTCGATAGCAATAAACAAGCTAAACTAAAACGTTATAGTACCATCAGAAAAGATCACGTAGAAGGGGGTAAGGCTTCTGGTGGTGTTGCTCTCTTCACATCCCATGACTACCCTACCACCACTTTAAACATTAATACGGAACTTCAAGCTGTAGCTGTGCAGATACACATACATTCTCTAATAACTGTTTGTAATATTTATCTCCCTCCAAATAATAATATCAACCAGACTTCTCTTAATAACCTAATTTCACAACTTCCAGTTCCTTTCATTATAATAGGTGACCTAAATGGACACAGTCCATTATGGGGTAGCCCCCGTCTTAATAAACGGGGTCGTAAAATAGAAAAACTTATTTCCGACCATGATCTGTGCATTTTCAATAAAAACGAATTAACATACCTCCATTCTCCCACCAAAACCTTTCACTCAATAGATTTGGCACTCTGTAGTCCTCAAGTATTTCCTTTTTGGAAATTCCATGTAGATTCGTACCTATACAATAGTGATCATTTTCCCATCATCTTAACGCATAATTTTGGCTCCCATGGCAGTCAGCGGTTGCCTCGTTACATTCTTGGTTCCGCTGATTGGACAAAATTCCGCACGCTAGCTAATATCTCTCCAGACATGGTCGAAAATATTAATATTGACCAAGCAGCTTATGAAATTTCTAAAACAATAATTTCTGCAGCCGACGCTTCTATTCCAAAATCTTCCTGCCATACTTATAAGCAAACAAAGCCGTGGTGGAACGAAGACTGTAGACAGACTTATAAGGAGAAAAGAAAAGCGTTTTCAGTGTTCAAACGTTATCCGACCACTGAAAACTTTATTACGTATAAAAAGTGCAAAAGCATTTTCCGTCGCACTTTAAGACGAAGCCAGAGAGATTCAGTATTTCTTATCAGCACCATGGCAAAAAGTAAAGCGTTTGTTTTATAATCCAAATTCACATTTAAAAAAAATAAAATAATATACAATAAAGCTATTTTATATTGCATTGCTACAAATTACTCGTTTTTATGAAAACTGCTTTAGCCATTTTTTAATTTTACATTTAAAGATTTTCTTTTTTGGTATGTTCTCTCTGGTCCTGACAATTCTCTTAACTTTGAAATGATAATCTCTTTCCATTTCATTGTATTATTTTATTATTGATATTACTACATGTTAGCGCTTTTTTATCCAATCTCTGTGAAAGGAATTTGATAAACGTACTGTATCAAATATTAAAGTTAGTTTCTAATTTCAAGTTCTTGATCAAACACATCAAACAAAAGAAAAGAAAATGAACATATGCCCTAAATATGCATTCTTTGGATAATAGTAATTTTTTTTTGCCTTTTCCAATAGCATTAATTTATGAGATAGGAATAAATATCTGATAACAAGGTGTTCACAACTGAGTTTCTGGTTTTATAAATTAAGTTATACTTGAAATATAAAATTAATGAAAATTATGTACAAATATTAGACAAATCAGTAAAAGAATTTCTCATTTTCAAAAGTTTTTTTTTAAAAAAAGTTGCCCCTCCCAAAAATAAATCAATTGTGATAATCAATTCTCATACCAAATTACATTCTATTTTTACTCAAACCTAATAAGAAATCCTCCTAAAGTGACCCCCCTCCAAAATAAGATTCTAATATTGTTTTTCTCTTTCAGTTCCCTTACCCTCCCTCTCAATGAACCTGCAAGAGTGCCCCAGACCCTTTCCTCCATCCCTCCCCAACCCATCATTTTAAAATATATTCAATACCATATTACCCAAAATACCACTATGATGACCGTTTTGTTGTTGTTTTATATTTTTTAAACTTCTTTTTTAAACTGTTGTAAATATATTAATAATATCAAGATCTAATGAAATTTTTTTTTAAAATTTTCCTATTGAACTATTTTTTTAAAATTTTCTTATTCAACTTTTATAAATCGATTAATATCCAACAATTAAATAAACAAATAATATTTAAATTTAATTCTTACTTTGGTGAGCTCGCAAATAAACAAGAATTAAATTTATGTTCCCTCTAACTATTAACAATTTTAATTCTCTAAATTTAAAAAATTTATTGTTTTGTGATTCTTAAATTTAACCAAGTTAAAGAATTAATTAATACCAATCAAGTTTCTGATTTTGGCATCCCATCCAAAAATTCTGAAGATATTCACTCTAAAAACAACACACAATCCTCATCCTGCTGATCACACCATTCTGTTTTTTATGACTCCAAATTTGCGTCTATTTCAAAGAAAACTGATTACAATATTTTAACCATTTTGGAATTAAATTTTACAAATACCCATCTCTGCTGGATGACAAATTCATTGAAATGATAAAACATTCCACTTCATTGTCCTCTTTTAATCATTGTACAAAATTGGAAAGAACATAGCTACTTCATGGATGGCTATTTTTTTTTTGTTTTTTTTTTTTTTTTTTTTTATTTTTTTGATAATATTTTTTGTTTATATAATTTTTTTTTTTTTTTTTT
Source organism: Pardosa pseudoannulata (assembly GCA_032207245.1). NCBI lineage: Eukaryota > Metazoa > Arthropoda > Arachnida > Araneae > Lycosidae > Pardosa > Pardosa pseudoannulata. The sequence continues at coordinate 445,814 of CM063499.1, read as the reverse complement.
TTTTTTTTTTTTAATTTTTTTTAAATTTTTTTTTTTTTTGTTTTTTTTTTGTTTTTTTTTTTTTTTATTTTTTTTTTTTTTTTTTCATTTTATTTTATTTTTTTTTTTCTAGATTTTTCCATGATTTTCATTGTCCCCTTCTAAAACATGATAAAGATCCCACGAATCCTCTCAGTTACCGTCCAATTGCTTTGACGAACTGTCTCTGCAAAATATTTGAAAAAATGATAAATGTTCGTCTCATGTACTATCTGGAAGAAAATAATTGCCTTTCTAATTTTCAGAGTGGTTTCCGTCGAGGAAGAGCCACGCTAGACAACTTGATTGACCTGGAAACCAGAATCCGGAATGCTTTCGTTAAACGAAACCATCTGGTTTCTGTTTTCTTCGATATCGAAAAAGCATATGACCACACTTGGCGTTATGGTATTTTACGGAAGCTTAATGATTTAGGGCTGTGTGGAAATATGCCTATTTTCATACAAAATTTCTTAGCATTAAGGACTTTCAAAGTTCGTATAGGAAATAACTTATCTCGCACTTTCACTCAAGAAGAAGGGGTTCCTCAGGGAAGCGTGCTGAGTGTTACTTTATTTATCGTAGCAATTAATGGGATTCTTCATGAGATACCACCCTCTGTAAAGGGGAGTTTATATGTTGATGACCTCCACATCTCATGTGATGGAGCTGATATGAGATATATTAATAGACAACTTCAAACTGCAGTTAACAAAATCAGTAAGTGGGCGAGCGAGAATGGTTTCAGCTTTTCTAGTTCAAAGACATCCTGCGTGCATTTTTGTAAAAAAAGAAGTCTGCACCCCGACCCTGAAATCCAGTTTCTTTTTAATAAGATCACCATTGTGAATGAGGTGAAATTTCTCGGCGTCATCTTTGACAAAAAACTTACTTTTGCACCTCATATCACATCCTTGCGGAAGAATTGCGAAAGGAAGCTCAACATTCTAAAAGTCCTTTCCAAGACCTACTGGGGAGCTGATCGGGCTTCCCTAATTAAGATCTATAATGCTCTCATCCGCTCCAAACTGGACTACGGATGTCCTGTTTATGGGTCAGCCCGTGTTTCTGTTCTAAAAAAGCTGAATACCATTCACCATTCTGCTCTCAGATTATGCTCAGGGGCTTTCAGAACATCTCCTATAGAAAGTCTCTATGTTGACTGCTGTGAGGCTCCTCTGGAATTACGTCGTCAGGTGCTGTGTCTACAGTACTACTTCAGAACAGCATCATATGTCAATCATCCCATTCATCAGAATACTCTCAATACTTACCTCACACGCCTCTATGATGCTAGACCTTCTTGTGTTCTGCCTTTTCAGGGAAGGATAAAAGGAATTTTAAGAGATCTTAATTTTGACAATATTGATACTATTCCCACAGATATTAGAATTCCTCCATGGTACACTCCTAATTTCAGTATTATTAACCCTTTTAAATCATTTGAAAAAAGTTCAACTGCTAATAACATATACCAACAAATATTTCAAGATCACAAACAATACTTTACAACATACACTCCTGTTTTTACCGATGGCTCCAAATCCACAAACTTTGTTAGCTGTGCATACAGTATCGCAGAAAACATCAATAGCTATAGACTACATTCTAAACTCTCCATATTTTCCGCTGAAGCCTTTGCTATCTTGAAGGCTTTAGAGGAAATGACGCACCACAATAGTAAAAATTTCATTATCTATACCGACTCTCAAAGTGTTTTAAATTCATTAATCTCTCCTAATTGTAATAACCCTATTATTTTCAAAATTCTAACTTTAATAACCAATCTTAATTCCATGGGAATCTCATTAATTTTTAGCTGGGTTCCCTCTCACGTCGGCATAATAGGAAATGAACTTGTGGATTTAGCTGCCAAGTCTGCCGAAAACTATTTAAACACTGGCTTTCCTTATCCTGACCTGAAAATTTACATCAAAGATTTAGTTCACTCTAAATGGCAGAATTCTTGGGTAAACACACAGGCAAATAAATTGCGAGATGTAAAAGACAAAATTTCTAAATGGCCTCAACTTCCTTCTAGAAGACAAGACGTGATAATCACTCGTCTACGAGTGGGTCACTGCCGACTCACACATGCACATCTCTTGCTTGGTGAGGCATCTCCACAGTGTGCGTATTGTAAGACTACTTTTACAGTCGCACATATCTTAACTTCTTGTATATATTTTAAATCTCTGTACATAAAATTCTTTGGAAATTCATCACCTAATCTTAATTCAATCATTGGAAAAATCCCACATCCAGGCTTATTCCCTTTTCTTCGCTGTGCTGGCTTGTATTTTGAAATCTGATTTTTAATGTTCATTTTGTAATATTTAATTCTTAATTGTTAATTTTTTTTTTCAATCTTAAATTAATTTTCAATCATTGTAAATTAATAAATTTCATTGTTGTTTTGTTCTTTTTTCAATTTCTCATAATCTGTTTCACATTTTTAAAAAATTAATATTTAATCAAACTTTGCTGATTATTGTGTTGTTTTGTTTGTCTTTCTAAATTTTTTTGTTGTTTTGTATTTGTTTTTAAATGTTTTTCTTTGGTTTTAGGCATCTTTCATTTTTCTGGTTCATCAAAATTTTTCCAAAATTGTGTTGTTCTTTTGAGTTTTTCATCTTGTTTGGCGCAGTTTGTCCCTTGAGGAATTAGCGCCACTAAATTTCAAACAACCAACCAACCAACCAACCTTGCTGCTGATTCTTTTAAGCCACCTTGGAATGAACCCAATTTTACCTTTTTAAACCCTTTTAATAATTTTGACAAAGACGCAACTGCAAATCTGATTTACCAACAACTTTTTTACGAACATAAGCAAAGTTATGCCAGTTTTTCTCCAGTATTTACTGATGGTTCGAAAAGTGGTAATTTTGTGGGTTGTGCGTACGTAATTGACATTACCACCTACTCCTACAAGTTGCATCCTGCATATTCCATCTTTTCGGCGGAAATTTTAGCAATAATGAAAGGTTTGGAGCACTTGTACCATCGTAAAAATAATAAATTTATCTTTTATACGGATTCTAAGAGCGTTTTAGAGGCGCTGAGTTCCCCGAATATCAAGAGTCACCCTCTTGTTTTTAACGTTCTAGACATCATTGAAAAACTTACTTTGGTGGGTTTCTCGATCCTTTTCTGTTGGGTTCCGTCGCATGTGGGTATTAAGGGGAACGAAATGGCTGATAGTGCAGCTAAATCTGCAACTGAGTACCTTGATGCTCCTCTACCATGCAGTGATGCAAAAAAATATATAAAAGGTTGCTTTTATAAAATTTGGCAGAGTGCCTGGGATGTTAATATTGATAACAAGCTGCGTAGTATCAAGCCAAAAATTGAAAAGTGGAACCATCTATCGTCCAGAAAGCACGATGTCATCCTCACCCGTCTCCGTATAGGACACACACGGTTCACCCATCGTCATCTCTTACTCGGTGATCAGGCACCTTCATGTAAAATTTGTAAGACCAACATGTCTGTTAAACACGTCCTGATAGACTGTCCCATCTATAATCAACATCGTCTCCGTTATTTTAACTCTATTACCCCTGATATCAAATATCTTTTAAATGCGTCACCTCATCCTGAACTTTTTACCTTTTTAAAAGTCATTGGTTTTTATCCTCATATTTGATATTATAATCTCACTTTATTCACATTTTTAATTCTACATATATTTCTTTTCGTATCTCTTGTCGAAACAGCGCTTCCTTATTAAGTGTTATATACTGAACTTAATTTTAAAATACTTTTTTACTACTGAGTACTTGTGTTTGGCACAATATATCCCAAGAGGATTCAGTGCCATTAAGCTACAACCAACCAACCAACCAACCCAAAGTGTTTTAAATTCATTGCATTCAAATAATTATAATAATCCTGTTATTTTCAAAATTCTTACTTCAATAACTAACCTTACTTCCATGGGAATCTCGCTAGTTTTTAGCTGGGTTCCCTCTCACTTCGGCATTAAAAGCAATGACCTTGTGGACTTGGCTACCAGGTCTGCAAGTGACTTTCTCAACACTGGTCTACCTTATCCTGACTTGAAAAATTACATCAAAGATCTTTTACACAATAAATGGCAGATCTCCTGGGATATTATTTCTTCAAATAAACTGCGGGAAATTAAAACCAAGATCATTAAATGGCCTCAACTCCCTTCTAGAAGACATGACGTAATACTCACTCGTTTACGAGTGGGTCATTGTAGGCTCACCCATGGCCATCTCTTGCTTGGTGAAGCTCCTGCACAGTGTGCGTATTGCAAGACTCCTTACACAGTCGCACATATTTTAACGTCCTGTGTTTGTTCTAAATCATTGTATATAAAATTTTTTGGTAATCAATCTCCTAATCTTAATTTAATCATCGGGGAAACTCCACATCCAAACTTGTTCCCCTTTCTTCGTCAAACTGGTTTTTATTCCGAAATTTAATTTTTGTTTGTTTTTCAATTTTTAATCATTAAATTTTCAATTCACTCAATTTTCAATTCTTGTTAATCTGTATATAACTTAATTTTTTTTTCGTGTTTTTATGTTGTATGTTTTATTTTTATAGTTGCTTTAATCTGTTTTTGTGCCTGTAATTCTTTTCATCTTGTGTGGCGCAGTTTGTCCCTAGAGGATTTAGCGCCATTAAACTTCAATCAACCAACCAACCATCCGGCATTCGTTGCTCTGCAGGAAACATACCTTACTGAAACTAAAAATGCCAAACTTAAGCGTTATAGCACCTTTTGGAAAGATTGCATTGAAGGGGGCAAAGCGTCAGGTGGAGTGGCGCTCTTCACCTCTTTTGATTACCCTACTAGCCCTTGCAATATTCAAACGGACTTACAGGCCATCGCTATTCGCATTCATATACATTCTCTTGTCCCAGTCTGCAGACTATACCTTCCTCCTAGCACAAGAATAAAACAACAAACTTTAGATAACCTAATCAGCCAACTTCCTGAACCTTTCATAATCCTAGGTGACTTTAACGGTCATAGCCCTTTATGGGGTAGCACTCAGGTTAATCATCGCGGTTCCCAGATTGAACAGATTATTTCCAATCACGACTTATGTTTGTTTAACACTGACCAAATCACTTACTTTCATTCACCTAACAAAACCTATCATTCACTTGATCTGGCAATGTGCTCTCTGCAACTTTTCTTGCACTGGAAACTAAAAGTCGAGTCATATCTTTATAATAGTGATCACTTCCCCTTAATCGTTTCTCATACTAATAGGCTCCATACAAATTATAGGATTCCACGTTACATTCTCGATACTGCTGACTGGAATTCTTTCCGTTTGCTAGCCAATATTACAAGTGATATATGGTCAAGAACATTTCTATTGACGATTCTGTTAATTTAATTACCGATGCTATCGTAAAAGCCCCTGACGCCTCAATTCGAAAGTCTTCAGGGAGGTATCGCAAACAGACGAAACCATGGTGGAACGAAGACTGTAAAATCTCCTACAAAGAAAAAAAGAAAGCTTTCCATGTCTTCAAACGTTACCCTACCATGAAAAACTTTATAACTTATAAAAAATGTAAAGCTGTTTTCAGACGAATCCTAAGACGTAGCCAGCGAGATTCATGGAGGAAGTACGTCGGTAGTTTAACTAGCAGTATCTCCAGCAAAGTCCTGTGTGATAAAGTAAAGCGCTGTTCCGGTGCTTATCCTAATAATCAAATTCACATTCTAAAGGAAAATAACATCACTATCTCCTCTACTAAAGATATCACGAATACAATTGCGAGAACATTTGAAGAAATTTCTTCCAACTCCAGCTACTCCCCCTTGTTGGGCTCCATGGTGGGTGGTG
>CM063499.1:407735-439859 GCA_032207245.1 Pardosa pseudoannulata | reverse complement strand
TATTTTGTAAAGAAAAGTTACTCTCCATAGATAGATTTCTTCTCAAGAAATATCGCACTAAAAACCGCTGAAGCTAATTTACGTGGAGGGCATGGCTATAAACGCTGTCATTGCAAAAAGAAATGTTTAGTTACTAAATGCCAATAATAAATGTAAGGGACTCTTGTGCAATTCAAATTGCTATAGCATATAAATTGTTGCAACAAATAAGATAATATAACGTCAATCACATAATTAAGTTAATTATTGGTATTATTTTCTAAAGAGTGTTCTTTGTTTTATGTTCGACAGTTACATGTGCTATTACTATAAATTTGACTGTATTATTAAGAAGAAAATATAAATATGACATGTTACATTCACCATTGTGCATTGATGTCGACATTTACCAGTGTAAGTCAGAAATAAGGGTATTTAGCAAATATTTCGGACATACACCAAACGACTACGTGAATGTTGACATTCACTGAAAGTCGACATTAAATTTCGGTCTTTCACAGTAACATATATATTTATATATATATATATATATATATATATATATATATATATATATATTATATATAATATATATTTATATATCTCAAAATTATTTCACTAATATATTTCCTTAAAATCTTTTTCCCAGCCTCTAAATATCTTATTCAAAGGAGTGTCTTCGACTTAAAATTGTTTTAATACATTTACCATAGTTTTCTGTCCAATAGATGTAAATTTTCTGTCCATTCAACACGTTTTCTAGATGTTGCCGTAAATGCCTCAGCTTTTCTCCTAATCTTAACAGTTAAATTCGCTAACTGAGTTTCTTGTCCCCTAGAAAAATTCTATATGTCTTTAGTCTTGGATACATCTATGTGCGAGTAAAGTAATTTTTGAGTCTTTCTCTCGTCTGTCGCTGACTCGTGAAGATGTTCTTTTATAGCAGCTCTTAAATAAAATTTCAAGTAGACTTTGACATGTGTGCAGTTCTCTTTAATGTGGCTATACTGTATCTTACTTTATTACTGCTAGCTGGTTAGGCTTCTCCTTGTCCAACAGCCCAGGACAGTAAAAATAATAGCTATAATTTCAAATGTGTCTAGTAGTTGTATAATACCTGGATTACATATATATACATGTATAGATAGTTATATCGAAATCTATATATCTATTTATATATTTCTATGATTATATAATAAAAATTCATAAAATTCCACTCGTTTACAGAAACTTTGTTCGAATAAAGCTCAAGTATTCTTAGGGTTTGCAGTAATAAAAAATTATTTCCCTTCTTAAAGAAAGGTATTATGTGTTATCACATAATGAATGAAAGAAAATTGAATAGGAAACACAAACTGTTTTTTGTGGATTGAGAAAAGGTAGCTTCTATGCATTAGGAAAAAATGCTCAATTATTTGTCCTCAGTTTAATTTTTTTAACATATATAGAAAATATTTTGTTTAAGAAAGTTTCTGAGAAAGTAATATTAAATAATATTATTTCTCTAGTAATACTATATCATTGAATGCAGATTTCCAGGGATATGTACTTGTTTAAATAAATTTATATTAATGAATTAACTGCTTTAAGAGAAGTATTCCTGTATTATAATAATAGTACTAATAAATGTATGCACATTTTCCAACTTTTGATCAAATAAATTGAGGTTATTTTAACATTCACTTTTTATTTTTTCAATTGTCCTCATATTTATCACAGCCTCTTTCTATAATTTATTCTATTTATTCATAAACATTTTAAAATATCAACACTTATACTTCTTTTTTGTCTCCGACATTTATATAATATCTTGAAAAATAAACCTTTTTTAAAACTGTTAGAAACTTAAATTATTTATATCGATTTTGGTCAGTCTGTAAGTGTCAACACAGCTGATCACCTACGAATTCTTCAAATATTAAAAACAACATGATTTATCTGGAGAAACAGTTTAGACACTTAACTATGGAATACGTTTTTGGTTCTGATTCCATTTGTTCTTACTTATTTAATATTGAGCTAATTCTTTTTTGAGTAGAACGAACATGAATTCGCATGGAATTAAAGTTATTCTAGTAGAAAATCAATCACATCTTTTACCCGAGACTTATAAGCACAATAACTCTAACTTCTTGGATTAACTAGAGGAATTTTCAAAAATAGCTATTTGTCTTAAAATTGAAACTCATACCTGTGTAATATCTACATCTTGAAAGCATTTGTACTTAATGTTGTGGTATTAAGATGATTCTTTTTAAGAAAAACAAACAATATGAAAGAAAAAAACATTTATTCGGAATTCCAACAAAACTGGGGAATAAAAATACATCTCAAAACACTGCGTAATAAATCTTAAAATAAAGAAAATGTATAAAATTCTTACTGAATAAGCAAACCGATGCAACATCCTGAAAGCGAATTAAATTCAACTTATAAAACGTGTAGTGGTTAAACTAAAACTCACTGAGTAAGTGTTAATACGTTTAGTAGTAATATTGTTACAGTAAGCAATGGATGTGTTTAAATATTTTGTTCTGGTGTTTTAATTTTTTTATTTAAACTATTTAAATTATATAATAAAAAACATTTTTGTTTTCAACAACATTTCTAAGAAGAATTTTTTGTAAGAAATACTTTATATTTTGTTGCATATTTATACGTTAATGTACCCAGTTACTAGTACTAAAAGCAGTACTTATGTTTTCCAACATCCTATTTAATAATTTGCGGTCATTTTAAAATTCACGTTTTATTCATGTCACGCTCTGTCCATGGTTGTCATGATATTATTCTGTCACCTATTCTAGTTAGACATACACATTTTAAAATACTAACAGTTATAATTAATATTTGCCCCTGCGTTTTATATAATGTCACGAGAAGTAAATTTTATTTTAAACTGTCAGTTATTATAACTATTTTGCTAAGAGTGTGTGAAATCTGCTTATAGACTAAGAATTCTTCAAATATCAAAACTCGCATAATATGTTTTTTAAAAAATTTCAACTATTTTCTATGGATTACCTAGTTGATCCTATATGTATTTATACTTATTCGTTTAGTATAAAATGATTCGGGATTTATAGCAAAGAATTTGAATACTTCCGGATCTACAGATCTTCAAATTGAAAGTCAACCGCATCTTTGACAGAAGACTGATGGGCGTATTAACTCCAACTTGATGGATTAAGAAGATCTTTTTTAAAAAATAAATATTAGTCTTAAAATGACGACTAACACCTGTGGAATATCTAGTTGATTTTGAATATATTGCTACTTAATAGTTTAGTATTAAGATGAATCTTTTTTAATGAAAACCAACAACTTGAAAAAATATTTTGTTAATTTCGACAAAAACAAGAGAAAAAATTTAATACCTAACAAATATTACATAAAAAGAAAAAATCATAGAAATATTTCACAAAATTATCAAACTGAAGCAAAATCCTTAAAGATAGTCAAGTTCAAAGGATACAACATGTCTAGTGGTTGTTAACCTAAAATTCACTCAGTAAGTTTTAATACGTTTAGTCGTGTTTACGTCTTGTCGTTTATGAGCAGTTAAATTGAAATTGAATTTGTTATTAATGTAAGGGAAAATTAAAATTTACTTGCTTTTTCGCCTTCATCGGTTTTTAAAGAAGATCCAGAAACAGCTATCCATTTGTTAATTTTACAAACTTGACACGCTGTGATTATTTCAACGAATTCATTTTCTCTCATTGCGTATTTCGATCCAAGATGGCGGCTACAGGAAAATCATACTAAACCTCAAATTATATAAAAAATACTTAATTTCAACTCTCAGAAATTGAGTATCAAGTTTCCATGAATAACATACATGCTAATTCAATACATGTCTTATGAAATTACTGTGACTTAAAGGTAAATAAACAAATTACATCCGGAGTACAGAATCCAACCTACTGCGATTGACAAAAAATCGTAAATGACGAAATCTTTAGAACAGTGACGTCACCACAATGATTTTACTGTTTGGCCCATTGTAGGTTCTATTGTTGAGTACTGTTGGAAAGTATTATTATTGCCGTTCCATCAAAACTGAAAACCCCGTAGAATTTTGGCGACTTTTATTATCGAGATCATCGAAGATTAAATGATAAAATACAAGTTTAGCCGGTTTCATTGTTAAATTACGTCGACGGTCCCTGATTGCAATCAATTTATTTTCCCAAAATTAATACAAATAAAGATTAGTTGAGCTTAATACTTAATATAAGTTATGCAAGGGGAGATTCAGATACACAAAATAAAAATATAAGTTGTCATGCTTAGCACTTTATCGCCTAGTTACCTTGTTCTGATGCTAAACCTCCATTTTCATACCACGATGGTGACTCTACAAATATAATCTTATCCATAAATTGACAATCATATTTTTAATATTAAAACTTTAAAATGACATAAAAAATGATTTGTTGTGAAACTTTTTAAAATTTATTTATGTATAAAATTGAATGCAGTTTAAACACTGAATTCATTTAGAAACCATGTGTTTATGTATAACAAACAAACAAATCTTAATTTCCAAATATAATAATTAAAAGTTAATATTTGTAGTTTCGATTTTATATGAAAAGATTATTGTTAATACCGATGATAAATTTTACATTACAACAAAAAAAATCGATATTGAATTAAAATTATCCCTTATACTTATCAATTATTTAAGTCAAATATAAAAGAAAATATGCTTAATATGTATTAGCGATAAAACGTATGAAAATTAATGCACGATATTAAATAATTTAAAACGATGATTATATGAGATGTTAAAAATATCATAACTAGAAAAAAAATTTTATATTACCAATACGTGAATAAATTGATAAATTTAGCCTGTTAGCCGAGGAATCCATAGTACAATTCAAAAATTTTGGACAGAATTACTAAATTATATAGATATTTATAATATAACATGAAAATCTCAATTTTTATTAAAAAACTTTTAAAACTTTATTTATTGAAATACTTTAAATGATCAAAATGTGTTTGAAAATTTAAACATTTATTCCAAAAATGTTTTGATAAATGTAACTAGATAAAATATATCAGAAACACAGTAAATATTTTAACTAACTTTGGTAGTTTTGTTCATTTTTAAATTTCGGAGTTAATGCATTGATTTATGTTCTTCACTAGAAAATGTCAAATCGGTAATACTTAAAAATAGGGTACCCTTGGTAAGTTCAAATTATTAATGTTTACTAAAACAAGTTGTTCCATGAATACTGTATTACTTACTAACTGTATCTCAATTTTTAAGAATTACGTGCATTTTATATATAAGAAAAGAGTTACTCAAGGATAGTTCGATAACAATATAATATAAATGGAAATATAATATACAAACGTAGATACAGAGATATCAGGAGAAAATGTTAGGCTGGAATACTAAAGAATATCTGGCAAGGTGAAATTATTGGCGATGTTTGCTAACACAAAAAGGTATTTTATTCGACTAACATTGTATCCTTGCTATTTGTGCGATTTGGGTTAGATTGCGCCATAGTGAATTCTATAAATTTCTTATTTAACCAAAACCACTAAGAAACAGGCATTACATTTATCAACAATTGATCTTTTTAAAGTTCACAAAGAACAGCTCCAAATTATTAAAAATTTGCCATAGTGAACCTTAACGGTTCATTATATCTAATACTTTTAAAGCATTGCGTGCATTTAAATATTAGAATGGGTTCCACAAGAACAGCTGAATACAAATAATATAAATTAAAATATAATACAGATTTTTTACTGCGAGATTAGGAGGTAATATGCTACCATGTTGAGATTAATAACCAAATTTGCATTTCAGTCAAGCCTGTTACTACCATATAGCTCTATCGCAAAGTTGGAAACCCTGTTCTTGTGTCAAACCTTTTCTTAACTTCTGCAAAATTATCTATAATTTATAGATACTTCCGTCTTCAATTCTATCACTGATAATTTTTTTATAATCATATGTATTTTATCTACTTAGAGCCGTTATTTGACAGCTGGAAACTGTGTGGAATACTTTAAAGCTATCTGTACTGAAATCTTAGACATTATGTTCCAAAAAAATATCATCAATTCTGGTTATAAAACTTCCATGTTTTTATGGCAATTTGCTTATGCTAAGTCTCTATGATTGTCTACTGCTAATAACCCACAAGGCAAAACAACGATCATTCAAATCCAAAAGCTCTGTACGTAAATATTCTCTAAGAAAAACTGAAACTTGAAATCAACAAATTTCATTAAACTCTCAAAAGTTCAAATGCTATACGTTATACTTAAATATCCATAAATCTCCTTGTTAAATTTGCTTTCTGAAATAAGCACTCAAAACATTTTTTATTAGTACAAAAAACTATAATAATTTTATATCTAACTTACGAAAGATTTTTTTTTTCGAAGTGATTCATTGAACTAATAAATTTTGATATATTATAAAGATAAAGCAGTTACTTTAACAAAACCTGTAATAAATGTTCAACAGTGTGAAAATTCCTATTGAATTCTAAATTTCTTTTACATTCGATCTCGGGATACTAGATTTTCAGTTGCAATGAGTTTTGTATACTAACCGTGTAATGACAAATTTAGAACACGAATTTCATTTTTCCAAATAAAATTTCTGAAAATCATTTAGGGCATGAATTTTATAAGTGTCATTGCTCTTTAGTATATATTTGGTATCATATGTCAAAATGATACAAATATGTTCAAAATTTACAAAAATACAAACTATACAGAGTACGAGATCTAAAATAATATATATATATATATATATATGTATATATATATATATGCTTTCATACTTAACACTTTAGCCTCTAGTTGTGGTTCTTTGATGCCAATCTCCATTTTAACAACATGGCAGCTGTAGAAAAAAATCGAATCCAGATTCATAAAACATTTAAAATCTATATATATATATATAATATATATATAAAATATATAAATATATATATAATATATATATGAAAATCTTTTAAACTCTATATGTTCAGATAAGTTTAATGGTGTAAATAATGTTAAAAAAATATTTTTAACCATAATGCACAAAAGTCCAGGATGAAATGCTACTCGATACAAAAATGTCTGATAAAATGAATGATATTCGCATCCTCAGTTTCTAGAATTCTAAATTAACGCATTGGTTCATCCCATTTCTCTAACAACTCTCAAAGCAAATTGAATTTGATATTAACACTAAAACTTCAGACATTATGTCATGACATAAATATTTTTAATACCTCGTATTTTTTCTTGTGGTTTTGAGCAATCGTCGCTGTGTAAAGAGCAGAAAATTCTTATAGAAACTATATATATATATATATATATATATATATATATATATATATATGTGTGTGTGTGTGTGTGTGTGTGTGTGTGTGTGTAATATATCAAAATTATTTCACTAAAATAGTTTCTTAAAATCCCCATTTCTCCCATTCTGATTCCTTACAATATTTTCCCAGCCTCTGTCTTAATCAAAGGATTGTCTTCGACTTAAAATTCTGTCAATACATTTACTATAGTTTTTTGCCCAATAAATGTAAACTTTCAGTCCATTCAACACGTTTTCTAGCTGTTGCCGGCAAATGACTCAGCTTTTCTCGTGATCTTAACAGTTAAATTTACTGACTGAGTTTCTAGTCCTCTGGAAAAATTCTGTCTTCACTCTTGGGTATACCTACGTTCGAGCAAAGTGATTTTTTGTGCCTTTTTCTCGTCTGTCCCTAACTAGTAAAGTTGTTCCTTTCTAACAGCTCTTAAATAAAATTTCAAGTAGACTTGGACTTGTGTGTCTTTCTCTTCAACGTGCTTAGACTGCATTTTACTTTATTACTGCTAGCCGGTTAGGGTACTCCGTGTACAGAAGCCCGGGCAAGTAAAAATAATAGGAGCTATAATTTCGAATGTGTCCAGCAGTTGTATTATACCTGGATTACATATATTTACATACATAGATAGTTATATCGAAATCTATATATCTATCTATATGTTTCTATAAGTATATATTAAAAATTCATAAAATTTCAGTCGCTTATAGAAGTTTGAATATTAGAGTTTGCATTAATAGCAACTTATTTGCCTTCTTAAAGAGAGGTATTTTGTATTATCACATAATGCATGAAGGAAAACTGAATAGGAAATACTAGCTGTTTTTTGTAAATTGAGAAAAAGTAGTTTCTATGGATTAGCAAAATATGCTCAATTATTTGTACCCTTTTTAATTCTTTTAATAGCCATACAAAATTTTTGTTTAAGAAAGTTTCTGAGAAAGAAATTACTTTTATTTCTCTAGTAATACTATATCATTACATGCAGATTCCCAGTGATATATACCTGTTTAAATAAATTTAGATTATTCAATCAACTGCTTTCAGAGAGGTATCTTTATATTAATAGTACTAAGAAAAGTATGCACATTTTCCACCGTTTGATCAAATAAATTGAATTAATTTTAAAATTCACATTTCATTTTCCACTTTTTCCTCGTATTTGCCACAGCCTATTTTTATCACTTATTCTATTTATTCATAAACATTTTTAAATATCAACATTTATAATTCATATTTGTCTCCGACATTTATATAATATCTTGCGAAATAAATCTTATTTTAAACTGTTAGAAACGTTAGTTATTTCTATCGAATTTGGTCAGTCTGTAAGTGTCACAACATCTGATGATGAACTACGAATTGTTCAAATATAAAAAATAACATGATTTATCTGGAGAAACAGTTTAGACTATTATCTATCGAATATCTTGTTGATCCTCATTACATTTGTTCTTACTTATTTATTATTGAGCTAATTCTTTTTTGAGTAGAACGAACACTAACTAACGCTGTATTAAAGTTATTCTAGTAGAAACTCAACCACATCTTTTACCCGAGACTGATGGGCACAATAACAAAAACTTCATGGATGAACAAGAGCCCTTTTCAAAAATTGCTCAAAATTGAGACTCATACCTGGGGAATATCTAGTTGATCTTGAATTTATTTGTACTTAATTGTATTAGGATTATTAAAAAAATATGGAAGAAAATACATTTATTCGTGATTCCGACAAAACTGAAGAATAAAAATAGATTCCAAAACAGAGCGTAATAAATCTTGAAATAAAGAAAACATATAAAAATCTTACCGAATTAGCAAACTGGTGCAACATTCTGAGCTCGAGTCAAATTCAACTGATAAAACATGTTGTGAAGACTCCCCTTTGTTCAGAGCACGCGCCAAAACCAACTGATCAGAAAATCCCTCCTGTTTCGAACTGTCCACAATAGTATGGCGACACCGTGTCTGGGATATTGACAGTTCGTTTGAATAGGCGTCACGCCCCTTGATAGGTGGCGGTAATGATTCCAGAGGATTGCACCGAGTTTTAAGAATCGGAACAGCCAGCGAATGAGGATTCAGCTAAAAAAAACTAACTGTAACCTTAGCTTGAGTTCTCAAGTAACTGGGATCTTAACTGACCAAAAAAGCAGTTGGCGGACAGTAACTGACCCCCAGGTGTAAAAAGCAGAGAATTTTGCGACTCGATTGGATTACGGCGTTAGGGTTTGTAATTAGTTATTATGTTAACTTGATGGGCCAATTTTCTTAACTTTGATTATCTTTATTTTACCTAGAAGATCTGCATTTTTATATAATTTTTTTAACTTAAAAAATTACACTAGATTATGAATTTGTATCTCTCACCAGTTAGAGATAAGGTGTGCAGCCCAGGAACCCCATACAATCTTGAACCTACTCGAGGCTTTTCGTCAATTTTGTTACGTAGGTGCTTTGACCTCGTGGAGGCTTTCGCGTCTTTTGACCACAGCCAGCTTCCTAGTGATTAAGTTCGGAAGATTCGTAAAGTCCGCTCATGTAGGGAGCTGCAGAGTCTCTGATACCGAACGGGGGATAATTTGGGTTTGCAAAGCCTCCCCACTTGTATGAGATTATTTAATCTCTTTTTCTTTCGACTGTGATCGTCGTGAGGCAACCATCCTTTGCAGTTCGACACGTGTTCCGACGAGAACCGCTTGAACTCTTTCTTCCATACGTCACTTGTGACGAAAACTGTATAGCACTTAGCTAACTGTCCAACGCGCATGCGCTTACTACTGTGTATTATTTTTTTTCTCCTCCTAAAGCGCGTCTATAGCGCTCTAGAGATAAGAGAGATAAGAGTTGGATTCCATGATAGCTGACGCGTTAATTTTACTTAATTTTCTTTATTAAATTTTTCTTAACTTTTCTCGTTGAATCTTTCTTTGAGTTTGGATTTGATAAACACTGAACCACCACAACAGATTTAGAGGCATTCTTTATAGATATTTAGATTTAGATGAATGCCGCACAACCAACACGTTTTGGGAGATTAGAATCCCCTTGTATATAGCCGTGCAGTATAATAAAACCACAAGTAGATTAAGAGTTGTGTTTGACGCTTCCTCACATAGCAAAGGAGAGGTATCCTTAAATGACTGTTTATTTACTGGACAAAATTTATTACCTGATCTTTTCTTTCTTTTAATTAGATTTAGACAACACCCCATTACTTTGACAGCAGATATTAAGCAGGCGTTTCTGCAAATCGAAATACACGAAGAAGACCGTGACGTGGCCCGATTCCTTTGGGACGATACCCCCACCAGACCAAAAGAAGTTTCAGAGCTCAAGGAGTTTAGACTATGTAGAGTCTTGTTTGGAGTAAGTTCATCACCATTTTTACTGGCTGCAACCATTAAGCATCACCTAAAGAGGTATGTAGAAAGCTTTCCTGAAATTTGCGAAATTTTAAATACATCCTTATATGTAGACGACTTAATCAGTGGCGAAGAAAATGTAGAGCAAGCTTTTATTACGAGCATAGAAAGTATTAAAATATTTCAGGATGCAAGTATGATTCTCCGTAAGTGGCACACTAATTCCTTAGAATTACGGAAATTATGGAGAAAAGTAGGGATAGATGTAGGTGAAACTATTGAGCCTAACTCTCAAGCTTTGTTACCCCAAAAGGTGTTAGGAGTTGCTTAGAATGCCGATGATGAGATGTTTTATTTCGAAACAAAAAATTTAGAGAAATTTCTTTCAAAACGAATAAACACTAAACGTTATCTTCTTCAAGCGATAGGTCGTATTTTTGATCCTGTTGGATTCCTCGGACCTTTTATAATTACAGTTAAATGTTTAATTCAAGAAATTTGGTGTGTAGGACTAGACTGGGATGATTATCTCCCTGAGAATATAACAGCTACTTGGAATAAATGGTGCAATGAAATTGAGAAGCTAAAATATATTAGTATTCCTCGTTATTATTTAGCTAATGCTCTTCCGAAGGAAGTAAAGGAAATACAAATGCATTGTTTTTCAGACGCTTCTAAGAAAACTTATGGCGTCGTCTATTTACGTATAGCACTTAGTGATGGGAATATTTTTACTAGTTTTGTGGCATCGAAAAGCAGAGTTGCTCCACGAAAAGTAATTTCTCTACCTCGTCTTGAACTAATGGGAGCACTTCTTTCTGCAAGGTTGTGTGATAGAATATCAAAGGGCTTAAAATATGCATTTAAACGTTATCTGTGGAGAGATTTGTCTATAACGTACTTTTGGATAAAGAATACAACCGACAGGTTTAAACCATTCGTTAAAAATAGGGTACAAGAAATTCACAAGTACACCAACCCTAGTGAATGGCATCACTGTCCTGGGAAGGACAACCCATCAAATTTAGTATCTAGAGGACTATCTGTCGTCGAGCTAAAAAACAGTAAATTATGGTGGAACGGACCTGAATGGTTGATTCATGATGAGGAAATCTGGCCTAAAATTGTACAGTCTATAAAAGATACAGATATTCAGAATAATTTAGAAAATTTAGAGCTTCGTAAAACTACGGTAGCGAACGTAGCTATTGACAAAACTAATAACAACGACTTGATTGAAAAATATTCTTCATTTAGTAAATTGATTCGAATAAGTACCTGGTGTTTCAGATTTATCAAAAATTGCCAATTGAAACCGACTTCTAGGAAGAAAGATAACTTAAGTGCCTTTGAAATTAAAAATGCTACTAAAATGTTGGTAAAGTGGGTACAACACTCTGAATTTTATTCTGAAATTAAGTGCCTAAAAAATAAACGACCACTACCAAACAGCAGTAGTCCTATCTTTAAACATATTTCTTGATGAAGATGAACTTTTGAGAGTTGGGGGAAGGCTAAATTTGTCTACAATTTCAAATAATCAGAAACACCAATTACTTCTTCCAAAAGTGCATCATTTTACTAATTTGTTAATTGATTATTACCATAAGAATTCACTTCATTCGGGCACTTTAACTACCTTGTCTCTAATTAGACAGATGTATTGGATACCGTCTGGCCAAGACCGAGTGAGATGTATGATTAATAGGTGTATGACATGTTTCCGTATGAAAAATCAAACAATTAAACAAATAATGGGTAATTTACCCAGAGACAGAATTGTACCATCTAGACCATTTGAAAAGGTTGGTGTAGACTTAGCAGGCCCTGTGACAACAAGACCTAATCTTAAGAGAACCCGCATAACATTGAAGTCATATATCGCCATATTTGTTTGCTTCTGCACAAAAGCCACACATTTTGAATTAGTTTCAAAATTAAGTGCT
Source organism: Pardosa pseudoannulata (assembly GCA_032207245.1). Taxonomy (NCBI): domain Eukaryota; kingdom Metazoa; phylum Arthropoda; class Arachnida; order Araneae; family Lycosidae; genus Pardosa; species Pardosa pseudoannulata. Next base: position 427,211 of record CM063499.1, on the reverse strand, counting down.
GAAGCATTCTTAGCATGTCTTCGCAGATTTATTGCCAGGCGATCGAAACCGTCAGTGATTTGGAGCGATAATGCCACGAATTTTAAAGGAACAAGAAACGTCCTAAATAGCTTACTTGAAATATGTCGTTCAAATCCTGTTCATAATTACTGTGCCGATGAAGCAATTCAGTGGAATTTTATACCACCAGCGTCACCCCACTTTGGTTGACTATGGGAAGCGAATATAAAATCTATGAAAAGAATTTTACTTAAAGTTACAAAATCAAAAATTCTAAATTTTGAAGAGCTCACCACTCTTGTACAGATAGAAGCTGTGTTAAATTCACGTCCATTGTCTCCACTTTCTGCGGACCCTACAGACTTGCAACCTCTAACTCCTGGCCATTTCTTGATCGGAGGCCCACTTTTATCATTTCCTGAACCTAATACTGCTTTGGACCTGTCTCTTTCCTCTAGGTGGAAACTAATCCAAAATCTTAGACAACAGTTCTGGACTAGATGGACCACAGAATATCTGACTGAGCTACAGGTGAGACCAAAGTGGACAAAGAGTCAACTCAATTTAAAAACAGATCAACTCGTGCTTCTAAAGGAAGTGGACCGATTCCCACTTACGTGAAAATTGGGGAGAATTCAACAAGTGTTTCCTGGTCAAGATGGAAATGTCCGAGTCGTAGAGGTAAAGACTGCAGCTGGAACTTTCCGACGAGCAATCACCAAGATCCTGCCTCTTCCCTTTCCAGATGATGTTGGACCACTGTCCAACGGGGGCCGGGATGTTCCGACGAGAACCGCTTGAACTCTTTCTTCCATACGTCACTTGTGACGAAAACTGTATAGCACTTAGCTAACTGTCCAACGCGCATGCGCTTACTACTGTGTATTATTTTTTTTCTCCTCCTAAAGCGCGTCTATAGCGCTCTAGAGATAAGAGAGATAAGAGTTGGATTCCATGATAGCTGACGCGTTAATTTTACTTAATTTTCTTTATTAAATTTTTCTTAACTTTTCTCGTTGAATCTTTCTTTGAGTTTGGATTTGATAAACACTGAACCACCACAACAGATTTAGAGGCATTCTTTATAGATATTTAGATTTAGATGAATGCCGCACAACCAACACGTTTTGGGAGATTAGAATCCCCTTGTATATAGCCGTGCTCAAGAAATAAAAGTGATTTCCCATTTTATCGTGACTGTGATCCTCTTCACTCGAGAACGTCACAATGTGTAGTGGTTAACCTAAAACTTACTCAGTAAGTGTTACTACCTTTAGTCATGTTCACAACGTGGTGGAAAAATATTGTTCATATGCAGCAAGCAATGAACGTGTTTTCATAGTTTTTTTCTTGTTTTTAAATTTTTATTTAAATTAAGTAACATATAATTTTGTTTTCAACAACATTTCTAAGAAGAATTTTTTTAAGAAATACTGTATATTTTTTTGCATATTTATAAGATAATGTACCCAGTCCTAAGAGAAGTATTCATATTTTCCAGCTTCTTAATGATTTGCGGTCATTTTAACAACGACCACAACCGGCATTTAATTCATTAACTTCTGTTTTTGTTTATTTTTACCTTTTATTTTGTTTTTTTGCTATTTTCTATTAGTTTTCTGTATTTTTTGGCTTTTTTACTAAATTTTTCCAAATTTCTTTGGGGTGTCATATCATTCCGCTACTTTGCTCTAGCTTATTTTTGTTTACGTAATGTTTCGTCTTGTTTTATGTTATTAAAAAAATAAATAAAAATAAAAAAAATAAAAAACTGAAAAAATGCTTAATAAAAATTTTAAAATTTTATAAAATCCAAAAACATATCTTCTTGTTAGTGCTGTCACTTTTGCTAAATTTTTTGATGTACCAAGTTGCAATTTTTATAGTCCCTATTTTTGTTTTTTGTATTACCTAACTGTGTTATTTTATGAGCATCATGTTGTAGAATCTATGTATTGCTGTTAACCATACCAATTGGTCATTGTCAAGGTTTAGTCTAATTATCCTTTAATTAGACAACGCGTTGGTTACTCATAATTTTTTATGAGAACGTTCTCACCTCCTCGCTCTCTTGTGAGCTGGAGCGTATAAAATTTTCGTTTGGATTACTTTTTGCCTTGAGGCCTAAATTTATGTTTTGATCTGCTTACGTTCGGAGGTTAAAGTGAAGACTTTCCACTTCACTAGGTACTCCGTTAAACCCAGTTACCTTGACCTTGGTCATTTTAACATCCACGTTTTATTTATATCACGTTCTGTCTATGGTTGTCATGATATATTACTGTCACCTATTCCAGTTAGACATAGACATTTTAAAATATGAAAAGTTATATTTAATATTTGCCCCTGAGTTTTATATAATGCCACGAGAAGTAAATTTTATTTTAAACTGTCAGTTATTATAACTTTTTTGCTAAGAGTGTGTGAAATCTTCTTATAGACTAAATTTTTAATTTCAAATATAACTTGATTTGTCTTAAATTTCGACACTTTTCTCTGTTATACCTAGTTCATCCTGTATGTGTTTATACTTATTCATTTAGTATAAAGTGATTCATGATTTATAGCAAAGAATTTGAATACGTCCGGATCTACAGATCTTCAATTTGAAAGTCAACCGCATCTTTAACAGGAGACTGATGGGCGTATTAACTCCAACTTGATGGATTAACAAGATCTTTTTTAAAAAATAAATATTAGTCTTAAAATGACGACTAACACCTGTGGAATATCTAGTTGATTTTGAATATATTGGTACTTAATAGTTTAGTATTAAGATGAATCTTTTTTAATGAAAACCAACAACTTGAAAAAATATTTTGTTAATTTCGACAAAAACAAGAGAAAAAAATTATTACCTAAGAAATATTACATAAAAAGAAAAATCATAGAAATATTTCACAAAATTATCAAACTGAAGCAACATTCTAAAAGGTAGTCAAATTCAAAGGATAAAACATGTCTAGTGGTTGTATCCTAAAATTCACTCAGTTTTAATATGTTTAGTTGTGTTCACGTCTTGTCTTTTATGAGTAGTTAAATTGAAATTGAAGTCTGTTATTAAGGTAAGTGAAAATTAAAATTTACTTACTTTTTCATCTTCATCGGTTTTTATAGAAGATCCGGAAACAGGTATACATTTGTAAATTTTACAAACTTGACAAACGATGATTATTTCAATGAATTCACTTTCCTTTATTGCATATTGCGATCCAAAATGGCGGCTACAGGAAAATCAAACTAAACCCCAAAATATTTAAAAAAACACTCAATTTCAACTCTCAGAAATAGAGTATCAGGTTTCCATGAATAGCATACATACTAATCCAATACATATCTTATGGAATTACTGTGACTGTACGGTAAATCAATAAATTACATTCTCCGAGTACAGAAACCAACCTACTGCGATGGACAAAAAATAGTAATTGACGAAATCTTTAGAATACTGACGTCACCACAATGATTTTATTGTTTGGTCCATTGTAGGTTCTATTGTTGACTACTGTTGGAACGCATCATTATTGCCGTTCCATCAGAATTGAAAACCCCGTAGAATTTTGGCGACTTTTATTGGCGTGATCATTGAATGGGAAATGATAGAATACAAGTTTACTGATCTCAATATTAAATTACGTCGACGGTCACTGAATGCAATCAATTTATTTTCGCAAAATTAATACAAATAAGGATTAGTTGCGTTTAATACATAAGTGATTCAAGGGGAAATCAGGATACACAAAATACATATCTAAGTTGCCATGCTTAGCACTTTATCTCCTAGTTGCCTTGTTCTGATGCTAAATCTCCGTTTTCAATTCAAGATGGCGACTCTACAAAAACAATCTTATCCAAATCCGTATAACTTTGAAAATTTCAAATTTTGGATTAAAAAACTTTTAAAACTTTATTTACTTGGATAAATTTAAATTATCAAAATATGTTATGTAAACTTTTTTAAACTTTATTCCCAAAATTTCGTGATGAAATGTTACTCGATAAAAAATAATCAGAAATACAGTAAATGATAATAAACTAACCTTTGGTAGCTTTGTTCCATTTAATAAGTTCCATAATGCATTGATTTATCCTTCTTCCCTAGAAACTGTCAATTCGGTAATATTTAAGATTAGGGTGTCCCTTGGTAAAATTGTCGAAATTATTGACTATGTTAACTAATATACAAAGGTATTACATCGAAATATTGTATTGCTCGTTTTTTTGCGCTTAAATGGATACAGAGTTCTGCAGTGTAATAAAATTATATACTCTTATCTTATTAATCAAAACCACTTAGAAACCATGCATTTAAATTTATAGGCAACTAAACCATCAACAATTTAAAAAGCCAACAGTTTTATTTAAAATTAGCAATAAATGGGTATCTAAATTTATAAGCATTAAGTGCATTTAATACATAAGAAATGAACTGCTCAAGGAGAGGTCGATACCAATATAATATAAATGAAAATATAGATATACAGATAGTGTGAACCCAGCGAGATCAGGAGAAAATGTTAGGTTGGTACTACTGAAAAATACGGTGTCTCTTGGCAAATTTGGTGAAATTATTGGCGATGTTTACTAAAACACAAAGGTCATTCGAACACATTGCATCCCTTGCTACTTGGGCAACTTTAATTGATCTAGATTGCGCCATAGTAATAGAGTTATTTTCTTAATTAACCAAAACTACTGAGAAATCGGGCATTTACATTTAGGGGAATTTAATCCCTTAACAGTTTACAAAGCCAACAGCTCCAAATTATTAAAAATGAGCCATAGTGAACCTTTAATGGTTCATTATATCTAATACTTTTTTAAGCATTACGTGCATTTAATATATAAGAAATGGGTTCCACAAGAAGATCTGGATACACATATATAATTTAAAATATAGATAGATTGTTTGGACAAGGGGAGATGAGGAGATAATGTTAGGCTACCATGCTCAAATTAATCGCCAAGTTTGCCGGGGCACCTTGTTCTTCAGTTAAGCCTGTTGGGCTACCATGCTCTGAGCTTTATTGCAAAGTTGGAGTGGATACCCTGTTTTTGTGTCAAACCTTTTCTTAACCTTTCTGCAAGACATTATCTATAATTTATGGCTACTTCCTTTTCCAATATCTATCACTGATATATTTTTTATAATCATATGTATTCTACCGCTATCTATCTAGACCCGTTATTTGACAGCTGAAAACTATATGGAATACTCTAAAGCTATCTGAACTGAAATCTCAGACCTTATGTTTCAAGAAAATATCGTCCAAATGTGATTATGAAACTTGCCGTATATATGGTAATTTGCTTAATGCTAATTAAAGTGTGCCTAATGCAAATAACCCACAAATCAAAACAACGATCATTCAAATCGAAATGCTTCGTACGTAATCAAATCGTAAGCTTTGTACATAAATATTGCCTAAAAATATAAAACCTGGAATTTAACAATTTTCATTAAACTCTCAAAAGTGGTCAAGTGGTCTCCTACGTTTATAGTTAAATATCCATAAATCTCCTTGGGAAATTAGCTTTCTGAAATAAGCTCTCAAAAAACATTTTTTTTAATACAAATAACTATAATAATTTATATGTAGCTTACGAAAGATTTTTTTCGCAAGTGATTTCATTGAACTAATAACATTCAATATATTCTAAAGATAAAGCAGTTAATTTTACAAAACCTGTCATAAATCTTCAAAAAGTTTTAAAACTTCATTTGAATTCTAAATTTCTTCTTTTATATTTCGATCTCGGAACACTTGATTTTCAGTTGCAATGAGTTTTGTTATAATAACCGTGTATATTGACAAATTTATAGCATGGTGTAAGTTTCATTTTTCCACGTAAAATTTATGAAAATTATTTAAAACATTAATTTTATAAATGTCATTAATATTTAGTATACATATTGTTCAATTTTAGGTATCATAAATTTTCGGTTATAAAATATCAAAAAGTAGTATGATTTTTCTATACATTCGATTTTGAATATAACTTTTTACTGAGTAACTGTCTCTAAAATTAAGACAAATTCAGATAATTTATGATCTGTTTGATGTAAGTATACCACTGTGATGTTTCATAATATAGATCCATTAAAACTGTCTCGGCACTTTCTCCAGTTGCAATTAATATATACTATAAAAACAGATGCTTTATGCGCCCCCGTTGGCGAATATTTCTTGGTCAACAACAAATAGCCGCATACAAAATATATTTATACATCTATAAAAAACAAAATGGTGTTTATTTTTTTAATGATACTAAACACAATGATTAATTATTGTCTAAAGGGATAATCTTTAGTTTAATGATCAAATAAAATGCTACATTGAATTTTACATAACCGCGCTTTCCGAATGCTGAAATTTAAAGAAACCATAATATGGAAACAAATATTTTCTAGAAACTGTGATATTAAATCTAGATCAAATTTATTCTAATGACTCTTCGTTTTTCCATTTAGCGCAATTGGTTACCCTGCCCCCTCTTGAACTCATCCTTTTAGAAACTTCTCTTGAATAATTTAATCAGATATTTCCACAATTAGAAATATTGTATATTTTTTTAGCTTATAAAATCGTAATGAGACAACTGCGATATATCTAGTTGATCTTGAATATATTAGTATTTTGTTCTTTAGTATTAAGATGATTCTGTTTGATGGAAAACAAATAACTTTGAAAACATTACCCCATTTTAAGACTTAACAAATTTTATAATAAGCAGAAAAAGAAAAGAAACATAGAAAAATCTCGTTATGTAAGCAAAAAAGAACCAGTTATGGAACGAGTGGTAATGTGTTATAGAATAAATTTTAATTCTGATGAATTAGATTATTAATCACCACGTTTGAAAATTATTTTTGATATCACACTAAAAATACAGTCGTCCATCAATATTCTTTAAAAATGTATATTTTGGTTCCAATAGTATACGTCATTTCAGATAATTAAAGGAGAAACTTTAATAATTAAAATAATAAAAAACACAATATACAAAGGATTTATATAAAAAATTTTAAATTTACAAACGCATGGAGAACAATTTCTAAGTCATACGGAAATTGGGACCCACTTGGCAAATTTGGAGAAAATATTGGCGATATTTACTAAAACACGAAGGTAATCTATCCAAACATTGTATTTCTTGCTTTTTCTGGCGACTTTAATGAATGCACAGTGCGCCATCGTAATAGAATTATATACTCTTACGTAATTAAAGAAAACGACTTGAAAACCTGAAATTTATATTTATGTGCAAGTAATCCCTTAACTGTTTACAAACGCAACAGTTCCAAATTATTAAAAATCTGCCATAGTGAATCATTAATGGTTTGTTATATCTAATTTTTTTAAGCCTTGCTCACTTTTAATACATAAGAAATAAGTTACTGAAGAAGAGTTGGATGCAAATATCATATAAATTATAACATAGATACGGATTGTTTGGACACGGTGAGATCAGGAGAAATGTTAGGTGACCATACTTAAACCATTATCGCCAATTTGGCGGGGAACCCCAGTTCTTTAGTCAAGCAGTATTCAAATACTTAAACTGCATATAAAAACTTTATACACAATTGCGGCGGTCGGTAAAACCTTTAGTTACCACTTGTGAACAAACATACTTGGCGATATAGCGATAGATATGGCGATGATGATAAAGCATAAAATTCACCAGGGTCACATTAAACTGTAGTGAATCCAAAAGTTTATTCGTGTTTATTTCCCTAAAACATTTACCCGTTTAACAGAACATAGTTTGGTAATACGTAAGAATAGGGTATCTCTTCGTATATGTGGTGAAATTATTGTCGATGCTTACAAAAACAATTGGTAAACTAAACAAACTATTAATGGTCCACAATATCTAATTTTTTAAACATTATGTGCACTTAATATAAAAGAAAAGGGTTGCTCAAGTATAATTGGATACGAATACAATTTTAACCAAAATATAAATTATGATTATGCAGACGTGGATTGTACAGATCAGGAGAAAATGTTAGGCTGCCATGCTCTGAGCTTTATCACCAAATTGGAGAGGGATACCCTATTCTTGTGTCAAACCCGTAGTTTATTTTGAGATGTATCGGTACAAGGTACGTTGAATAACAGTTTTTCATTTTATAAACTTTTTAAAAAGTTCTTATAAAGATAATATAAAAGGTTGTTACATAAAGCATGGGACACTAAAATTAAATGGAAAATAATTTCTGCTTTAAATGATAGATTATTTATTAAAAGTTGTATCATTCAACATTCTTTAATAATGTTAACAATTTCCAGAATACTAACCAATAGCTTTTATTTTTATGTTTTATCTGGAATTATTTATATGGAAGCAAATCTCGGTATCAAATTTCTTTTACGCTAAATACTATTTATGTAACAAATTTATTTCTAGCTATACAGGGCTTTAGAAGCTGATTTTTGACATTTTAATGTATTAAATCCACTGCAACTCATGAAAATTGTGTTTGATTTCAAAACTCTTCCTCACTTTTATGACAAATACATTAATAGATTAACTCCACATTTTTTAATAAGAAATATACAAATGTACTATTCCTAAAAATGTTTGAAATTATAATTGTAATAAAAAAATTGCCAAAATCAAAAATATATTTTTAAATATCAAACAAATGTTTTTTGACAAAAAACAGGTTTCAGTGCAGTAAAATAATCTTATTATTCGAAAAATATGTTTGGATAAGGAAGCGTATACTTAACTTGATTTTTGAATAACAAAAGATTGTTCCTTCATAATCTTCAATTTTCAAGGACCCTAATCCCAGTAACATACTTATCTGAGAGTTCGTTAAAGTTTGGATTTAAAAAAGCAAAGAAATACGCCATTTTCTAGAGAAGATTTTAATATCTTTAAGAGAAAAGAATAGAAACTTACGTATTTAAATTAGGATTTCTTAAAATCAAGGATTATACCATAAAGTTGTTTGCAGTAGAATGGATATTACAGGAAACCAGCAAGGTATGTTACCGCAATCAAAAACAAAGCAATAAATTAAACCATATCTGTACGTAGTCAAAATGTCACTTTCGCCATATTGTACACCTACTTTTTAATGTATTGCAGCTGTTGTTGCTCTGAACTATGTCCAATCTGAGTCAGACAGAACTACTAATGAGGAAATTATGGGTTCTCAAGGAAAATAGAAAGTGTCTTAAACTTCAAGCGAAAAACTATATTTCTTCTTCTTATACATCTGCACTATAGCCTACAGGCTTATATTCTCTACAAGCTTTCTTCAACGTCTCTATTAAACGGGCCACCTTCGTTCCTGAAGTTTTCCTGAGGTGCGATATTGGATTACCAAATTTCAAAAAGTGGATTAATCAATGTATTATTTTCAAACAAAATTTTTCATATGTGCTACCTGTAACTTGCGAAAAGAAATTTTAAAATATTGCTAAAATTCTGTTGCTAAAATTATACTGATTCCCTCATATCTGAAAATTAAAAACTGTGTTCTTTTTTTTGTTGTTGTTGTTGCCAATCGATGAAAACTATACAATATAAAAATTAAAAGGTTAACAGTTACAGTTATCAGACTCCAAAAGAAGCAATAATGTTATCACTGCTACATTTTGAAATTTTTTATAACGTATCCTTCCACTGCAAACAAGATTATTCCTTAACTCATATTGTATATTTTACTTAAAAATTATTACGATTCTAACTTTATTCGACAACAGTTTAAACATCTTGAAAGGTGTCGAACACATGTGGAATGTAATTCGATTAAGCAGATATTTCTTTCTTTATTCTGTATAGAAGACATGGCTGTATTGGCCTATGTCATCTTAAAGAGAGCTGAAAGAAAATATACAGCATTTCTTATACAAATAACTGTTTTTATTTCCTTAAATTATTATATTTACTAAACTTTGTCACGAAATTTGGTAATTTGGAGACATTTTTAGCACACAATCTAGGTCTTGAGACCCACATCTGCTATACAATCTGTATAAATGCAGAGGGCCTTAAAACAGTAAAAGAAAACTAATTTGGGAACGTTACTACCTCTCATATCTAATTTAAACTGTGTAATTTTTTTTTTTTTGTAAATTTTTTGCACTATACTTGAGAGTTAAATAAAGAAAGATACATTTTCAACAATAGCACATATCTAAGAAAATATTTTATTATTTAAATTTAGTATCCATTAATTTGTTAAATGTGCATTAATATTTTTAAAAAAAGGTACTTTTCGTTTGATAAGTCCAGAATTTCTCTTAGTGGCTGCAAATTTTTGAACAACAGAAGATCTATTGGTGTAGCATCCCTTCTTTTCTCCAAATATTTTAGAGAAGTTGCAAGTATTTATATACAGGTGTATATATATATATAAAATAGGCAGTATTTGGCATTTTTGATTAAACTGATTTGTAAAGCTAATTCCTTTATTAAAAAGTCGAATAATTTTATTTTATTGCTATTTGCATATTTTTTCCTGAGATCTATAATATAAAACATTTGCGAAACGAATTTAATGCAGTATAATTAAGTATTATCTTAGCTGATCCAAATGAGCACAACAAAAAACCCTCGAGCTAGTTTCATAATTACCTACCTTTCTGCTGTGTGAAATATTCTTAAGATGGAGACTCAAAGTGACTGGCAAGAACTTTGGGGTTTGAAAGTGCACAACAAATTGCAGAGTATCAAAAAACATTTGAATATGTGGTCACTGATGTCCCTGATAAAATGTGACTTGATTCTCATAGGTCTTTGTGTGGGTCACTGCCGACTCACACATGCACACGTCTTGCTAAGTGATTCAGCTCCACAGTGTGCTTATTGGTAAACACCTTATATAATTGGACACATTTTCATTTCCTGTAGGTGTTTTCTACCTACATACATAAAATTCTTTGGAAATTAATCGCCAAATGTTAAGGCAATCATCGAGGAAGCAATAATGCATCTATCATTCGGGCTTATTTCCATATTTTCTCAGTACTGGCATTTACCATGAATTCTGAATTCTGTGAGTATTATTTGTTTATTTAAATTTTTAAACTCTTTATAATTTCACATTCATTGTTTTTATTTATACTTTAATAATCTAGTTTGGAAATATTTTTTATCCGAATAATAATAAATTGATGTTGAATGTGCTTTTAACGACTATCATTTCGTCATATCATTCAAATTATTTTTAATTGCAGTTTTTGTAATTTAATGTGCTTGAATTTATAAAACTTGTTTCGCACAGCATGTCCCTGGTGGATTTTGGGTCATGAAACCCAAATGAACCAACCAACCAACCAAGGCTAGATTGGAGCACTTTTCCTATCAGGCCAAGTGAACTAATTGGCGCTTGGAGACGGTCTAAGATAGAGACGGCGATGCTATGGCAAGTGTGGCTGCTACGTGACAAGCTATATGTATAACATATTTAACTGTTTTTATTCATTTGCATTCACTGAAAGAACTTTTCTAAAAAAAATTATCCAAGTCATCAAAGACATATATGTAGAAACGAGTACGATAGTGCTTCCCAAACTTTCAGTATTTTCTACAATAATTTCAATCATAATTATAATACCCCCTTCCATAATGAAGTAACAATGTATTGAAACAAATAATAATGGCTTTGAGAAATACAGTAAAAAAGGCTAAAAACCCCATTTTTAAGATTGATTTATTATTAAAACGTTCACAACTCAGTACAGATCATTCAAAAAAAAAACCAGTCCAGAATAATCTAGTTATAGGACTACTGAAAGACATGGAGGGACGAAAAAATACACTTTACCACAAGCCACTGGTATAGGACTATATCTTTTACAAACAGCTGGCTTAAAATTAGCATATTTTTATAACTACAGAATATTGAAATTTTAAATTATGTTTTAACACAGCGACGTTCAAGTTTTTACATGTAATAAACACAATTTCAAACAGCATTGTTTTACAAGAAGCTCTTCCTACAGCTCCATTCTACATCTTTGGCTTCCATATATCTCTGATGTATGAGATTGGAGCCGTAAATAATTACAAAAAGTTAAAACAGTAACAAACGCAAGATAAACTGCAACAAGAAACTCGAACATTAAAACAATAACAATAAAATATTAAAAACATTAAAAATATAAGAAATTCAATCTCTAAGGAGCACTAGAGTTTTTCTCTTTCAAAGATGGACATTTTGCAAGGTGGTCTTTATCCATTTCAAAATTTGGAGTACACAAGGGGCTATTATACATGTTTATGCGGTAAACGTGTTTGGAAAGGCAATGGGGACCGGTAACCAGACGAAATGCCTCGACTGCTATGGATCTGGAAAATATTCTACAGTTCGACCTTCTTTGCCTGAGACATCAATCGAGCAATTCAGTGGAAAACACAGAAACCTTCCAAAGCTTCCATTATAACAATATAACTCTTAAAACTTTGATACAGAATTAAATTAAAACAATTCCAACATAATAATTTTAAAATTAAAAACATGTTCAGTTTCAACAGAGTAAGTTTTACAATGAAAGAAGGTAAAGGCAGGACTTAAAGAATGAGCATAAAAGGAAGTTAATTTTTTCCCATTTTATAGCCGGTTCCTGGTGACCATCTTTTGTGACTCCGTGACGCCAGCCTTGAATTGCCTAATCCAGCATTAACCTTGATTATGTGTAGATGTTATGTTAAATTTTTAAATAAATTATCCTCAACGGCAAGTCTTCTTTCATTTATATCTTGCATTTATTTTACTTGAGTTTCTCAACAGACGTGATTCATAACTTAGAATAGCAATCAGATCTACAATTAATTTTTTTTCTTTTATTATTTTATTTTTTTTTCTTTCCCATAACATGATATAATAATTTCTCATTACTCTTGTAGTTAGTGTAAAAGACACCATAATGAATTTTTTAATTCCATATAATGAATTAAAGATTTTCGTAGGTTACATTTAAGTCTCAAATATTGTTGTTGATATTCCCATCTCACCATTAATGCTAAGTAATTTGCAGGAATTGCAAATGATGATTTGTTTAAATTTTTATTGCTAAATATACTTTATATTAATGCATTCTATAAATCCACATCGTTTTTAAATTTTAAATATATTTCCCTATCTTTAGTGCGTTTAAATGCATTTCTAAACACAGTTAAATTTTGGCGGAATAAATAAAGATAAAAACGCCCCGTTGTGTCGCCCTTCATGTCACGCCACCATGGGCTTACATTTCAGCAAGACAATGACTGGCCTCACACCTGAAAGTGTTTCTACTGTTTGTCTTTCTGCTTGCTGACAGCTACCTTGGCAAGGAAAGTCCCAGGATCTATCTCCCATTGAGCACGTTTCGAGCATTATGGGCAGTGTCTCCAACCAGCTCGGGATTATGGTGATTTAACGCTCAAATTGAACAAAATTTGGCACGATATCTCTCAGGAGAACATCAGTCACTTTTATCAATCAATGCCAAGACGAATAACTGGTTGTGTAAGGGACAGAGGTGGACAAACTTTTTACTGAGTTTTTCGCTGCGTGAAGTTCTAGCGATGTATATATATATATATATATATATATATATATATATATATATATATATATATATATATATATATATATATATATATATATATATATATATATATATATAATGTCTGTCTACATTAAGTATTTGGACACCTATGCAAATGATGATATCTGAGGTCCTGAGGTACGTCACGGCCTCCGACTGTATACATCGTGTAGGGAACAGCATCGGCAATAGTCGCAAGATGCCGCGCATTTCAGGGCTCTCTGATTTCGAGAAAGGTATAATTTTCGTATATCACAAATATGGCCGATCCTTAAGGGACATATCTATCGATCTGAAGTACCCAAAATCGACAATGGCCTATATGATTAAGGAGTGGAAGGTGAGCGGTGATTGTTGGAATGTGACGTAAGTCAGAAGACCAATGAAACTGGGAGATAGAGACTGACGGTTGCTGTCCAGAAAAATTTGGAAAAACCGCACCCAACCGATGGCCCTCATCCGCGAAGAATTTTTGACAGGTATCCGGGAGTATTGTTTGAATGAAAACCATCCGTAAGGAAACACGTCTGCTTGGTTTTCATGTTCGTGCTGCTGCCTATAAGTCTTTGATCACAAAGTCCAACCCCGCTGCTCGGTTAATGTGATGCAAATCACATCGAGATTGGACCGTAGATCAGTGGAAACGAATTCTTTGGAGCGACGAATCAAGGTTCACCCTTTACCGTACGGATAGTATGGTCTGGGTCTGTTGTCTGTCTGGAGAACAGTCTGAATGCATTGTGCCAACAGTCAAGTTCGGGGAAGGAGGAATTATGGTCTGGGGGGGATTCGCCTGGTATTGTTTGGGACCCTTTGTTCCCATACATGATAAGCTCAACGCCAATGCCTACTGCACTATTTTGGATGACAATGTCCTTCTTACGTTGGGGTAGTTTTACGTGTTGTATCCCTGTTACTTTTAGAACGACAGTGTTAGTTGTCATGTTTCGAGGTTAATCACGGTTTGGTATCGTGACAATGGAGTTCATCGAATGGACTATCCTGCCCAGAACCCAGAGCCATTATCGAGAACCTCTGGGACGAGTTGGATCTCCGAATTAAGGAATCCACTACCAGTCCAAAATCGGTGAAAGAACTTATATGCCTACTCCAACCCGAGTGGAAGACAATACCCCTAGCTGTAATACAAAAACTTGTGAAAAGTATTACCCGGAGGATACACTCTGTAATTGTCTCTCGTGCAGGCTCTACCAACTATTGATTTTGATTAAAGTTAATTTTTCTTTTCTATCTCAGGAGTCCAAATACTAATTAGTAGACAGTGTATATATTAGTTTTCCAAATATTCGACTCATTACAAGCATTCTCACTTTAAGCTTAAATAATTGGTTTCAACATTAATAGTAACTTATTTAAAATATTGAAGTAACATTTTCTGTATTATCTCATAATCAAGAAAAAATGGAAAAAATATTCGTGATAGAAAATATGGTTTATAAACATTACGCAATAAAAGTATTCAAATTTTTTGCTGTTGTTTTCACTGTTTACTTGTATATAGTAGTATTTCAATTTTTTGTTTCCACAACATTTCTTAGATACAATGTTTTTCTAAGATATTCTAAGATATACTCTATATTTTAGTGCAGATTTATTTAATTAAATAGTACTAAGATAATGATACTAAGAGTAGTATTTATATTTTCTAACTTTCTATCAAATGAATAGCGTGTATTTTAGCATTCACGTTTTATTTATGTCATGTTTTCTGCATGTTTTTCACAGTATTTTTCTATCCTGTATTTTAATTAGTCATGGACATTTTAAAATACTACTAGTTATATTTAATATGTACCCCCCAGTTTCATATAATGTCACGAGAGGTAAACCCTATTATAAACTGTCAGAAAAGTGAGTTATTTATATTATTTTGGTCAGATTGTAAGTAGTAACAAGCTGATAGACTAAGAAGTCTTAAAATATCATTAATAGCATAATTAGTCTTATAAACCGTTTACACTCTATTTGATGGAATATCTATTTGATCCTGAATGTATTACTTACTTCTTTAGTGTTTATCAGATCCTTTTTTTTTATTGGAAAGAACTTGAATTCATCAGGTACTACAGATCTTCTAGTAGCAAGTCAACCACATCTGTGATCGGAAACTGGTGGACGTACTAACTCCAACTTGATGAACTGACAAGACTTCTCATCAAAAATAAGTATTCGTCTTAAATGTGAGACTCATAACTGTGAAATATTTAGTTTATATTGAATGTATCGATACTTAATAGTTTAGTATTAAGATGATTCTTTTTGGTTAAAGAAAAAACAACTTGGATGAAAAGAAGATATTACTTTTTAATTACAACAATAACATTAGAAAAATATTAATACCTAACAAAATTAAGATTAAAGAAAAATCATACAAATATTTCACTAAATTAGCAACTTGGATAAATATCGTGAAAGCGAGCCAAATGCAGCGTATAAAACATCTTTAGTGCTAAACATAAAATTCACCCTGCATGTAATTACATTTAGACCTGTCCACTATTTGTCTTTTGCGACTACTTAAACAAATTGAAGCCTGTTATTAAAGTGCAAAATAAATTTTACTTTCTTTTTCCACTTTATCACTTTCTAAAACTATCTGCAACTGGATATCCTTATGTTAATTTTAGAAACTTCCTAAACGCTGTTCATTTCAAAGAAATGAATTCTCTTTATTGGATACTTCGATCCAAGATGGCGGCTACAGAAAATTCATACTAAACAGCAAAATATATAAAAAAAAATTTCAAATTGAACTAGCAGAAATGAGTTTAAAGCTTAAATGAATAACGTACTTATTAATTCAATGCATCTGATACATAATTACTGTGATTTAACTGCAAGTCAACAAATTATATTCTCTGAGAATTAAACCAACCTACTCCGATGAAAGAAAACTAGTAAATAACGAAATCTGTAGAACACTGACGTCACTACAATGATTTCATTGTTTGGTCTATTGTAGGTACTATTGTTGAGTATTGTTTAATCGAGTCTCTATTACCATTCTAACAGATGAGGGAACCCCGTAGATTCTTGGCGACATTTATTGGCGTGCTTATCGAAAAGGAATTGATAGAATACAAATTTAACCGGTTTATATTTGGTAAAATCGACGTTCACAGAATTCAACCAATTTTATTTTTTGCAAAATTAAAAGAATAATAAGGACTTTTGGGGTGTAATTGATGACTAAAGGGTTATATAAAGAGAACGGGGCTTGACTGAAGAACAGGATGACCCCGCCAACTTGGCGATAAAGCTCTGAGCATGGTATTCTTACATTTTCTCCTGATCTCGCCGTGTCCAAACAATCTGTATCTATATTTTAATTTATATTATATTTGTATCCAGCTGTCCTTGTGGAACAGATTTTTATATATTATATGCACGTAATGCTTAAAAATATCTGATATAATGAACCAATAAAGTTTCACTATGAATAATTTTTAATAATTTGTAAACTGCTGAGGGATTAATTGCCCACAAATATAAATGGCTGATTTCTCAGTGGTTTTGGTTAATATAGATAATGTATATAATTGTACAATGGTGCAATCTACACCAATTAAATTCGCCCAAATAGCAATTGATAGAATGTTCGGAAAAAATACCTCTGTGTTTTAGTAAACATCGCTAATAATTACACCAAATTTGTCAAGGGGCACCCTATTCTTCAGTAGTACAGAGTTCAGGATATCAAAATAAAACAAAATATAGACACGGCGATATCAGAAGCAATATAGAGCCTAGTTGCCTTGTTCTGATATCAAACCTTCATTTTTAAAACAAAATTGCGACTAAAGAAAAAATTCTTAACCAAATCTATATAACATTGAAATCTGAAATTTAGGATTTAAAATCTTCTGAAACTTTAGATATTGAGGTAAGTTTATTTGCTTAAAATTTTTTTATAAAAATTTTTCAAACATAATGCACAAAATTTCGTGATGAAATGTTACTCAATAAATAATATCTGAAATACAATAAATATATTGATCTACCATATGATAGCGTTGCTCAGTTTATTTAAGTTCGGAGATAAACCCTTTTCTCGAACTCTCAAAGCAAATCAACTTTTATATTCATACTAATTCTACTGACATTTTATCAAGTCTAAAATGTGTCTAATGCCGCGTACAGAGCCAGTGCTCTTATATGAATGATCATTAATTTGTGTTTTGGTTAATTACAGTAGGCGCTCTGTACCAAGCATAAGAAAATTAAATGTTCCTAATCTGGGTTACATTATTTTGTAAAGTTTAAAATTAATAGAAAGTTTGAGATTTCAGGGGTTGACTTAAGAATTGGGTTCTCCCGCCAATTTAGCGATAATGGTTTAAGTATGGTCGCCTAACATTTTTTTTTTATTTCAATGTGTCTAAACAATTTGTACCTATAATATAATTTATATATTATTTGCATCCAACTCTCCTTGTAACTCTTTTCTTATATAATAAAAGCGCTCAATGCAAAAAAAAATAATAATAAACCATTAATGGTTCTCTATGTCTGATTTCTAATAATTTGGAGCTGTTGCGTTTGTAAACTGTTAAAGGATTAATTGCCCATAAATATAAATTTCTGATTTTTATGTCGTTTTCTTTAATTAAGTAAGAGTATATAATTCTATTACGATGGCGCACTGCGCATTCATTAAAATTGCCAGAAAAAGCAAGAAATACAATGTTTGGATGGATTACCTTTGCATTTTAGTAAATATTAACAATATTTTGATCAAATTTGCCAAGGGGAACCCAATTCTTCGATAGATTCGATTTCAGTTGAAAAAACTTAGAATATTTCATATATTTTTAGAGATTAAATACCGGTTCTATGTGGATAACGTTAGAGTTAATATGATTATCAACAAAAAGTGAAACTACAAGAAAGATAAATAGCGAAAACTTAAGAGCTATATATTATAGAGAATGTCATGCAGTAAGTCCAAGAAAAAGAAAAACCTGGAATTTAATAATTTTCATTAAATTCTCAAAAGCGGTAATTTAGTTTGGTTTGTTTATTGTTAAATATTCCTAAATTTCCTTAAGAAATTTGCTTTTTGAATTTAGCAATTCAAAATGCGTTATTATCAAGTCAAATAACTATAATAATTCATATCTCGCTAATCGTAGTTGTTTTTCACAAGTGATTTTATTCAACTAATAACTTTCAACTACTCTGACTGGACACTTGATTTTTCTTCCAGATTGTTAGTAAAATCACGGTGTATGTTCACAAATCTATATAATTTTGTGATTTTCTCTTCACTTAAAATTTGTTAATTTCACTTGAAAAATTGATTTTGTACATCTTGTTTCTCTTATTTCTTATGTAAGTTGTAACATTTGTAGGTATAAATATACTTTTCTACAATTGGCATAAATTTTCAATGCATTAAAGTTTAAATAACTCTCTTCTGAGTAACTGTCTCCAAAATTGACAAATTAATACAATTTATCGTGTTTATCACTCAAGCAGGCGAATGGAGTGTTTTATAATGCAGGTGTAGTATACCTACTTTGGTACTTTCTCCAATTGTATTAATATATCATGAAAACAGATTTAGTATGTGACCTTATTCTAGACAATATCTTTGTCAATGGCAGATAATTATATACAAATATTTTTACAATCTATAACAAACTGGTGGTTTACTTATAGCACTAAACACAATGATATATTTTGTTTAATATAAATATAGAGAAAATATACATAGAATGTTATTTTAGATAAAATGTTACTATAACGACGTTTTTCCAAATGCGGATTGAAGAAACCACAATATGGAAACAGACATTATCTAGAAATTGTGATACTGAATCTAGATAAAATTTGGTCTAAAATGAAATTTGGTCTGAGTCCGTTTTTGTCCTGCACCAAATTGCTTGACACCCTC
>CM063499.1:385235-400235 GCA_032207245.1 Pardosa pseudoannulata | reverse complement strand
GGCAATCACCAAGACAATTCGAAGTTTGTTGTTCCAGAAGAGATGAAAACAATAAGAAATCCAAGATGTAAACTCGATACTCATGTCCACATTGTTTTGCTATAAAAACTATATCAGATACCATTACAAAAATGAGATCGGTCAAGCTTAGAAAATTACCCCAACCATTTGATTCAAAGGATTTATTAGACAGGTTCTTCCCACTTTCAAGAAACGGCAGCCATCAAGCGAAGTCGAAATTTCTACTTCCAAAAGAGATGAAAACAAATAAGAAATGCAGGAAAGAGACTCGATTCTCAGGTCCACATTGCGTTGTTATAAAAACTATATTAGATACCACTACAAAAAAAAAAATCAGCCAAGCTTAGAAAATAACCCCAACCATTTGAAGGAAAGGATTTATTAGACAGGTACCTCCCACTGAGAAGAAACTGCAACCATCAAGAGAATTCGAAGTTTGATGTTCCAGAAGAGATGAAAACAATAAGAAATGCAGGAAGGAAACTCGATTCTCATGTCCATATAGCGTTGTTATAAAAACTATATTAGATACCACTACAAAACAAAAAGATCAGTCAAGCTTAGAAAATAACCCCAACCATTTGAAGGAAAGTATTTATTAAACAGGTGCCTCCCACTGACAAGAAACGGCAGCCATCAAGAGAATTAGAAGTTTGTTGTTCCAGAAGAGATGAAAGCGATAAATACAGGAAGAAAACTCGATACTCATGTCCAGATTGCTTTGTTAGACTTTCATACATTTTATAGTTGAAAATTTATACTACAGGGAAAAATACTATTCGTCATTTATATTATACGTAAGTGTAATAAAATTATTTATAATACTGAAAACATTTATATTTTCCTTTTTTGCATTTTCTGGAAAACCAACATTCAGTCATAATAACCCTAAATGTTGGTTTCTAAAATAATTAATTTTATTTAATTTAATTTCAAATTAAACTCCAAAGTTAAAAATGAATACATATATTATACATACGCATACCTCTATATAATTTCCTTATATAAAAACTAGGTACTTTTATGATAGTTTTCCTCGAAATTATGAGATCGTTAAGGGGTTTATATAAAATTCTAAGCTTTGAGAACCTTTATAAGTACATTCTCTGAAATTTATATAAAATAAAGCAATAAAATTTTCCTAAATGTAAAATAAAATACGTTCCTAAAATTCACCCTCAAATATTTGATTTGAATTACCATGTTGATTGCAAGCAATTACACAACTTTGGTAAATACACATCAACTCCCATTGAAATTCCGATACTGCAGGGCAGTGCCTTAACTCCGCCTTAGATCACTAATCATTAACCTTTACTACTTAAAGCATACATTATTAATCGACTATTTAAAGGGTAGTAGAATGGATGAGGGTCGCCTACGCATTTGACAAATGCACTCTACATATTGTAATGAATTGCGAGATAAATTGACTTGTCGTTCTACATTGGTAGAGCTTCATTTGAAATTGTTTTAGATTATCAATGAACACTCCTAAAAGAGAGGTATATAATTCATGGGTCATTTCATGTTGACTAACAGAACATTTAAATGAAGTAAAGGCTTTAAATGTTTGTAATTTATACACTTAAAATATGCATATTTAAAATTATTTTTAGTATTATACAATTGTAATTGGTTTTAAAATCATAAAATCATTTTATAGCGTTTCTGTAATTAACAAATAATGTGTGTGACGCGCTTAGCATTTTAACCTCATGAAAGGCTACTTTATTTGTTAAAATTTTCATTTATTACTAACAGTCTGCTAAGCTCACATATACATTTTGAACAATTTTTTTTTTTTTTTATGTTTTTTTTTTTTTTTTTTTTTTTTTTTTTTATTTTTTTTTTTTTTTTTTTTTTTTTTTTTTTTTTTTTTTTTTTTTTTTTTTTTTTTTTTCTTGCATTATGGTTTTTTTGAATTAATTTTCAAATTCTAGGATTTTGACGATTAATTCTGAAAATACAGTACATTAACAATTTATTCTTAAAGAAAAATAAATCAAAATAGTAGTTAAAACTCCTGTCCCTAATGTCACATGGAAATAAAGAACATACTTATACTCTCATCCAAATTAGTTTTGCATCTCCACATATCACTAAAAAAATGTATTGAGAAGTAATAAATAACACTGAAAATCCAAAATAAGTGATCAGCAGGTGCTGGCTCTTAAATAAATAAAAATAAATGTCTGTATTTAAAAATTATAAATTGTCAAATGATCAATTATAAAGTCAAGTGATCAATTCAATGCATTATAACTATCAAATATCTGATCATGGCATTTGGATGAATATTGATTAAAGTCATTACCAACGTTAGTCCAATAAAACTATCTACAAAGTCACTAAACCCATGGATTGCAAAGGTCCACCTTTGCTTTCTTTTAAATTTAGAGCAGAAATCACATGGAAACACCAGAAAATCTGAGGAAATAGGAGAAAATCGAAAGTAACGATCCCGAAAGTGAGTGAAAAACAATTATTATTGTATATATTATCAATCTTCTCAGATGATATATGGATAAATATTGATTATCGATACCTTCCTAACTCTAAAAAACATTTTTTTTAAATATATAAGTGTGTGAATAAGATAAAAGAATAAATAATAGAAATATATGATTATAAGGAGTTTGAATCAAAATGTAGATTTTAAATCATATTTTAA
Organism: Pardosa pseudoannulata; assembly: GCA_032207245.1. Lineage (NCBI taxonomy): Eukaryota > Metazoa > Arthropoda > Arachnida > Araneae > Lycosidae > Pardosa > Pardosa pseudoannulata. The sequence continues at coordinate 397,540 of CM063499.1, read as the reverse complement.
ATCAAGACCCAATTTTATACGCTATCGGTCAGTAACAAATAGTTCATACTTTTATCCTTTACAACTAAACTGAAAACAGTCTCAAAGTTGAAACTACAATTCTTGAACAATTTACGCAAAATATTTCTCTTTTTAATTCATAGTCCCTTTTCAGTGATCCAAATTTTGATTGAAACATCTCAAGATATTCTTATATGTAGATCCCAGGAAAGATGCTTTTAAAATGAAACATGACATTCCTTTTTAAAGAAATAAATTTATCAGTCACTGCGTCTGCAAATTTGTTTGTTCCTATGACAGCATATTGAACTTACGTTTGCAGAGGAAGCAAAAAAGTAAACTCTGTATTCTGCACTAAAAATTTATAAAAGAGTGATTTTTCAATATTTCATTTATAAATATCATAGAATCTGCAATGTATTTTGTAAAGGAATACTAGATTTTTCATATTTTCAATGCAAACTGTAAATGAAAGAAAAGTATTTGAAAAGTTCTATCCCAATATAATTTAGTTGAATAAGTTTTTATTCTTATTCCATATTAGGATGATAATTTTTTATCTCAAATCAAATTCAACAAAACTTTATATTCTTATAAAACTTTAAAAAAACAATATTTTATAACTAATGTGTATAAATATATACATATAAATTAATATACATTTATATGTTTGTAGCGGTATTTCAACTTTAAGTGATAAGTTACATTCAGTAATGATTTTTTGGCAATTCTATACCTAAAAAGGATCTTTCATGTCCTTTGGGGAAATTTCCATCCCATTTCAGAATTATAGTAACCCATTGATAAGTTCCTAATCACTAAGTCATGCTTTTATCCAACACGGCTTTTCTTACATAACATCTTATCTTTATATATAAAATTTTTCTGTTCGTGCGTTTGTAATAGAACTCTTTCTAAACGGCTCGAATGATTTTTGATGAAATTTTGTGTATGCAATTATGTTCATTTGAGAATGGTTTAGATTCACAGTGTGATCCAAAAAATATTTTTTTTCATTGAAAGTTCCGAAATACGCACTTAGTGAGATTATTAAAATGGAACTTGAAACCCTTGCTGCCAACGGCGCAGGGGTCAACGCAACGGGCTTTAGCTCCAGGATTGAAGTTCTAGAATTGATTCCCCGTACAGGATGTGTGGGAATTTTAATTTAATCTAACTACGTTTGTGAGGACTGTACGCGTGGTATCGTCAAGTATTTTTAATATATTTTCATTTCCTTACTTCACCATCAAAACGGTCCAATTAATAATTTATTTAAAAACATTTTAAAATTTTTGGATTTAGAGCTTTGAAACAAGATGATATATGTCGGGTCATCTGGTACAAATATATTAATATTAATATACATTTATATATTTGTAACGATATTTCAACGTTAAGTGATTTGAGTAAGTTACAGTCTGTAATAATTTTTGGGCAATTCTATACCATGGTAATTATATTAGAAACTTGGCAATTATATTCGAAAAAGTAATTTCTATGTCCTTTGTTGAAGTTTCCGTCCCATTTCTGAATTATAGTAACACACTGATGACCTCCTAGACACTAAGTCATACTTTTATCCTCACAGCTTTTCCTACATAATACCTTATTATAAAATACTTCTGTCAGCGTGTTTGTAAGAGAACTCCTCCTAAACGGCTGAACTGATTTTGATGAAATTTTGTGAATGTAATGAAGTTAATTCGAGAATGGTTTAGATTCCCAATTTTATCCGATAAAACTGTTTTTTTTTTTTTTAAACTAAGAATCTAGAATTACACTCTTATTGAGATTATTATAATGCCGCTTGAAACCATTTATATAATATAGTATAGCAATACATAATATATTATATTATATCTATAATAGAAATAATATAGATATAACAGAATACTATATAATAAATAATTGAAATAGAAATAAACTTCCTAAATTTTCTTCCCAAATAATATAGATATAATTTAGTAATATATAATAAACTATAGAAATAAAAATAAATTTCCCAAATTTTCTTTCCAAATAATATAGATGTAATATAGTAATATATAATAAACTATAGAAATAGAAATAAACTTCCCAAATTTTCTTTCCAAATAATATAGATGTAATATAGTAATATATAATAAACTACAAAAACAGAAATAAACTTCCCAAATAATATAGATATAATATAATACTCTATAATAAACTATAGAAATAGAAATAAACTTCCCAAATTTTCTTCCCAAATAATATAGCTATAATATAATACTATATAATAAATTATTGAAATAGAAATAAACTTCCTACAATTTCTTCCCAAATTATATAGATATAATATAGTAATATGTAATAAATTATAGAAATAGAAATACACATCCCAAATTTTTTTTCCAAACAATATAGATATAATATAGTAATATATAATAAACCACAGAAACAGAAATAAACTTCAGAAATAATATAGATATAATATAATACTCTATAATAAACTATAGAAATAGAAATAAACTTCCCAAATAATATAAATATAATAGAGAAATATATAATAAACTACAGAAACAGAAATAAACTTAACAAATAATATAGATATAATATAATACTATATAATAAACTATAAAAATAGAAATAAACTTCCCAAATTTTCTTCCCAAATAATATAGATATAATATAATACTATACAATAAATTATTGAAATAGAAATAAACATCCCAATGTTTCTTCCCAAATAGTATAGATATAATATAATAATATATAATAAACTATAGGAATAAAAATAAATTTCCCAAATTTTCTTTCCAAATAATATAACTATAATATAAAAATATGTAATAAATAATAGAAACAGAAATAAACTTCCCAAATAATATATATATTATATAATACTATATTATAAACTATTGAAATAGAAATGAACTTCCCAAAATTTCTTCCCAAATAACATAGATATAATATAATACTATATAATAAATTATTGAAATAGAAATAAACTTCTCAAATTTTCTTTCCAAATAATATAGCTATAATATAACAATATATAATAAACAATGGAAACAGAAATAAACTTTCCAAATAATATAGATATTATATAATACTATATTATAAACTATTGAAATAGAAATAAACTTCCTAAATTTTCTTCCCAAATAATATAGATATAATATAGTAATATATAATAAACTATAGAAATAAAAATAAATTTCCCAAATTTTCTTTCCAAATAATATAGATGTAATATAGTAATATATAATAAACTATAGAAATAGAAATAAACTTCCCAAATTTTCTTTCCAAATAATATAGATGTAATATAGTAATATATAATAAACTACAAAAACAGAAATAAACTTCCCAAATAATATAGATATAATATAATACTCTGTAATAAACTATAGAAATAGAAATAAACTTCCCAAATTTTCTTCCCAAATAATATAGCTATAATATAATACTATATAATAAATTATTGAAATAGAAATAAACTTCCTACAATTTCTTCCCAAATTATATAGATATAATATAGTAATATGTAATAAATTATAGAAATAGAAATACACATCCCAAATTTTTTTTCCAAACAATATAGATATAATATAGTAATATATAATAAACCACAGAAACAGAAATAAACTTCAGAAATAATATAGATATAATATAATACTCTATAATAAACTATAGAAACAGAAATAAACTTCCCAAATTTTCTTCCCAAATAATATAGATATAATATAATAATACTATAAAATATATTGAAATAGAAATAAACATCCCAATATTTCTTCCCAAATAGTATAGATATAATACAATAATGTATAATAAACTATATAAATAAAAATAAATTTCCCAAATTTTCTATCCAAATAATATAACTATAATATAAAAATATATAATAAACAATAGAACAGAAATAAACTTCCCAAATAATATATATATATAATACTATATTATAAACTATTGAAATAGAAATGAACTTCCCAAAATTTCTTCCCAAATAACATAGATATAATATAATACTATATAATAAATTATTGAAATAGAAATAAACTTCTCAAATTTTCTTTCCAAATAATATAGCTATAATATAACAATATATAATAAACAATGGAAACAGAAATAAACTTTCCAAATAATATAGATATTATATAATACTATATTATAAACTATTGAAATAGAAATAAACTTCCCAAATTTTCTTCCCAAATAATATAGATATAATATAATACTATATAATAAATTATTGAAATAGAAATAAACTTCTCAAATTTTCTTTCCAAATAATATAGATATAATATAATAATATATAATAAACTATAGGAATAAAAATAAACTTCCCAAATTTTCTTTCCAAATAATATAGATATAATATAACAATATATAATAAACAATAGAAACAGAAATAAACTTCCCAAATAATATAGATATAATATAATACTATATAATAAATTATTGAAATAGAAATAAACTTCTCAAATTTTCTTCCCAAATAATATAGATATAATATAATACTATATAATAAATTATTGAAATAGAAATAAATTTTCCCAAATTTCTTAGCAAATAAGATAAATATAATATAGTAATATATAATAAACTACAAAAACAGAAATACACTTCCCAAATAATATAGATATAACATAATAATATATAATAAACTATAGAAATAGAAATAAACTTCTCAAATTTTCTCTTCAAATAATATAGGTATATTATAATAATGTATAATATGCTATAGAAACAGAAATAAACTTCCAAAATTTTCTTTCCAAACAATATATAGTATAATAATATATAATAAACTATAGAAACTTAAATAAACTTCTCAAAAATTTTTCACAAATAATATAGATATAATATAATAATGTATAATAAACTACAGAAATAAACTTCTCAAATTTTTTTGATAAATAATATAGATACAGTATAATAATATATAATAAACTATAGAAATAGAAATAAACTTCCCAAATTTCCAGTAGCTGTCTTATAGGTCTTCTAGACGCCAATAACATGCATTTCTGCAATTTTCTGTGAATATTTTTCTCTGAAAGTGATACTGTTAATTCATTCTGTACTAGAGACCCAGTGCACGCGTATACACTTTTGCATTTTAATTTAGTGGTTTTTGTAGGAGGAGACATGCAGTCAAATATACATTGTTATTTAATTAAAATGATGAAATATAAAGATAAGATTTAAGTTTCTAATTATGTGTCTCATGCTTGTTCTTTCGGAATGATAATAAAAAAATCTGCAGTCCAAAATACTTATAAAAATTAATATTTCAAATAATACGAAATATATTTTAAACTTTTAATAAAGTAATTTGGGTAATATAAATTTTTTGTTCGTCATCAAAAACAAATTCGTTTTGTCTTTATCATTTCTTTTAAGATATTATCATTCCTGTATAATCGAAGAAAATTTTATAATTTTATTGGAATTTCCTGTATATAATTCGTAAATGAGGAAACAGGAAGTATCGCATTGCAAGTGAAACCCAACGTCCGATGAAAATTAATGATATTATATGTTGGGATGAAAATTAATGATGCTTCAGGTTCACCGTTTAGCTACGTAATATTAGAAGTCTGAGAAACATATACGAAAATCAATATCAAGGTCTGCTGGCGTTTTGTAATGAGCTTATTCCTATTAGTGTTGAATTTAAGGTCCACGAAATTTTGTGACTTTAATAGCATTTTTCTAGCATTGCATCTTCATTACTTTCGAATTTATCTTTAGCTTTAATTAATGTTACGTAAACATCAAATATTAGTTTATATATAAGTTTTTATTTAACTTAATAGCGTTGTTCTGAGGTTTGAAATAATGCTAAAAATTCATATATATATATATATATATATATATATATATATATATATATATATATATATATATATATATATATATATATATATATATATGCAATGGTGCACGTACATATGTACCTATATGCATGTAATGTAACATGCGTAATATACTAAAACTTAAGAATAATATAACATTATAATGTGATATAATATTTAACTATAACATAATATAATCTGTAAATAGTAAAATATGTTATCTAATAATATTGCATTATCTGTAATATAATGTAATGACATGTATAATGTATAGTAATGTGCAATGTAACTTAATATAATATGTACTTGTAGTGCACACAGGGATTGGAAAAAATAATATGAACACCTATGAATAAGGAATGTTCTTATTAACAGGCCATTGGTCCTCCGTTTGCATGAATTACAGCTTGTATCAGACGTTGAATTGACAAATGCAAGGCATGTACAACAATCAGAGAGATACTTTTGTATTTAAATTGCAATAAAGTTCCTAATTTAAAAAGTGTCCTTGGAGGTGGGAATCGACGGCGCAGCTTGTTTTCTAAAACACCCCACAAAGGTTCAATTATATAAAAATCAGGGGACTGAGGGGTTATAGGAGGTTCTTTATTTCATCGTCGTGTACATAAAACCAGTCTCGGGCAATTCCACAGATGTGAAAGAATGCATTATCATCTTTAAAGATTGTTCGTTTATTAGGAGACCATTGGGGAAGATTGTAGTCCAGAATACTGACATAAACCTCTATTCTAACACGGCTATTCAAAACAACAAGTGGGCCAAAACGATGATGTGATATTGCACCCCAGATCGTCCCTGAATGGTAGCCATGCTTAACCATAAGCCGGAGACAGTCAGCTTGATAGGTATTTATGGAGTTCTCTAAACTTAAACACGTCCATTTGTTGTCCATAATGGGAACGATGGTTTGTCTGACTATAGTACATCATCCCATTGCTGTTGTGTCCAATTTTTATGCTCTCGACACCATTTTTGTTTCTTCAAAGCATTGCATGATGTAATGATTTTGAAATATCCTCTCTACCATGAATATTTGCCATATGCAGTTCACGCCAAGTAGTTTTTGATCAAACTGTTTCATGTAAGTGCGTGTTCATCTCAGTTGTTACCTGAAATACTGTTGTCTTGTATTTTCTTGCCACAATCCGCTTTGAAACCCTTTCGCCTCTGTTATTCAGTTTCAAATTTCGACCACTATTGAGCTTTTTAAATGATATTTTCCCCATTTCAATTATGCTGACGTTATAGTTGACACCATACTTCTCCCAACACCTAGAAGGATGGCTGTTATCATTACTGAGGCTCCAGCAACATAGGCCCTAACAATCATGTCTCTTCCGAAATCAGAGACGTCTGTCATAACGCAATTTTAAGTCATAAATATATTTCTCATCTGACTTCTATCACTGCTAGTACCCTTCGCATCTACAAGTTAGGAGTGAACAGGTTCTTTTCGAGTGCTATTTATTCACAAGTGTTCATATTATTTTGTCCAACCCTGTAAAAATATACATATACAAACGTATAAACATATATACATATACACATATCTAGGTACACATCTATACATATATACAAGCATACAAGTTTATCGTAATACACATAATAACATTTAATAAAAGGTATAATAATAATGCCTGATAAAATTTAATATAATTTTATCTTACCTTGCATTATTAATTAGTTATATTTAATATTATAATATAATATAGAAATGGTACGAAATGTAACATATAATTTGTAGTATGCATAATATAATAACAAGTATGTGTAATGTAATAATGTGTAACATTTTCATGTAATATATTATATATGTGAGATATAATATACATCACATACAGAATTTAACAATATTTAAACGTGTTACATTAAAATATGTTAATAATATGTAATGTGATATCATGCAGTTATCTGTAATATAATAGTGTATAATAATATAATATAATGTGGAAATGTAATACATACATACATACATATATACATATACATATACATATGTACACATACTCACATACATATATGCATGAATGCTTGCATGCATAATGTAATATATACATAGTAGAAAATCGTTTAATAATATGTAACAATACTTAATCATAACATACTATAATATATATAACTATTGTAAACTATTGAAAATGAGAGAAATCTAATGATTAAACCTTATTCCTAAAGGCTACGAGGACCCCTACGCCAGCAATGGGACTCTAACAAAACTAAACTAAAGTATATACTTTTTACAAAGCTATAACGCTATAAAATAACATTAAAATAATTATTTTAAAATGAGAAATACATTTTGTTTTATAGAGAATCGAAAAATTACCATAATAATGAAAATATGATATCTGTAAAATTACAAGGTCACTTTGAACGACTTTAGTAACTATTAAACTATAAATTAATAATTATCCCTTTTTGTCATTTTTAAAGAAAAGTTTAAAACAATAACTCTTAGTTAAAACCCATAAAACCTGAAACTAAATTTAACAGAGTAAATCATTAGTAAAAGCATATATCATAGGAAGTACTCCAAAATATAGGAAAATAATATTTCTAATTTTTAAAGATACTGGTTTTAAATAAGAATTTATTGAAAACTATTTTAATATATATATATTCCAAAACATCTTTAATCAGGAAGATTTTCATGCCATGCATGTGCATGAAGTTTTATGCTTACATATCAAATGGTACGTGGCCAAGAGTCATTAAAAAGAGAAGCAAATGCTTTTATGATGTATTGCTTCCATTACTGTGAAGGCGCAAGTAGGTATTCTTAGATAACACGATGTATCATAGAAATATTCACTTTAGATCAACATTCAAAGAGTCTTGTATATTAGGTATGTTGCCACTATATTACATATATATTTTCTTCTACAAATATTTTGAGATTTATATAAAAATATATGTATAAGATGGGATTTTACTATTAATAATGACATCGTATATCCCCATGTAAGTGTAGATATAGAGGTCTTAGCTATTTCCCCTTTAAGGGGCAAATCACCTTTAAACTTTTAAAACTCCTGTTTTTCGAAATTTTATATTTTTAAAATCTACATTTAAGATAAGTATAAATGTATATTAGTAAAAATCGATATTTTTCAACAGGAGTGGAGTATAAATGAAATACTATTGCACTTATTGACTTCAAATTTTCAGAGTCAATACATTATAGACCAGTGATTTTCAACCTACTGCCCCTCTACAAGGACGAATTTTGTTCATCACCCCTCTTAAGGAGTTGAAATAGGTTCAACGCTCCCCTTTATAAAAATCCCCTAATTTAAAGTTTAGGGTAGATGAGCTCAATTATAAGATGTAAAATGTCTGAATAATTTTCTGCAATAGAGCTACAAACAAAATTTTTGTTACTGGGACACCCTTAATCAATGAATGCTGTGGCCAAATGGTTGGGGCGGTGATATACGTTTCCGGAGTTCGTTGGTTAGAATTCCACTGAAGCAAAGATATTCGTAGCCGTCGTTCGGAATTGGTTTTAAATTAATTGGTCCCGGTCTCAATACCCTTCATGGTGCAAAAGCATAGACCGTGATGCTCCAAATCAAATCAAAGGAATACTGTTGATTAAATATATTTTTCTGAAGGTCGGCCCAATTTCATTCAAAACATAAAGAATGGAAACAACTAATTATGATACCACCTGATAAGTTTGTTTCATTACTGGTAAAAACCATGTTAATTATATAATTATTGTAATATATAGATATTAAGTATTTAAAAAAGTATGTTTGAAATACAAAACCTGCTCAAATAGCCTCCTCACCGCATAAAACAAGTTCACTGCCTACCAGCATTTTTCCACCTTCCCCCGGGGTTAATGAATTTTTCGTTCAATACATTTAAAATAGAAAAAAAGAAAATGTAGGTGTCACGTTTTGTATAATGTAAACAAGAGCAAAATATATGGCATGATGGGTGTTGTAATGTACTTACAACCTTAACACCACTGTTCGGTTATAAAGGGGAAACACAGTAAGAGTATAATACTTTATATTGCGATTCAGACATTTATTCTGTACATTCATTTACAAATTGATCCTTGGTTATCACATATCATAATAATCAATTATTTATGTCTTATATTTACACCATAATTATTACAATTCTCTTTATAATGCGTTATTACTTAATCACAAGTTTAAATTATTAAATGAGACCTAAGTGACTGTAAATATTATTTTAACTTTACCTCCATTAAAGGCACAGGGGAGCAGGCAGGGGCTTTCCTCATGCGGTGTGTTGGTCAACACGGGACTAGTCGGTGCTGGTGAGCGGGGCTTAGGATTTTCATGTCCCACTTCTCTTCAATCCCGACTTCAACTCCTCTCCTTAACTTCGTTTCCCACCTCCTCACCTCGGTTTTAACGCCCCTTTTTCTTCTTTTCCAATCGCTTGTTTCCTGAAATTTTCCCACATCTACACCCCCTTCGGGAGTGCAGGTGGTCTCATTAAAATAGCCCCTTTTGTGCAAGATGACATCATTTTTAGATCCTGCTCCCATAACTCAAGGTTACATCTATGTGCGAGCTTGACCATTATGCTGCCATTCCGTGATCTATACCTTCTCTGCAAGGGTCCCTAAACTCGACGTGAACAATCGGAGTTCTAAATTCCTCTAGGAAATTTCTCCTACAGCTGTGCATGCAAGTGAAGACCATCGTGGGAAAGTACCTCGGTACAATGGGATTGCATTCCAGTATGATGTGATTTCTGATAATAATCCCGGTAAAAAGGAAGGTTGAAATCATTGTTCCTGTAAACGGGTTTTTCCGACCCTGCCAAGTAAAATCTATTTCATCTGGGTAGAACGATTTCCGAACGGTTACGGCATCGGAGTTCGTGGTACCTGAGTTTGTGGGTTCGAATCCCACTGTGGCATGGATGTTCTCAGCCGTTCGCTTTAAGTATTAGACCTACGTCTCCTTAACACTTGTGATGTTCAAAACTCGACTGTAGCTCTCCAAACCAAACCAAACCAAAACAACCCTTTTATCTGGTAAAATGAAAGTAAGGATACTGACTCATACATGTAAACGGTGCGAAGGAATATCTTCATATTCACCTACCTACGAAACAATAGCCAATGAAACGTAATTAAAAAAATCGCAGTAACTATGAGTTTCATATTTTTATAAGTTATTTAAAAGCTTTGTAGATTTTGTATGTGCATTTCTTAATAATTATTTTGAATAAGATTAGAAACAATAATATTTATATGTTAAGTATTATTTTTTAATTAATATATTTTGTACATTATACCCATGTATTGTTAATACTATCCAACTTTAAATTCATCTTAAAAATTGACTCCCTCCACCCAACAGATATTCTAGAACGTGGTGTTTGAAAGAAAGAAGTTGGAGACCCTTGATTGGATGTATCCAATACCTTAGTTTGGTTTGGTTTGGTTTGGAGCGCTACGATCTACTGTTTTGCACACGAGGGCTAATGAGACCGGGACCTACTGCTTAAAGCCGATTCCGAACGGCTACGAACATCCATGCCATAGTGGGATTCGAACCCACGAACTATGGTACCGACGATCAGCGCCCTAACCAATCGGCCAGCGTTCGGCATCCAATACCTTAATCCTTTAGTGATTGACACCAATGTTTTTTAAGCCATCGCTCCACACTGTCAAGCTATCTCATAAATCTGACAGAAAAAGAAATTGTGGGGTCTTCCAGCCTTTCATTTCCCGTCAGATGTATGAAGCATTTTTTTCACGATTTTAATCTTTATCTCTGTATGTGTCCCAGCCATCTTATTTCTTAAACTTATATAATATTTATTATGTCAATCTCTCTGTATTTTTAGTGCATTTCTACATCATTTTTTCATACTCCACAATCCGTTTTCTCTTACTGCCCTGAAATTTCTTTTTCAGTATTTTTTTTTTCAAAAATCAACAATTTATTTTCTATCTGTCGACCACGTTGACTTCCTGTCGCCAACCAAAAACTGTCTTAATATAAAAGGACTCTCTTTGGATGGCATTTCAGAATCTTATGTAGACTCTCCTGCTCTGAATGTTCAGAATAAAGCTGTAAAATTTGTTTGAATTACATCCTCAATCATAAAAAATAATACCGATAAAAAATGATGCTCTTCTTTTTTCATTTGTATGTATATCAGAACAGAAATCTTATTCGAAGATTCGCTTCACTAGCAATGTGACATGTTTTAAAAATTTTACTTAATTACCTTTTATTTCATTTAGCTATTTTTTTATTTTTGTACTCTTTATCTTATTTGTACACTTTATGTAACCCTCCGAGTGGAACAAACACATCTAGAAAAAATTCTCCAAAATACGCTGTCAGTGACCAAAGAGTTCTATGATTTTTACATTCACCCTTTGTCAACTAGAATGGAATATGAAAAACCCACCTTAGTTATTGTCCTTTTACTTCAGGTTATAAATAG
>CM063499.1:367735-380235 GCA_032207245.1 Pardosa pseudoannulata | reverse complement strand
AAGTATTTTCAAAGAAACATTTTGCATTTAGTCTAAAAAGCAGTTTTCGCTATAATTGAAATTAAATTGTTATGGGAATAAACGAAAATGAAAAATCCTAACAACCGGTCAAAATGAAAAATTTCTCTATATATTATCTGTGCTTGGGTGAGTGTACGCTAGTATAAAAGAGAGATTTCGCCAAAAACACGAACTGCATGTTGAATTCATGAAGGAATGTTCAACCTCCCACACTGGAGATATAATCAGATGTCTGGAGGAAGTAGTTTAAAAAATATTTTAAAGTTAATTCCAAAAAACAGATTTTGCCATAATTAAAATTAAATCATTGTGAGAATAAATTAAAAGCAAGAAAACCCAATAAGTTGGTAATATTAACTAGTTACTCTGTACGTTATCTGTGCCTGAGGATAGTACGGCAGCATAAAAGAGAGATTTTGCCAAAAACAGGAAATGCATGATATGTTCAGGAATGCATGTTCAATCTCCTACACTGGAAAGAGAATAAAACTTCTGAGCAAGTTTTCATAAAGAAACATTTTAAAGATAATGCAAAACAAAAAACCGCTTCTTCATAATTAAAATCAAACTGTTATGACAATGAATCAAATGTTAGACATTGACTTAATAAGATAAGATAAATGGGAATTACAGGCAATAACTACACAAAGAAGTAAACAAGAGGATATAGCTACAATATTGCTTAGACATATTTTGATCAGAGAATTACATGTAAAATATAGTAAAATATATTAAAGCAAACAATCTTTCGATACATAAATTTAAAAAAACACATTACTACCTGCATAAGAAAAACAGAAAGGTCATCATGCAAAAACACCTACTAAGGGAGATCGCTTCAAGTCTTTTATCTCTAAAACATCACATGTAAAATTTAGCAAAATCTAGGATACAATCTATAAAAGGACAATATAACACTAGTTAAGGGTAGAATTAAAACTGAAAAAGTGTTCACAAGTACATACATTAAGAGTTTTATACATATGTTTCGGTTGCAGTTTGTTGAAAATTTAAGAGTAGCTTGTAATAAAAGTAACCGTACAATAACATGTTGTCATTTCCATAAATTGTTTAATTAAATATATTTTCTCCAATTAAATTCTTCATTTGATATCTCAAGGCAAGATTTCTCTATCATCTAGCAGTAGTTTTCTTTTTTATTATAATTTTCTAATCTAGGATCATCTAAACACTTTGAATAGAAAGTCAGATGCAATCAAGCAGTAAAACTCTCAAATGATGCATGTAGTTGTTTCACAAACGCAATTCAGCTGCTAAAGGCTTAGAAGAGATTTGTGCAGTAGAACTACCAAGCGTGTAGAATCCAAGTATCTTTTGAAGAGAGAGTTTTAAACGAGCTCGCTTCGTTTAGTACAGTTAGGCTTATGCTATATTTAGAAAAGATAGAAACCAAAAATATCCAGCTGGTGCTAAGAATTCTTATTTCGAATTCGAGACAAAGCTTGGGATTTTCATGTTTTCTCTTTAACGTTTGTTATTTCACTAAATAATCTTAAAGTATGGAGTATAGAAGAAATAAAACTTCTTTTATCTCCTGTAGCTATTTTTTTACTTCTGTATATACGAATATAGAGAACGTAATTAAATCATCACATTTCACCTCAAAGTTGTGAATATTGGTTTTTCAAACACCTTTTTTAATACTTTTTTGGAATTACTTTTGGTTACGTGAGTCTTTATGTTAACACTTATGTGATTATGTGATTATCATTTGGGAAAAGAAATTCTGTATCCTTGATTACGTCTATTTTTAAAATTTTATTCATACTGTCCACATACATGTATGAAGAAAATTAAAATATATATATATGTACGAAATTTAGTGTACATATTTAAAACCAGAATGGTAGTTCTATATTTCATTTTACCTCAATCTGTAATTATTTAAAGATATATTTTTAATTTGAAAGTGCTTATACACTACGGAATAATATTATGATTTAGAAGAAAAAATGAAAAATTTTAATTTATATAACATAAGACTTTCAAACTATATTTAACGCGTCACTTATTTTGTATTGAAAGTTAAATAAGTTCGCATTATTTTCAAAATACCTTTACTTTAACTCCAAACTTGGTTTAATTTTTTGTTATAATTACAGTACCCATATGATCCCTCACCAAACAAAGATGTTTTAGAAGAAGCATTCAGCAGTTTAACTTAAGGTAAAAAGCAAAGCAAATCTCTTCATTCAACTGTAATTTATTTCGGGAACATTTCTTTGGTTAAAGAGTACTTTAAAATTTTCTATCCATGTTTTAAATGAAGTGAGTTAGTCAAAATAATGGGTGATTAGATAAAGAGTATACATTTAACCCTTTGACAGTTTCATTTTTTTTTCCAGAATTTGGTAAAAAAAATTTCACATTTTTTATTGCATTTTTTTGTTCATTTTACGTTTTTAAGTAAAGATATGTTATTAAAATTAACATTTCTAATATTTTTAAGCATTTATTACAACTTTTTTTCTTTCTATGAAAACATCATAGAACTGAAGTTTACCTTTGTATTAACCGATATGCAAGTTAATTTTTTAATTCCTGTGAAAGCAAATCTAGGAGGCGGATCCGAAGGATTATCACAATTAATTTAAAATAATTGTCTTGCTTGACTGATTCCATGTGTACTACTATCAGAGTCACTACTATCGAGGTCATCTAGTAAACTTTTCCTAATATCATTTATAGATAATTCAGTTTCTTATTCAGAGTCACAGTTCGAATCACAAGAAATTAGCTCCATATGCTCTGCATTATCCATTATTTAAAAGTAAAAATATATTATTCAAATCTTATATCAATAAAAGTAGCAGGCGGTTAGTAAAATATAACCAGAAAGCTATACACTGAAAGATAACAATTCGTCTTCTGATACAAAACATGCAGAAAAACCAGCGCTTTTCAACCAGTCAGAGTAAAAAATACAATAAACTGCAAACTATCATTTACTGGAATAATTTCTTACTAAAATTGGAAAAAATACGGCCGAAACAGTGCAAGCGAAATAGAAATCAGATTGTCCGTACGCCATACCATCAAATCAGTAAAGCCCTGAAAGCTGTGCCCGTACGGCGTACGAGCAAAACAGGGAAGGGGTTAAAAAATAATAATTCACGGAATAATGTAGATTGGTAAAAATTGACAAGCATACTTGGAATGACATTGGGTTTTGTAAGCATAAAAAAAGTTTAAAACATGGCCAACAAATGGCGCTTCAGGGGAAAACAAAAGAAATAAATAGCAAAAAAAAAAAAAAAAATTACGACAAAGCAAAAGCGATGTTGTTCAGAACATCAAATGCTCAACATGTGCATCGCCATTCCTCATTAATAGATATAGTCAAGAGATAATGTTGTGAAAAGCATTGTTCAGCATATCAGTATTTATGGTGAGACATTTATGTTGTATGTTGTTGTTTAGCATCCTTAGTAATGTAAGTTGATCTTGGTAGACTTGTGACTTCAGGTATTCCCAGAACAATAATGATCCAGAGTGACATATGGGGATCTGGAAGGCCAAGCATGACGAAAGTGGGGATTCGTGATCATCATCAAAAGACGTGAACAAGATACTCTGGTAATATGGATGTTGTACGATCCTACATAAACATTATACTACCCAACAGGTGTTTATGAACCAATATAAGGATGATGAGATTCTACTATATTCTTAATAATATTGTCGTATTATTCTATTCTATTTATCTTGAAAAGTATGTCATTAGATTTGTTTTGCTATAATTCACGAAAAATTTCCATAATTCAGTAACTTTTCCCATATGTGTGAAAATGTGGAATATAATAGTTATTTCGTCTAAAATTTTGCATTTTTAAAAAATAATCTATTCTAATATTTTGATGATAACAAACAAAATTAAAGAGAAAAATTCCAATTTTGGAACGTTTTTCTCAAATAGATTCCGCAGGTAAGGATTAAAACTTTAAATTTTTTTACGAATTTGTTACATAGCTATTAGATATTATGACGCATACTCTTATACGATCTTATGTATAACTTAGTAAAAAAATTTCAGAAATTTCTTAAACCATAAAAATAATGTTTTGGAAAATGATAGTAACTGCTTAATATCACTAAAGTAAAGAAAAGATGTATGAATCGAGGGAAAAGACTGAAAGATGTAAAGAAATTTTTTTTTAAATATCTTCAAAAGCGTTCACTACAACAAAGTAATGGCTTCACTTAATTTCGATAAAATCAGAATTTTCTCTCATAATCCTTAATTCTTCAGTCAGTCGATAAAACAAATTTATTCGTGTTTCAGATCTCCCGAGAACCATAAAATTCCAGAAAAATAAAAGTGAATAAATATTCACGTAATGTCCTTACATTAAATACTAAAATGAAAAAGGTTACATTTATGAAAGATTTTGTCTGACAAAAGTTATAATGCAATAAATGTGTAGTAATATAATGATATGTAATAAAATATGCTGGAAATTAAATTCCTGTGATCTCTAAGTCTGCGATTCTACGATCTGTCATATAATTTTAACTAAAGAGATAATAAGTAGAATGGAAAAGAAGCAGACAGGTCATTATTTATTTTTATAGAAAGGTTGACAGCTTAAATTGATTAAAGAAAACAGAGGAAATGATAAGAAAGTGATAATTACAAAAATAAAGTGAGACTGGAGCAATGCATAGAGATTAAATAGAACTGTGGAAAAGCATTTACAGCTATTTTTGTAATTAAATACTTTTATTATATAGCTTACAAGTAAAAGGGATGTTATATATATGAGTGTATGTGTGTGTGAGCCCATCACAAAGGAAAGATAATCCAAATTGGATTGAGTGCAGTCATAAGTAAAAACGTATTCGAATGTGAAAACAAAGAATTTTGGTAAAGATAAATGGAGTAGCATCAACTCTCGAAGGTTTATGGGGTGAAAAACCTGTACATCACAATTTATAGGTGGATGACTCAGCCAATAATGGTTTATAATTGTTAATCACCTGGTGGATTCTAATGACGTGTAGGGGGCGAATGTAATTATATAAATGTCATAACGTTCCATTTACTTAGTTTTAATTCTGTCCCATTTAGTTTCCATTAATTCTATAATCTTCCCTTAAAATTTCCTGTTTGTAACTTTCCTGCCATGCTCCCAATTATCACGTTGGTGAGTCGAAAAAGCTATTTTTTTTTTATTGCATAAGCCGCTCTGGATATTCAATTAGATGACATCACACATATCAGGAGCGTCACTTGGCGTTCTCCTTGGCGAGCGCTGCATTGCAATAGTTTTATAAATTCTCGCTTTCCATGATATGACATATCCCCATTCCATACATTGGCATGTTTTAGTCCTGCGCTTGGCGATTTTCCACCGTGTCATCAGGCAAAAGGAATTTTGATGAGCTTCCAGACTGGCGGTTCTCATCCGAACAGACAAGATGGAGGAGAGAGACAGACCTGGATCCCGAAACGAGAAGGGGAATTTTTAGTTCCGTCCTCCATAATTGTCTTATTGTTTTTAGTCCATTTTTGTTTTCTCCTTTCTTTTTATTAATTTTTATCTTTCAAAAAAACTCAATCAATTGGTTTCTATTAATTTTTTTTTTAATTTTATATTAATATCAATAAAATTCACCAATTCAGTAGCTTCTCCTCACCTTTATTTTTAATGCCTCTTGTGTTTTTTACTTTAAGATTTAAACTTAAGTTGGCGAAAAGCCAAATTCCATTTATATATTAAACATCGGGTTAAGGACATAACGCGTATTACTACTATACATCACCCATAATATATGTTTTATTGTCTTTTCTATGGGCTTCTTTTTCAGATACAAACCTTTTTATGTTTTGTTCGACTCCTAGTTCCGCATAAAAACCCCACTTCCACAGAAAACGCAATACCAGAATAAAGATAGGTAGATAGATAGATAATTCCTAAGCCACTACCAACCCCTAAATGTGGTTTATGCTAAAATAGAATAAAGAAGCCAGGAAGATCCGAATCTACCAAGAACATAAGTATTAAAACATTAACATAGATTAACACCTAGTATATAAATGCGTAACTTATACAACAAATATTAATATACAATTAACCTACCGGGTAAGTCAAAAAGTCCGTATAAATGTTAAAAATTCCTAATAAAAATAAGTAATAAAAAATAAGCAAAATAAAAACCGGTTTTTAGGGTTAGTATCGCTAAGGCAGGGGATTAAAAAAGAGTTGATAGAGGGCACTGATGTACGCAAGTCAAAGAATAAGAAAAGCGCAAATAACAAACAGAATACCTCCTAAATCGTTAATTTTAACAGTATGTGTTCCACATGACCACCACCACAGGGGATAACACACTGCAGGCGAGTCACAAATCCAGCAACGCCAGAGGGCAGCATGGCCGTTTGTATGCTAGACACTTCTCGGCGGATCGCATCTTTCAATTCAGAGAGATTGGATGGATTAAATCGATACACACAAGATTTCAAATATCCGCACAACCAAAACTCTTTCGGGGTCAAATCTGGAGACAGGGGAATCCATGGGAACCTGAAAGGCCTGCTAATGATTTTGTCTCCCCCGAATGTCAGGATTAAGAAATCCTTGACAGAAATAGCAGTGTGACTAGTTGCTCCATCTTGCATAAACGTGATGGTAGATATATCGCATCTTTTTCACTCAAAGCTGGAACGACATTATCGAGAAGAAGTGTTAAATAACGCTGCGCGTTCACCGTATCGCCCCCCCCCTCCATTTACTGGGCACTCCGTTTCAAAGAAGAAGGGTACTATGATAAACGAACCTGTGAATCCACACCACACCTATTGGGGAAAGCAATTGTTTCTGCGGATATTCATATGGGTTAGACGTTACCCATATGCGACAGTTATAGGTAATAACGTCGAAATGAAGTGAAAAATGAGCTTCATCTGTCCACAAATTTTTAAGATTCTGCTAACCGTTTTTTTATTTTGGTTATTTTTTCAGTTATTATGAATTTTTAAAGTTTATACGAAATTTTTGATTACGCGTTATATACCATTATTGACAGTACATTGGCTTACCTGCACCTGACATATATAAATATTTATCAATAACACTACGCAGCAATCACACTTTACTTACTTTAGTTCATTTTTTTATTTACAAATCTTTAACATTTTCATAATATCATATTAAACTGAACTTATTGTAAATACTTATGTACATTTCCTTTTTTTTTCATAAAGTCACATTTATTATATTAGATTTACATACAGTCCAATCATCCCTGATCAGTTTAGTTTATACATACATATATACAACAACGAATATACACATATATGTGCGCACACACACACACATAAATATTTGTTGCACAAAATATCTCAATAAACATTTAATAAATAACAAACCATCTATAAACAAACAAAGCATTTTAAGAAGAAACAAGTGATGGGAAGAAAAAGAAAATATACTGTTCGGTAAAATAATTATATCAAGCGTTATATAAGAAGATCAGTATTGGCAAGAAATAATTTTGCTGTTTTGGTGTCACCAAAGACAGAACAAAAGATATTCTCCAAGTTTTACCATAACAAATGAAATTGACCGAAAATTATTTTTATGATATACGTAATTAAGTTAGTCAGTATTTTAGGTTAAAAATATCATTGATATATATATATATATATATATATATATATATATGTGTGTATATATATATATGTATATATATGCATATATATATATATATATATATATATGTGTGTGTATATGTATATATATATAAATATATATATATGTATATATATATATATATATATGTATATATATATATGTTTTATTCAAATCAATATTTTTTTAACTCCAAGAAAAATACAAGGAACTAAATATAATAAAATCAAGGCTGGAGGGAAGGGGGTGGATTTAGGAGACGATTCCCCTCTGAAATTCTTAAAGACCTTTTAGTGGAAAGAAAATGGACCATGTGTGTGTCTCATCTCTCTAGCTGAGTATAGACAATAGTGTACTTAGAACAGCGACATTGAATTAATTATACAGTGAGTGCAAATTATATTCGACATGTAAAAGCAGATTGAGTGGCAATTTGACCAACTTATCACAATATTGTTGCCCAATTAGAAGAATTTGTAAAATGTTTTTTTTGGCGAAAATTCTAAAAAGAAGATATATTTCATAATATACAGATACAAATTTGAACATTTTCATTTTCTTTCAAAATTATTCTTTTTCTTTGGTTATACTTCTGTTTTTAAAATTCGAATTTAATTACACGTATAGTTTATGTCTTTTCAATGCTAGTTTTACTACTCAATTTATTGTATAGTTACTACATTACTCATTTAAGCTATAAATTTGTTCATTATATCATTTTTTAATAATTTTCACATTTTAAAATCACATATGTCACATGATACTCATTAAGAGAACTCATCCATAAGCCTGTAGTTTTATTGAAGTATACATCACAAAAATTGACCCATATTTGAATATAATTTCTGGCTACTGCCCTAAATAAAAGTAATCAATGTGTCTTGTACAGTTATATTGTTTCAATGACAATAGCCCACTTAAAAAAACTTGTTTTTTTTTTAAACCGGGAGGAAGTAGAATGACGGAAAGTCTACGAACCAGATGGTTGGGTTATATGGACACCCTACTCAAGAACATAGGCGTCAACAACTGGACAACTCTGGAGACTAACAAGACAAAATTGTTCCTTAACTGAAACAGCCACGAATCGGCTGTGAGTCTTGATGATTATATATATATATATATATATATATATATATATATATATATATATATATATATATATATATATATATATATATATATATATATATACAGAGAGAGAGAGAGAGAGAAAGATATGACCAGTAAAAATATCTTCCAACGAATTCTTAGGAGATTAGCTATATAATTTAGTTTGTCCTCGCTTGCTGGGCAAAAAGAACTCTTGATTAAGTTGCTCTCAAGAATCCATCAGAAAAACAAGTATAGTCTTATAAAACGTCACAAAATATTGGAGTTTAAAATGCACTGGTCAACCAACCGCCATTACGGAGCAACAACTCTAAGTGGAATGTGCCCAATAATAATAAATTTTTCAATTGTGTCGATTCTTAAATCAAGCGAGTGACCTGATTTTGTTACCATGCAACTAAAGATTTTTCAGCACGTTTGGGGAGACAAGAGTGAACGATGCTCATTTAAGTTAACTGAAAACTTAACTAGCAGCAATTTATTTACTGTAGAATCAATATCATTGTAATGGGACAGCTGAAAAAGCGGGTAGTAGACAAAAAATGAGCATTTAATTTAGAATCAGTTTTGAAATGTGGCTAATAAGATATAAATTCGAGGAACACTTCTTTATATGGCATTTTAAGGCTGAGGAAAATAGGTACTAAAAGAAAATGAAAACTGAGAATTTTATGTATCTATTTTAGGGATAGTAATTCTGATACATTATATATGTTCATATTTTTTTTAAAAAAGGGACGGGAAACTTTCAGCGAGAAGCACAATTTTATTCAAGTGAATGAACACTCTTTATTGAGTAAAATTACACTTTCTATGCGTCAATTTGATTTACAAAAGACTATTTGTCAATCAAATATATATATACACTGTTCAAACTAATTAAAGGATATTGAGGTTATGGTTGGCTCTCACAGCTGGGAAATCGTTTGGATGACTGATATATTACCGACAGACGTAGTATCCTGAAAGAGAAAAAAAATCTCGCATCTTTGGCTGAAAAGGAGGATTTATTTTCATCATTTAGATATAAAAGGAAAAAGCATAAATTGTGCATGGGGGAGAAGATGAATTAAAATGTGTTTCCTTGAAAGAAAATCGTTTTTAGTAGACGGTATGTCTTCCCTGGACACCATTGATGTGTTTGTTGAACACTTCTGAAATTTCGATTTTAATTTCTTATTACTCTTTTTTACTTTGGATATGATAACATTTTCATGGCAATGATGACTTAAAGGATGGTTTATTTTTTTAAGAAAAATCAAACACATGTGTGTTAAAAATTGATTTTTTTTTAATCATTGTCGTTAAGATGAAGTTGCTCTGCTTATATCATTTAATATATATTAAGATTTTAAATAGAAAAAAAACCAAAGCTAAAAATATTTTTATATGAAGAATTTTCCGTTTGTATTCGTAAAGTTCCCTCGTATATAAATAGAATTCCCTATGCCTACTCAAAGTACCAATAATACATAAGAATAGGGTTCCCCTTGACAAATTTGGCGAAGTTATTGGTGATGTTTACTAAAACACAAAGGTATTCTATCCACTGTATCCTTTAAATTTTTTTGCGACTTTAATAGATTCAGAATGTGCCATTGTAATAGAATTTTATGCTTTTACTTAATTAACCAAAACCACTTAGAAATAGGACATTTATATTTATGAGTAATTAATCCTTCAACGGTTTACAAAGCCAACAGGTCCAAATTATTAAAAATGAAACAATGGCTCACTATATCGAATATTTTTAAGCATTACGTGCCTTTAATAATATAAGAAACGGGTTGCACAAGGAGAGCCGGATACAAATATAATATTAGGTTGAGGAAAAAGAAATCCATTATTTTTTTTTCAGTAGATGGCTGAAGTGATCGATCTCGTAAAGTATCGATCAAACAATTTCAAATTTATGCTCATTGTCAAGGTGACATGTCACACTAAAAATTTTTTATTGTTCTTTATTTGGTCCATTCAGTTGTGAGTTATAGTGTGTTAAGAATGGAAGTCAACAAAGGGAAAATCCGATACACTTTACAGTTTTTCTTTGGTAAAAGCGAAAATGCAAGACAGACGGCTAAAATTGTGGATGGAGTTTATGGTGTCGATACTGTAACAGCTAATTAATTGCAATTTTGGTGTCGTCGATCACTGTTCAGACATTTTTGATGTTAAAGATGCATCTCGCACAGGAAGGCCCGTCGTCGAAAATGTCGATAAAATCACAAAAATAATCGAAGTTGACCGGCATGTTAGTAGTCTTAGCATCGTCCAAGAGCTAAAGATAAACCATAAAACAGTTCAGTTTTAAACCATTTGTGCAAAGTTGGATTCAAAAATAAGCTCGATGTTTGATATCACACCAATTAACACCTAAAAACATGATGGATCTAATTTCCGTCTGCGAAGCCTTGGTCAAACGGAATGAAATCGACCCATTTCTTAAACGGAGGGTGACTGGAGATAAGAACACTGGGGATAAGTCAAATATTATAATATTGTGTGAAAACGATTGAGTCAAAGCTCGGTGAAGCAGCTCAAATGGTGACCAAACCAAGACTAACGGCCAGGAAAGTTCTACTGTGTATTTGGTGGGACTGGAAGGGAATCATTTCTTATGAGTTGCTTTTGTTTGGGGCCAAACACTAAATTCAGATCTCTACTGTCAACAACTAGACCATTTGAAGCTACCGATTGACAGGAAATTTCTGTTGGCCAGATTTGGACAACAGAAGAGGTGTTGTGTTCCATCAGGACAACACCATGATATACACGTCTGTAGTGACTCGTCAGAAAATCAGGGAGCTTTGTTAGGAAGTTTTAATGGATTCACCATATAGTCGGGACCTGGCACCAAGCGATTACCACATTTTTCTTGCATTGCAAAACTTATAAGAAATTGTGATGAAGAGAAGATTGTGAAAATTGATTACTAGAGTTTTTCGCCAATAAGGACCAATACTTATATGAAAGAGGCATTATGAAGCTATCTTTAAAATGGCAACAAATTTTACAACAAAACGGTGCATATTTGACCCAAATCGGACAATCCGAAACATGTTAAATAAAGTCATTAATTTCACGCAAAAATAATGAATTTCTTTTTCCCCAACCTAGTATAAATTAAAATATAGATACAATTGTTTAGACAGGCAATATCAAAAGAAACTGTTAGGCTTCTATGCTCAGAGCTTTATCGCCAAGTTGGGGGGGGGGGGTACCCTGTTCTTTAGCCAAACTCAACGTACCTTTAGAGATTACCGCAATTTTGATTCTGATATTTTTTTTCTCGTTTATACTCATTTCCGTCATATTTCATTTTTATATGTATAACATAGAGGTCAAATTTCATTTTCTCACTTCTGACTTGTTATTACTCTTTGATTTATATGCACCGTTTGTCACCCATACTTTCATACATCCTGATTTTTAAAAAATATTTCTGAAAAAGTACTACTTCCAATTTCCGGATATATTTGAAAATTTTATTAGTAGCCTTCCATTTCGATACAATACACTTATCCTACATTACATGAAAAAGCCATATCTTATATTAATCTGATAAAGCTATTAATAATTTAAAGTCACCATTAAATTTGTTTAAATTTCAGTTTGCATCTCTAAAATGCAAACTAACTTCATTTGTTTGTTCAAGTACTTATGTATTACTGCTTTATTTACATTAAAATTAAGGTTTAAGCAACAAAATTTATG
>CM063499.1:293315-367635 GCA_032207245.1 Pardosa pseudoannulata | reverse complement strand
AAACCCGTTTACAGGAACAATGATTTCAACCTTCCTTTTTACCGGGATTATTGTCAGAAATCACATCATACTGGAATGCAATCCCATTGTACCGAGGTACTTTCCCACGATGGTCTTCACTTGCATGCACAGCTGTAGGAGAAATTTACTAGAGGAATTTAGAACTCCGATTGTTCACGTCGAGTTTAGGGAGCCCTGCAGAGAAGGTATAGATCACGGAATGGCAGCATAACGGTCAAGCTCGCACATAGATGTAACCTTGAGTTACGGGAGCAGGATCTAAAAATAATGTCATCTTGCACAAAAGGGGCTATTTTAATGGGACCACCTGCACTCCCGAAGGGGGTGTAGATGTGGGAAAATTTCACGAAACAAGCGATTAGCAAAGAAGAAAAAGGGGTGTTAAAACCGAGGTGAGGAGTTGGGAAACGAAGTTACGGAGAGGAGTTGAAGTCAGGATTGAAGAGAAGTGGGACATAAAAATTCTAAGCCCCGCTCAACAGCATTGACTAGTCCCGTGCTCCCGAACACCCTAACCAACACACCGCATGAGGAAAACCCTTGTCTGCTCCCCTGTGCCTTTAATGGAATTAAAGTTAAAATAATATTTACAGTCACTTAGGTCTCCGTTAATAATTTAATCTTGTGATTGAGTAATAACGCATTATAAAGAGAATTGTAATAATTATGGTGTAAATATAAGACATAAGTAATTGATGATTATGATATATGATAACCAAGGATCAATTTGTAAATGAATGTACAGAATAAATGTCTGAATCGCAATATAAAGTATTATACTCTTACTGTGTTTCCCCTTTATAACCGAACAGTGGTGTTAAGGTTGTAAGTACATTACAACACCCATCATGCCATATATTTTGCTCTTGTTTACATTATACAAAACGTGACACCTACATTTTCTTTTTTTCTATTTTAAATGTATTGAACGAAAAATTCATTAATCCCGGGGGAAGGTGGAAAAATGCTGGTGGGCAGTGAACTTGTTTTATGCGGTGAGGAGGCTATTTGAGCAGGTTTTGTATTTCAAACATACTTTTTTAAATACTTAATATCTATATATTACAATAATTATATAATTAACATGATTTTTACCAGTAATGAAACAAACTTATCAGGTGGTATCATAATTAGTTGTTTCCATTCCTTATGTTTTGAATAAAATTGGGCCGACCTTCAGAAAAATATATTTAATCAACAGCATTCCTTTGATTTGATTTGGAGCATCACGGTCTATGCTTTTGCACCATGAAGGGTATTGAGACCGGGACCAATTAATTTAAAACCAATTCCGAACGGCGGCTACGAATATCTTTGCTTCAGTGGAATTCTAACCAACGAACTCCGGAAACGTATATCACCGCCCCAACCATTTGGCCACAGCATCCATTGATTAAGGGTGTCCCAGTAACAAAAATTTTGTTTGTAGCTCTATTGCAGAAAATTATTCAGACATTTTACATCTTAAAATTGAGCTCATTATCCCTACACTTTAAATTACGGGATTTTTACAAAGGGGGGGGGGCTTTGAACCTATTTCAACTCCTTAAGGGGGGGAGTTGAACAAAATTCGTCCTTGAAGGGGGAAATAGGTTGAAAATCAGTGGTCTATAATGTATTGACTCTGAACATTTGAAATCAATAAGTGCAATAGTGTTTAATTTATACTCCACTCATGTTGAAAAATTTCTATTTTTACTAAAATACATTTATAGTTTTCTTAAATGTAGATTTTAAAAATGTAAAATTTCGAAAAACCGGAGTTTTAAAAGTTTAAAGGTGATGTACCCTTTAAAGGGGAAATAGCTAAGACCTCTATATTTACACTTACATGGGGATATACGATGTCATTTTTAATAATAAAATCTCATCTTATACATATATTTTTATATAAATCTAAAAATATTTGTAGAAGATAATATATATGTAATATAGTGGCAACATACCAAATATACAAGACTCTTTGAATGTTGATGTAAAGTGAATATTTCTATGATACATCGTGTTATCTAAGAATACCTACTTGCGCCTTCACAGTAATGGAAGCAATACATCATAAAAGCATTTGCTTCTCTTTTTAATGACTCTTGGCCACATTCCATTTGATATGTAAGCATAAAACTTCATGCACATGGCATGACAATCTTCCTGATTAAAGATGTTTTGGAGTATATATATATTAAAATAGTTTTCAATAAATTCTTATTTAAAACCAGTATCTTTAAAAATTAGAAATATTATTTTCCTATATTTTGGAGTACTTCCTATGATATATGCTTTTACTAATGATTTACTCTGTTAAATTTAGTTTCAGGTTTTATGGGTTTTAACTAAGAGTTGTTGTTTTAAACTTTTTTTTAAAATGACAAAAAATGATAATTATTAATTTATAATTTAATAGTTACTAAAGTCGTTCAAAGTGATCTTGTAATTTTGCAGATATCATATTTTCATTATTATAGTAATTTTTCCATTCTCTATAAACCAAAATGTATTTCTCATTTTAAAATAATTATTTTAATGTTATTTTATAGCGTTATAGCTTTGTAAAAATTATTTACTTTAGTTTAGTTTTGTTACTATCCCACTGCTGGCGTATGGGTCCCAGTAGCCTTTAGGAATAAGGTTTAATCATTAGATTTCTCTCATTTTCAATAGTTTACAATAGTTATATATATTATAGTATGTTATGATTAAGTAATGTTACATATTATTAAACGATTTTCTACTATGTATATATTACATTATGCATGCAAGCATTCATGCATATATGTATGTGAGTATGTGTACATATGTAAATGTATATGTATATATGTATGTA
Organism: Pardosa pseudoannulata; assembly: GCA_032207245.1. Classification (NCBI taxonomy): domain Eukaryota; kingdom Metazoa; phylum Arthropoda; class Arachnida; order Araneae; family Lycosidae; genus Pardosa; species Pardosa pseudoannulata. Next base: position 364,793 of record CM063499.1, on the reverse strand, counting down.
TGTATTACATGTCCACATTATATTATATTATTATACAATATTATATTACAGATAACTGCATGATATTACATTACATATTATTAACATATTTTAATGTAACACGTTTAAATATTGTTAAATTCTGTATGTGATGTATATTATATCTCACATATATAATATATTACATGAAAATGTTACACATTATTACATTACACATACTTGTTATTATATTATGCATACTACAAATTATATGTTACATTTCGTACCATTTCTATATTATATTATAATATTAAATATAACTAATTAATAATGCAAGGTAAGATAAAATTATATTAAATTTTATCAGGCATTATTATTATACCTTTTATTAAATGTTATTATGTGTATTACGATAAACTTGTATGCTTGTATATATGTATAGATGTGTACCTAGATATGTGTATATGTATATATGTTTATACGTTTGTATATGTATATTTTTACAGGGTTGGACAAAATAATATGAACACTTGTGAATAAATAGCACTCGAAAAGAACCTGTTCACTCCTACCTTGTAGCTGCGAAGGGTACTAGCAGTGATAGAAGTCAGATGCGAAATATATTTATGTCTTAAAATTGCGTTATGACAGACGTCTCTGATTTCGGAAGAGACATGATTGTTAGGGCCTATGTTGCTGGAGCCTCAGTAATGATAACAGCCATCCTTCTAGGTGTTGGGAGAAGTATGGTGTCAACTATAACGTCAGCATAATTGAAATGGGGAAAATATCATTTAAAAAGCTCAATAGTGGTCGAAATTTGAAACTGAATAACAGAGGCGAAAGGGTTTCAAAGCGGATTGTGGCAAGAAAATACAAGACAACAGTATTTCAGGTAACAACTGAGATGAACACGCACTTACGTGAAACAGTTCGATCAAAAACTACTTGGCGTGAACTTCATATGGCAAATATTCATGGTAGAGAGGATATTTCAAAATCATTACATCATGCAATGCTTTGAAGAGACAAAAATGGTGTCGAGAGCATAAAAATTGGACACAACAGCAATGGGATGATGTACTATGGTCAGACAAATCGTCGTTCCCATTATGGACAACAAATGGACGTGTTTAAGTTTAGAGAACTCCATAAATACCTATCAAGCTGACTGTCTCCGGCTTATGGTTAAGCATGGCTACCATTCAGGGACGATCTGGGGTGCAATATCACATCATCGTTTTGGCCCACTTGTTGTTTTGAATAGCCGTGTTAGAATAGAGGTTTATATCAGTATTCTGGACTACAATCTTCCCCAATGGTTCAAACTGTGTCTCCTAATAAACGAACAATCTTTAAAGATGATAATGCATTCTTTCACATCTGTGGAATTGCCCGAGACTGGTTTTATGTACACGACGATGAAATAAAGAACCTCCTATAACCCCTCAGTCCCCTGATTTTTATATAATTGAACCTTTGTGGGGTGTTTTAGAAAACAAGCTGCGCCGTCGATTCCCACCTCCAAGGACACTTTTTAAATTAGGAACTTTATTGCAATTTAAATACAAAAGTATCTCTCTGATTGTTGTACATGCCTTGCATTTGTCAATTCAACGTCTGATACAAGCTGTAATTCATGCAAACGGAGGACCAATGGCCTGTTAATAAGAACATTCTTTATTCATAGGTGTTCATATTATTTTTTCCAATCCCTGTGTGCACTACAAGTACATATTATATTAAGTTACATTGCACATTACTATACATTATACATGTCATTACATTATATTACAGATAATGCAATATTATTAGATAACATATTTTACTATTTACAGATTATATTATGTTATGGTTAAATATTATATCACATTATAATGTTATATTTTTCTTAAGTTTTAGTATATTACGCATGTTACATTACATGCATATAGGTACATATGTACGTGCACCATTGCATATATATATATATATATATATATATATATATATATATATATATATATATATATATATATATATATATATATATATATATATATATATATATATATATATATATATATATATATATATATATATATATATATATATATATATATATATATATATATGAATTTTTAGCATTATTTCAAACCTCAGAACAACGCTATTAAGTTAAATAAAAACTAATATGTAAACTAATATTTGATGTTTACGTAACATTAATTAAAGCTAAAGATAAATTCGAAAGTAATGAAGATGCAATACTAGAAAAATGCTATTAAAGTCACAAAATTTCGTGGACCTTAAATTCAACACTAATATTAATAAGCTCATTACAAAACGCCAGCAGACCTTGATATGGATTTTCGTATATGATTCTCAGACTTCTAATATTACGTAGCTAAACGGTGAACCTGTAGCATCATTAATTTTCATCCCAACATATAATATCATTAATTTTCATCGGACGTTGGGTTTCACTTGCAATGCGATACTTCCTGTTTCCTCATTTATGAATTATATACAGGAAATTCCAATAAAATTATAAAATTTTCTTCGATTATACAGGAATGATAATATCTTAAAAGAAATGAAAAGACAAAACGAATTTGTTTTTGATGATGAACAAAAAATTTATATTACCCAAATTACTTTATTAAAAGTTTAAAAATATTTTGTATTATTTGAAATATTAATTTTTATAAGTATTTTGGACTGCAGATTTTTTTATTATCATTCCGAAAGAACAAGCATGAGACACATAATTAGAAACTTAAATCTTATCTTTATATTTCATCATTTTAATCAAATAACAATGTATATTTGACTGCATGTCTCCTCCTACAAAAACCACTAAATTAAAATGCAAAAGTGTATACGCGTGCACTGGGTCTCTAGTACAGAATGAATTAACAGTATCACTTTCAGAGAAAAATATTCACAGAAAATTGCAGAAATGCATGTTATTGGCGTCTAGAAGACCTATAAGACAGCTACTGGAAATTTGGGAAGTTTATTTCTATTTCTATAGTTTATTATATATTATTATACTGTATCTATATTATTTGGGAAGAAAATTTGAGAAGTTTATTTCTATAGTTTATTATACATTATTATATTATATCTATATTATTTGGGAAACGTTTTTGAGAAGTTTATTTCTTTTCTTATAGTTTATTATATATTATTATAATATATATTGTTTGGAAAGAAAATTTTGGAAGTTTATTTCTGTTTCTATAGCATATTATACATTATTATAATATACCTATATTATTTGAAGAGAAAATTTGAGAAGTTTATTTCTATTTCTATAGTTTATTATGTAGTATTATGTTATATCTATATTATTTGGGAAGTTTATTTCTGTTTCTGTAGTTTATTATATATTACTATATTATATTTATCTTGTTTCGAAAGAAAATTTGGGAAGTTTATTTTTATTTCAATAATTTATTATATAGTATTATATTATATCTATATTATTTGGGAAGAAAATTTGGGAAGTTTATTTCTATTTCAATAGTTTATAATATAGTATTATATAATATCTATATTATTTGGAAAGTTTATTTCTATTTCCCTTGTTTATTATATATTGTTATATTATAGCTATATTATTTGGAAAGAAAATTTGGGAAAATTATTTCTATTCCTATAGTTTATTATGTATTATTATATTATATCTATATTATTTGGAAAGAAAATTTGAGAAGTTTATTTCTATTTCAATAATTTATTATATAGTATTATATAATATCTATATTATTTGGAAAGTTTATTTCTGTTTCCATTGTTTATTATATATTGTTATATTATAGCTATATTATTTGGAAAGAAAATTTGAGAAGTTTATTTCTATTTCAATAATTTATTATATAGTATTATATTATATCTATGTTATTTGGGAAGAAATTTTGGGAAGTTTATTTCTATTTCAATAGTTTATAATATAGTATTATATAATATATATATTATTTGGGAAGTTTATTTCTGTTTCTATTGTTTATTATATATTGTTATATTATATCTATATTATTTGGAAAGAAATTTTGGGAAATTTATTTTTATTCCTATAGTTTATTATATATTATTATATTATATCTATCTGTTTCTGTAGTTAATTATATATTTCTCTATTATATTTATATTATTTGGGAAGTTTATTTCTATTTCTATAGTTTATTGTATATTATTATACTATATATATATTATTTTTGAAGTTTTTTTCTGTTTCTGTGGTTTATTATATATTACTATATTACATCTATATTGTTTGGAAAAAAAATTTGGGATGTTTATTTCTATTTCTATAATTTATTATATATTACTCTATTATATCTATATTATTTGGGAAGAAATTTTAGGAAGTTTATTTCTATTTCAATAATTTATTATATAGTATTATATTATAGCTATATTATTTGGGAAGAAAATTTGGGAAGTTTATTTCTATTTCTATAGATTATTATAGAGTATTATATTATATCTATATTATTTGGGAAGTTTATTTCTGTTTCTGTAGTTTATTATATATTACTATATTATATTTATATTGTTTGGAAAGAAAATTTGGGAAGTTTATTTCTATTTCTATAGTTTAATATATATTACTATATTATATCTATATTATTTTCTAAGAAAATTTGGGAAGTTTATTTTTATTTCTATAGTTTCTTATGTATTACTATATTATATATATATTATTTGGGAAGAAAATTTAGGAAGTTTATTTCTATTTCAATAGTTTATAATATAGTATTATATAATATCTATATTATTTGAAAAGTTTATTTCTGTTTCCATTGTTTTATTATATATTGTTATATTATAGCTATATGATTTGGAAAGAAAATTTGGGAGAAGTTTATTTCTATTTCAATAATTTATTATATAGTATTATATTATATCTATGTTATTTGGGAAGAAATTTTGGGAAGTTTATTTCTATTTCAATAGTTTATAATATAGTATTATATAATATATATATTATTTGGGAAGTTTATTTCTGTTTCTATTGTTTATTATATATTTTTATATTATAGTTATATTATTTGGAAAGAAAATTTGGGAAATTTGTTTTTATTCCTATAGTTTATTATATATTATTATATTATATCTATACTATTTGGGAAGAAACATTGGGATGTTTATTTCTATTTCAATAATTTATTGTATAGTATTATATTATATCTATATTATTTGGGAAGAAAATTTGGGAAGTTTATTTCTATTTTTTATAGTTTATTATATAGTATTATATTATATCTATATTATTTGTTAAGTTTATTTCTGTTTCTGTAGTTTATTATATATTTCTCTATTATATTTATATTATTTGGGAAGTTTATTTCTATTTCTATAGTTTATTATATAGTATTATATTATATCTATATTATTTCTGAAGTTTATTTCTGTTTCTGTGGTTTATTATATATTACTATATTATATCTATATTGTTTGGAAAAAAAAATTTGGGATGTTTATTTCTATTTCTATAATTTATTACATATTACTATATTATATCTATATTATTTGGGAAGAAATTTTAGGAAGTTTATTTCTATTTCAATAATTTATTATATAGTATTATATTATAGCTATATTATTTGCGAAGAAAATTTGGGGAGTTTATTTCTATTTCTATAGTTTATTATAGAGTATTGTATTATATCTATATTATTTGGGAAGTTTATTTCTGTTTTTGTAGTTTATTATATATTACTATATTACATCTATATTATTTGGAAAGAAAATTTGGGAAGTTTATTTTTATTTCTATAGTTTCTTATGTATTACTATATTATATCTATATTATTTGGGAAGAAAATTTGAGAAGTTTATTTCTATTTCAATAGTTTATAATATAGTATTATATAATATCTATATTATTTGGAAAGTTTATTTCTGTTTCCCTTGTTTATTATATATTGTTATATTATAGCTATATTATTTGGAAAGAAAATTTGAGAAGTTTATTTCTATTTCAATAATTTATTATATAGTATTATATTATATCTATGTTATTTGGGAAGAAATTTTGGGAAGTTTATTTCTATTTCAATAGTTTATAATATAGTATTATATAATATATATATTATTTGGGAAGTTTATTTCTGTTTCCCTTGTTTATTATATATTTTTATATTATAGTTATATTATTTGGAAAGAAAATTTGGGAAATTTGTTTTTATTCCTATAGTTTATTATATATTATTATATTATATCTATACTATTTGGGAAGAAACATTGGGATGTTTATTTCTATTTCAATAATTTATTGTATAGTATTATATTATATCTATATTATTTGGGAAGAAAATTTGGGAAGTTTATTTCTATTTTTATAGTTTATTATATAGTATTATATTATATCTATATTATTTGTTAAGTTTATTTCTGTTTCTGTAGTTTATTATATATTTCTCTATTATATTTATATTATTTGGGAAGTTTATTTCTGTTTCTATAGTTTATTATATAGTATTACATTATATCTATATTATTTGGAAAGTTTATTTCTGTTTTTGTAGTTTATTATATATTACTATATTATATTTATATTATTTGCTAAGAAAATTTGGGAAATTTATTTATATTTCAATAATTTATTATATAGTATGGCATGGATTAAGAAACAAGAACCTTGGAATACCTTTGTCGGGAGAAGAGTAAAGGAAATAAGAGAGATAACGGATATCAACGCATGGAGACACGTACCGGGAGAATTAAACCCTACAGATTTAACATCTCGTTCCTGTAATTGGTCTGACCTCCTCAAACAGAAATGGTGGGAGGGCCCTTTGTGGTTGCGAGAAGATGAAGAGTTATGGCCTAACACGAGTTTGTCGTGTCCGGAGGAAGCACTGAAGGAGCGCAGGAAGATAGTGACAAGTGCTACAAATGTACATAAGGAAGTTGTGAGTCAAAAATTCTTATACTTTTCAAAATACTCAATGATAGTACGGATGGTTGCATGGATTTTCCGTTTCTATGACAACTCTCGGAGAGCTCAGAAGAAGGTTGGAGGACCAGTGACAAGTGATGAGTTTCAACGTGCTGAACTGTGTCTAATAAAGGTGATTCAGAGTGAGTGGTCAGAAGAGAACAGGAAGAAATATAAAGCTTCAATGAAATTTTATGAAGATAAAGGTGTATTGAGGGTCAGAACCCGTCTTATATTTAGTGAAGATGATGAGGACTTCCAGTGCCCAATTGTTCTACCTGATCATCAAATAACTCGACGTTTAATTGAATATACTCATAAAGTTATGAATCATGCTGGTGTACAGACCACACTGGGACATTTGCGAGAGAGATTTTGGATTCCCAGAGGACGAAGGATTATCAGAGAAGTGATTTCTAAGTGCGTTCCCTGTAGGAGGCATTCCGTGAAACATGCGACAACAGAGTATTCACCATTACCAGCCGATCGTATTCAGAGAGTTGCTGCCTTTCAAGTTGTTGGGGCAGATTTAGCAGGCCCAGTGTTCCTGCGAGGAGGTACCAAGGCTTGGATCATATTGTTTACCTGCGCTGTGTATCGTGCAGTGCACCTTGAGTTGGTAACCTCTTTGTCAACTGATGCCTTTCTTCAGGGTTTGCGAAGATTCATCGCTCGTAGAGGTAGATGCAGTGTAATTTATACAGATCAAGGAACAAATTTTAGGGGTACCGCAAGAGCATTGCAAAGTTTGGACTGGGAAGCTATTCAAGCAAACTGTGCAGCTCAACAAATAAAGTGGAATTTTAATCCGCCAAGTGCACCTTGGTACGGTGGATGGTGGGAGCGTCTCATTAGAGTTCTTAAGGATCTTTTGAAAAGGAACCTCGGCAAAGCAAGTCTCAATTACGAAGAGATGCTTACGGTATTGGCTGACTGTGAAGGTACCATCAACCAAAGACCTCTTACTTATACATCGGAGGATCCTGAGGAGCCAAGACCTTTGACCCCAGCTTATTTCTGCGAGAAGTTGCTTCACCATTAAATTGTGACACAATTGATCTAGATCTGATTGACAGGAACCATTTGCGAAAGAGACTGTGCTACCTACAAAGGGTTCGTGAGAACTTCCGTAGGAGGTTCCAAAGAGAATATCTTGCTGCTTTAGTAAACAATCCTGGAAATAAACAACGTTACGAATTGAAGGAGGGGGATATCGTGATTGTGGGATCTGACAATGCTAAAAGAATCGAGTGGCCTTTAGCACGGGTCGAGGAGCTGATCTCGGGAAAGGATGGAAAACGAAGAGTCGCTCGGTTGAAGTTGGCTCATACTACTCTTATTAGGCCTATTCAACGACTGTATCCTTTAGAAATAAGGTCCGAGCAGTTGGCACCTATCAACTCGGTCACCGAAACACGGAATTCTGATGTTCCTGGAGACAATATCCTCGATGTTTCTGAAGTACCATGTACCCGAAGTGGTCGTCAAGTGAAGATACCACAGAGACTAGACCTTTGATAAGACAAACTTTACATTAGAGACTTTAAGTTGCAATAATGTAAATTTTAATGTGTTACCTTAAATTAGGATTTTAGGTGTTACTCTTTAATGTTGAATTTGTATAATTGTAATATAGTTTTAAGGTTGGTTTACTCGCAAACACCCCCCCCCTTTAGTCTACTTTATTAATTCATTTGGCTTTGTCTTGATCAAAATCAATACAAAGGGTGGGAGTGTTGCGAATCGATATATTTTAATTGTAATCGTTATGTTTTCTACTAAAAATGTAGCAAGCGACGTGTGGCAACAGAAGAGAGTTAATAAATGTTTAGAACTGTAGGCTGTTGTGTGTGTGGTAATTTTGAGATTACACATCGTATTTTGCACTGCTTAACATTCAGTTTTCGCCTCTTATGTTTAGAATGAGGTCTCGTTCGTGAAGAAAGAACATGGCGTCCGTGAGTTGAAAGAGTTGCTGCAGTTTTCTTAGTTTGAAGATATTTTATTGTGAATACAACTTGCTTTGGAATTTCTTGCGATAATGACCGGGGGAACGGGTGTTAAATGTGACGTGGAAGATTTAAAGAAGGCAAGAACACAGTTACGTCGTGCCTTTACTACAGCTTGTAATCAATTTGCAAAGTTTGAAGAATCCGAGGAAATAGAAAGTAAGGAAATTTTCACTATTTATAATAAAATAGTTGATAAATCGACTAGGTTGTTTGAATTGGACTCTCAAATAAGTCGACTAACTGATATTTCTGAAGAGGAATTTGATTTAACTGAATCTTATAGAGATAAATTTATTGAAGTTAAAGTATTTTATGATTCTTATGTTCAGAAAGAATTAGTCGCCAAGTCATGCGATTCTCAGGCCCAAGTTGGCGCGAATTTAAAATTGCCTAAGATAGTTTTGAAAGAATATGAGGTTATTCCAAGAACTTGGGTAGCGTTTTGGGGACAGTTTTCCCGTATACACAGTGATGATAGCTTGAAAGAAGAGGATAAATTTCAGTATTTGCTGGCCTCTGTTAAGCCGAATACGAAAGCGAGAGATATCGTTGAGAGCTATCCGCCTTCCAAAGAAAACTATTTAAAGGTAATAGAGCACTTGAAGTCTCGTTTTGGAAGGACAGATTTATTAATTGAAGTGTATATAAGAGATCTTTTAGCCTTAGTGCTGAATCGCCAAAATGTCCGGCTTGCTGAACTTTATGACAAATTGGGCTCTAATCTGAGATCTCTCGAAACATTGGGTGTGACTACAAAAAACTATGCTATATATTTCTGAAGTTTATTTCTGTTTCTGTGGTTTATTATATATTACTATATTATATCTATATTGTTTGGAAAAAAAATTTGGGATGTTTATTACTATTTCTATAATTTATTACATATTACTATATTATATCTATATAATTTGGGAAGAAATTGTAGGAAGTTTATTTCTATCTCAATAATTTATTATATAGTGTTATATTATAGCTATATTATTTGGGATGAAAATTTGGGAAGTTTATTTCTATTTCTATAGTTTATTACAGAGTATTATATTATATCTATATTATTTGGGAAGTTTATTTCTGTTTTTGTAGTTTATTATATATTACTATATTACATCTATATTATTTGGAAAGAAAATTTGGGAAGTTTATTTCTATTTCTATAGTTTATTATATATTACTATATTACATTATATTATTTGAAAAGAAAATTTGGGAAGTTTATTTTTATTTCTATAGTTTATTATATATTACTATTTTATATCTATATTATTTGGGAAGAAAATTTAGGAAGTTTATTTCTATTTCAATAGTTTATAATATAGTATTATATAATATCTATATTATTTGGAAAGTTTATTTCTGTTTCCATTGTTTATTATATATTGTTATATTATGGCTATATTATTTTGAAAGAAAATTTGAGAAGTTTATTTCTATTAATTTATTATATAGTATTATATTATATCTATGTTATTTGGGAAGAAATTTTGGGACGTTTATTTCTATTTCAATAGTTTATAATATAGTATTATATAATATATATATTATTTGGGAAGTTTATTTCTGTTTCTATTGTTTATTATATATTTTTATATTATAGTTATATTATTTGGATAGAAAATTTGGGAAATTTATTTTTATTTATATAGTTTATTATACATTATTATATTATATCTATACTATTTGGAAAGAAACATTGGGATGTTTATTTCTATTTCAATAATTTATTATATAGTATTATATTATATCTATATTATTTGGGAAGAAAATTTAGGAAGTTTATTTCTATTTCAATAGTTTATAATATAGTATTATATAATATCTATATTATTTGGAAAGTTTATTTCTGTTTCTATTGTTTATTATATATTTCTCTATTTTATTTATATTATTTGGGAAGTTTATTTCTATTTCTATAGATTATTATATAATATTATATTATCTATATTATTTCTGAAGTTTATTTCTATTTCTATAGTTTAATATATATTACTATATTATATCTATATTATTTTCTAAGAAAATTTGGGAAGTTTATTTTTATTTCAATAATTTATAATATAGTATTATATTATAGCTATATTATTTGGGAAGAAAATTTGGGATGTTTATTTCTATTTCATAGTTTATTATAGAGTATTATGTTATATCTATATTATTTGGGAAGTTTATTTCTGTTTCTGTAGTTTATTATATATTACTATATTATATCTATATTGTTTGGAAAGAAAATTTGGGAAGTTTATTTCTATTTCTATAGTTTATTATATATTACTATATTACATCTATATTATTTGGAAAGAAAATTTGGGAAGTTTATTTTTATTTCTATAGTTTATTATATATTACTAAATTATATCTATATTATTTGGGAAGAAAATTTAGGAAGTTTATTTCTATTTCAATTATTTATTATATAGTATTCTGTTATATCTATATTATTTCTATTATAGATATAATATAATATATTATGTATTGCTATACTATATTATATAAATGGTTTCAAGCGGCATTATAATAATCTCAATAAGAGTGTAATTCTAGATTCTTAGTTTAAAAAAAAAAAATAAAAATAAAACAGTTTTATCGGATAAATTTGGGAATCTAAACCATTCTCGAATTAACTTCATTACATTCACAAAATTTCATCAAAATCAGTTCAGCCGTTTAGGAGGAGTTCTCTTACAAACACGCTGACAGAAGTATTTTATAATAAGGTATTATGTAGGAAAAGCTGTGAGGATAAAAGTATGACTTAGTGTCTAGGAGGTCATCAGTGTGTTACTATAATTCAGAAATAGGAATGGAAACTTCAACAAAGGACATGAAAATTGCTTTTTCGAATATAATTGCCAAATTTCGAATATAATTACCATGGTATAGAATTGCCCAAAAATTATTACAGACTGTAACTTACTCAAATCACTTAACGTTGAAATATCGTTACAAATATATAAATGTATATTAATATTAATATATTTGTACCAGATGACCCGACATATATCATCTTGTTTCAAAGCTCTAAATCCAAAAATTTTAAAATGTTTTTAAATAAATTATTAATTGGACCGTTTTGATGGTGAAGTAAGGAAATGAAAATATATTAAAAATACTTGGCGATACCACGCGTACAGTCCTCACGAACGTAGTTAGATTAAATTAAAATTCCCACACATCCTGTACGGGGAATCAATTCTAGAACTTCAATCCTGGAGCTAAAGCCCGTTGCGTTGACCCCTGCGCCGTTGGCAGCAAGGGTTTCAAGTTCCATTATAATAATCTCACTAAGTGCGTATTTCAGAATTTTTAATAAAAAAATATTGTTTGGATCACACTGTGAATCTAAACCATTCTCAAATGAACATAATTGCATACACAAAATTTCATCAAAAATCATTCGAGCCGTTTAGAAAGAGTTCTATTACAAACGCACGAACAGAAAAATTTTATATATAAAGATAAGATGTTATGTAAGAAAAGCTGTGTTGGATAAAAGCATAACTTAGTGATTAGGAACTTATCAATGGGTTACTATAATTCTGAAATGGGATGGAAATTTCCCCAAAGGACATGAAAGATCCTTTTTAGGTATAGAATTGCCAAAAAATCATTACTGAATGTAACTTACCACTTAAAGTTGAAATACCGCTACAAACATATAAATGTATATTAATTTATATGTATATATTTATACACATTAGTTATAAAATATTGTTTTTTTAAAGTTTTTAAAAGAATATAAAGTTTTGTTGAATTTGATTTGAGATAAAAAATTATCATCCTAATATGGAATAAGAATAAAAACTTATTCAACTAAATTATATTGGGATAGAACTTTTCAAATACTTTTCTTTCATTTACAGTTTGCATTGAAAATATGAAAAATCTAGTATTCCTTTAAAAATACATTGCAGATTCTATGATATTTATATATGAAATATTCAAAAATCACTCTTTTATAAATTTTTAGTGCAAAATACAGAGTTTATTTTTTGCTTCCTCTGTAAATGTAACTTCAATATGTTGCCATGGTAACAAACAAATATTCAGTAGCAGTGACTGATAAATTTATTTCTTTAAAAAGGAATGTCATGTTTTATTTTGAAAGCATCTTTCCAGGGATCTAAAGATGAAAATATTTTGCGATGTTTCAATCAAAATTTGGATCACTGAAAAAGAACTATGAAGTAAAAAGAGAAATATTTCGCGTAAAGTGTTCAAGATTTGTAGTTTCAAGTTTGAGACTGTTTCCAGTTTAGTTCTAAAGGATAAAGGTTTGAAATCTTTGTTACTGAACGATAGCTTATAAAATTGGGTCTTGATTTAAAATATGATTTAAAATCTACATCTTGATTCAAACTCCTTATAATCATACATTTCTATTATTTATTCTTTATCTTATTCACACACTTATATATTTAAAAAAATGTTTTTTAGAGTTAGGAAGGTATCGATAATCAATATTTATCCATATATCATCTGAGAAGATTGATAATATATACAATCATAATTGTTTTTTCACTCACTTTTGGGATCGTTTGGTTTCCATTTTCTCCTATTTCCTCAGATTTTACTGGTGTTTCCACGTGAATTCTGTTCTAAATTTGAAAGAAAGCAAAGGTGGACCTTTGCAATCCATGGGTTTAGTGACTTTGTAGATAGCTCTATTGCACTAAAGTTGGTAATGACTTTAATCAATATTCATCCAAATGCCATGATCAGATATTTGATAGTTATAATGCATGAATTGATCGTTTGACTATATAACTGATCACTTGACAATTTATAATTTTTAAATACAGAATTTATTTTTATTTATTTAAGAGCCAATACCTGCTGATCACTTATTTTAGATTTCCAGTGTTATTTATTACTTCTCAATACATTTATTTTAGTAATATGTGGAGATGCAAAACTAATGAGAGTATAAGTATGTTCTTTATTTCCATGTGACGTTAGTGACAGGAGTTTTAACAACTATTTTGATTTATTTTTTCTTTGAGAATAAACTGGGCATGTACTGTATTTTCAGAATTAATCCTCAAATTCCTAGAATTTGAAAATTAATTCAAAAACACATAAATGCAAGTTCAAAAGTATATGTGAGCTTAGCAGACTGTTAGTACTAAATGAAAATTTTAACAAATAAAGTAGCCTTTCATGAGGTTAAAATGCTAAGCGCGTCACACACATTATTTGTTAATTACAGAAACGCTATAAAATGATTTTATGATTTTAAAACCAATTACAATTGTATAATACTAAAAATAATTTTAAATATGCATATTTTAAGTGTATAAATTACAAACATTTAAAGCCTTTACTTCATTTAAATGTTCTGTTAGTCAACATGAAATGACCCATGAATTATATACCTCTCTTTTAGGAGTGTTCATTGATAATCTAAAACAATTTCAAATGAAGCTTTACCAATGTAGAACGACAAGTCAATTTATCTCGCAATTCATTACAATATGTAGAGTGCATTTGTCAAATGCGTAGGCGACCCTCATCCATTCTACTACCCTTTAAATAGTCGATTAATAATGTATGCTTTAAGTAGTAAAGGTTAATGATTAGTGATCTAAGGCGGAGTTAAGGCACTGCCCTGCAGTATCGGAATTTCAATGGGAGTTGATGTGTATTTACCAAAGTTGTGTAATTGCTTGCAATCAACATGGTAACTCAAATCAAATATTTGAGGGTGAATTTTAGGAACGTATTTTATTTTACATTTAGGAAAATTTTATTGCTTTATTTTATATAAATTTCAGAGAATGTACTTATAAAGGTTCTCAAAGCTTAGAATTTTATATAAACCCCTTAACGATCTCATAATTTCGAGGAAAACTATCATAAAAGTACCTAGTTTTTATATAAGGAAATTATATAGAGGTATGCGTATGTATAATATATGTATTCATTTTTAACTTTGGAGTTTAATTTGAAATTAAATTAAATAAAATTAATTATTTTAGAAACCAACATTTAGGGTTATTATGACTGAATGTTGGTTTTCCAGAAAATGCAAAAAAGGAAAATATAAATGTTTTCAGTATTATAAATAATTTTATTACACTTACGTATAATATAAATGACGAATAGTATTTTTCCCTGTAGTATAAATTTTCAACTATAAAATGTATGAAAGTCTAACAAAGCAATCTGGACATGAGTATCGAGTTTTCTTCCTGCATTTCTTATTGTTTTCCTCTCTTCTGGAACAAAAAACTTCGAATGATCTTGTTGGCTGCCGTTTCTTATCAGTGGGAGGTACTTGTCTAATAAATACTTTCCTTCAAATGGTTGGGGTTATTTTCTAAGATTTTCTGATCTTTTTTATTTTGTAGTGGTATCTAATATAGTTTTTATAACAACACAATGTGGACCTGAGAATTGAGTTTCCTTCCTGCATTTTTTATTGTTTTCATCTCTTCTGGAACAGCAAACTTCGAATGCTCTTGATGGCTGCCGTTTCTTGTCAGTGGGAGGTACCTGTCTAATAAATCCTTTCCTTCAAATGGTTGGGGTGATTTTCTAAGCTTGACTGATCTTTTTGTTTTGTAGTGGTATCTAATATAGTTTTTATAACAACGCTATATGGACATGAGAATCGAGTTTGCTTCCTGCATTTCTTATTGCTTTCATCTCTTCTGGAACATCAAACTTCGAATTCTCTTGATGGTTGCAGTTTCTTCTCAGTGGGAGGTACCTGTCTAATAAATCCTTTCCTTCAAATGGTTGGGGTTATTTTATAAGCTTGGCTGATTTTTTTTTGTAGTGATATCTAATATAGTTTTTATAACAACGCAATGTGGACCTGAGAATCGAGTCTCTTTCCTGCATTTCTTATTTGTTTTCATCTCTTTTGGAAGTAGAAATTTAGACTTCGCTTGATGGCTGCCGTTTCTTGAAAGTGGGAAGAACCTGTCTAATAAATCCTTTGAATCAAATGGTTGGGGTAATTTTCTAAGCTTGACCGATCTCCTTTTTGTAATGGTATCTGATATAGTTTTTATAGCAAAACAATGTGGACATGAGTATCGAGTTTACATCTTGGATTTCTTATTGTTTTCATCTCTTCTGGAACAACAAACTTCGAATTGTCTTGGTGATTGCCGTTTCTTGTCATTGGAAGACACCAGTCTAATAAATCCTTTCAATCAAATGGTGGGGGTTATTTTCTAAACTTGGCCGATCTCTCTTTTTTAACGGTATCTCATATAGATTTTTGTAAATAAGGTAAGAGTTCAAAATCATTTGATCTAACACATTACAAATAGTCTGGTACTAACAAAGGTGTATAGATTGAGAAATAAACAGGATTTCAGTCATAAATAATGATTATTTTAATATTTTTCAAGCGTTACTTTTAAACACTCTAGTATGGATATAGGACGTGTACAAGATTTAGAGGACGAAACTTCACCCCGTCATTTTTACGAGAGAAAGATGGATGGGGTTAAAACACAACAATTGTAAATGCAAAAGGAAAAGGTGGACCTCAATTTTTTCCTCCAATGATTGTCATTATAAACCTGATATTTCTCACAAATATATATTTAAGAAGTAATTTAATAAATATTGTATTCATCAAAGTAAAGTTTTAAATTCTTTAAACAAATACTAAATTTCAAAAAATAGACTGCTCATTGCAACATAATTTAGAATGTTTTCTTTCAATTCTTGTATCACAATACTTCTAAGAATCGAAATAATACAAAATCCTTATAACTTCAAACTAGTAGGGGAAAAATTGTCCCGGTATATCAGGGTTGATTGTTTATATAAATGTGATATATGGATTTGTCATTTAAATATTTATGCTAGTGACACATTAGAATATAAATGCAGACATTTTATTGAGTGATTATTTACCAGTTTTCTTTTTCAGTTATTCAAATAACAACAAACAACAAACGTTTTACGTTACTTGGACTCTATCCAAACTATGATAAATTAAACTTTGGGGGGAAAAAGAAAAATAACCACACAGACCTTTTTCAGGTCTAATTTCCCAAGTGATGGCAACAGTTTTGGAAGGAGTAGGAAAGTTACCATTATATCAGATTTTGGATGTGATCTTTTCCCTTCGAGGGGTTTCAAAGTGTTAGATAATGATGATTTCTTTATTAAACTCATTACCCAAAGGAAAAAGATTAGGGATCCAAATATATCTTTAATTATAAACACACGAATCAAAATATAATGTTTCAAAATTAAAATTTTTAATTATGGTTTCATGTAAAATTCTTTCATGTTCTGATATGTAAAGTCATATCAGAAGGTTTTAAATAATTATATACACCAGTTAATAAAATGCGCGATATAATTTACGTATATGATTTATATTTCCAATTTTTTTTACCTCTAACAAGAAAAATCGAAATAAATCTATTGTTTTTATATTTGAACAAAGTACTTTTATTTTAACTAAGTAGCGTTTGAAAATTGCTAAATATAAAAAGTGTAATTTTCCACAATTTAATCTCTAAAATTTGCTAACTAGACTGATTTTTACTTAATTACACTCATGAACATTACGCAACTTTTAAAAAAGTTTTTTTTTTATATATTTCGACTTATCGTATCTTTTAAAATTATTATCGTAAATAAATGAACTTTTCATCATTTTTTCTAACTGTTTTTAATTAATTTGCTGAATATTTTTATGTCTAAAAAAGAAAATTTTTTTTGAATGAAAACTGAGAGATTGTTTTTAAAATTGTAAACTTTTTCTGACACGCTGTACGCTACAACAAAGTGAGTTTTATTATTTTTTTGCTTTTTTAAAAATAATAATTATTAAGTTTCATTATCCTCCTATTGTTTTTAAAAGTATCATAAATATTACATCAAAGGATTAATTTTGTTTTTAAAAATATTATTTAAAAATTTTATTTTAAATTCTATAAATAATAAATGAAATAAAGAAAACAAAAAGGTTAGGTAAAGTTTCCTTGTAAATATAAAATTCATGTACTCTGAAAATTTCAAATCAAGTGTAACAGTTTTTTATTTGCAGTGCGCACAAGTTGAAAAACAACACTTTTAATAAAATGCATTTAAAATTTTAATAGTTTACTTAAAAGCTATGATACAGTGATTCCACAGAAACGGGTGTGATACATTGAGCTACTTTTTATCCCTTTCTCTATAAACAATATAATATTTTAAACATATATTTTTGTGAAGCAATTATAAAAAAAATTCAAAAATAAAGAATTTAATCTTTCTTTTTTACGTGTTTAAAAAAGTATAAATATGCTATTGTCTATAAGTGACAGTTATCACACCCCTAACAGCATATTCTACCTCAGTTGTTATAATTGCTTCACAATATATATATATATATATATATATATATATATATATATATATATATATATATATATATATATATATATATATATATTTATTTATTTATATATATATATATACATATATATATATGCATATATATATATATATATATATATATATATATATACTTATATATATACATGTATATATATATATACATATATATATACTTATATATATATATGTATATATATATACATATATATATATATATATATATATATATATATATATATATATATATATATATATATATATATATATATATATATATATATATATATATATATATATATATATATATATATATATATATATATATATATATATATATATATATATATATATATATATATATATATATATATATATATATATATATATATATATATATATATATATATATATATATATATGAGATATGTTCTTTACAGAAAAAGGGATAAAAAGTAGTTTACCGTGTCACACAGGTTTATTTGAAATGACCGGATGTTAAATACAAAAATTGCACAGCTTTATAAATACCAATTAGAATATTTTAATGGGTTTTTTTTAAACGATTCATATATTTCATAGATGATAAAAGAATAAAAATAAAATTTTTGAAGATTTAAAGTTGTGTCTTAAAAAAAAAAAAAAAAAAAAAATTAGAATTTATAGTCTGAAAAACATTTATATCTTGCAAACACAATATTTTATTTTAAAGTGCAATAATTACAGTATTTCTTATTAGTAAAATTACAGTATTACACTTCTAATTTCTTGTGAGTATTAAAAGAAGCATTTTAATTTCAGATTATTTCGGTGTCATGTAAATGTGCCATTTCGGCCTTGTCGAGCCAACTATTACTAACTTGGTATCCAAGACTGTATTTACATAAAAAGAAACTTCCAGTTTGAAACTTCAAAATTCATTTTAAATAATAGTTGAATACATTTTGACAGTTTAAAATGTCGTCCTTTATAAGTGGTTTTCGCTCAAAGTCTGTGCCATGATTAATGATGTGCCACGTTTTGGATTCAGGATTGGATAAATAAAGTATTGTAAAAGAACATTTGAGAGTATTCATTATTCGATTTACTTTTATAAAACGAATACATATACGAATACATACGAAGACGCATAAACACACGCAAATACATAATATATATATATATATATATATATATATATATATATATATATATATATATATATATATATATATATATATATATATATATATATATATATATATATATATATATATATATATATATATATATATATGTGTGTGTGTGTGTGTGTGTGTGTGTAATACTTCAAGATCATTAGATTTAAAATATCTTTCTAAAATTCTCCTTTTTCCCTTTCTCAGTATGTCACATATATTTTTCTAGCGGTATATCTTATTTAAACGAGTGTTCGCTACTTGATTTTATTCAAACCACTGTCCAAAAGCTAACTTTGGAATAAATGCTAATTTTCTGTCTACTCACCACATTTTCCAGCTGACTCAATAAAATGGTTCACTTTTTCATTGATCCAAGTTCCGTTCCAGCAGTTAATAACGTGAATAAACTGCTCATCTCATGGAAAATTACGCATTTTCTTTCCCTGTAGGTGAAACTAGTTTTAGAAAATTGTTTTTAGTCTGTCATTGAATGTTGTATTCTGTTATTAACCTTGTATTCATTGGTTTCTAGGAATTAACAAAAAGATACCATTCCTTGTTTTGTTTTAAACATTGATATTGTCATTGAACAGTACATGTTGTTAAAGCAAAAAGTATTCAGTTTATTTTTCAAAAAGCAATTTTTTTAATTTTCTAAGAAAGTCAATTCATATGTTAATCAAATAAAGTATTGTTTATGGTAAAAAATTTAAATGTATTTCACTATGATTTAAAATGAGGAATTTTCACGTTTTCTAATTTTGATTTTAAACGATAGAAGACAAAAAAGTAATCAGGACAGTAGCTATTTTTCTTTCATTTGGGGGCCTAATGAGTGATTTCTAATGGGTTTTATAGCGGACTCTTTAACGTCTCTCAAAAACGATACTTTTTCTCCGCCGAGTTTGTGACGTCATTGTTCATGTAAACACCGAGCGCCTATGCTGTTTACATGTTAAAAGTCGACTTTTAAATTTGTTTTTGTGTAAAGTATCGCATATAATAGAAATTTTTTTGTTATGTCTGGCATTAAAAAATCATACTCTAAATATTGTATTGTGCCACTCTGTAAAAATACAACTAATTGCAATGAGAAGATATTTTTCAGCGTCCCGAAAGACCCACATACACGTAAAATCTGGACAACTGAGATGAAAAGGGAGGAGAAATTAAACTTCAAATTATCATATAAATCATCTCTATGGGTTTGTGAAGACCATTTTTCGGTAAATAAATGTTTGCATTTGTTTGAATATTACTAATTTAGAACAATTAAAGTATATAAAATACATCTATACCTTTAAAAGGATTGTTGACTAACCACTGCTATTTAACTTTTAAAACTGCTAATTTTCGAGTATTATCACAGAGTTCAAGTACAATAAAAATTTTATAAAGCAAATAAATATCGAAAAACATATAAATATCTAAAGTATATAATTATCTAATAAATAACTCGGGGGAGGGGAAAGTTATGTATTTTCAATGTATTATAAATATTTTCTTCAGAGATGCATACTTTCTTGTGTATCAAATGTAACAGTGATATTTTTCGATTAAACTGGTGACTAATTTGAAAAAAAGTATAATATTTTTAAAATACTTAATAATTATATTACTTTAAAAATTAAATTTAATTTGAGAAATTTTATACATTTTTTAATTTGACATTAATATTAAAGGCAATAAAATTGTATTGCTGTTTAAAAATGTATAAATAATTAAGTAAAGCCGTTTAAAGATTTTAAATTTCTTTTCATCATATTTAAAATATCTAAGAATTGATTTTGTTTTGGTTTGGTTTTGGAGTGCTACGGTCTACTTTTTGCAACACGAAGGCTAATGAGACCGGTCTCACAATAAATACCTCCTCTAATTTTTATTTTAATATTACATCCGTCTCTATTTATAAAAAACGATGCTACTACAAATGTGTGTATATGATATATGTATATTTATTTGACTTGCTTGTATTTACAAACAAAAGAGCTGTGTTTAGCATGAATAAAGTATTAATACATGTTAAGTAAAATTAGAAAAAAATATAAATGATTTTACATACCTTTGTGTTTTAATTTCTCGTATTTCTGCTCCCATAAAATCCGGGTTTTTTGCTAAGAAAGAAAACATTGACATGCTGTCAATTTTCGGGAGTCTGTCTGATTGTCTTTTGGTAAATCCAGGTAGAAGAGACATTTATGACAAATTGAGATAACTAAGCTATCTCGATCGATAAACTAAACCTTCAGGTTTAAATAAAATTAAATTTTGATAGCTAGAAAATTTCAGGAACTTGCAAAAACAAAATCGGAAAATAGTGCGCGCTTAAAAGCAATACAAAAATATTGGTCTGCATGAACGATGACATCACAAACAATCACAGAGCATTTTGATGTCACGTGATTTTCGCTTAACTTTAAAATTAATTTTTTAAATAATGGACACAGTTTTTTACATTTTTGAGAACACTATTAGAATCTACGAGTCTGAAATTATCAGAAAAACACTAAGTTGTTCGAATCTCCCACATGTGCAAATTCCTCATTGTTCAGGCGTCTTCTGTAACTGATAGATTATACTTCATTGCAATCCAATTTTGTTTAGGATATATATATATATATATATATATATATATATATATATGTATATATATATATGTATATATATATATATATGTATATATATATATATATATATATATATATATATATATGTATATATATATATATATATATATATATATATATATATATATATATATATATATATATATATATATATATATATATATATATATGTATGATAATAATAATAAATCTGTCAAAAATTTTGCTAACAAACCAAATCATTGTTTAGTATGAACAGCTTCAACCTTACTACAAAAAATTTTTTCCAGTGATATTAAGTGTCGTTTAAAAAAAACTAGACACTTCTCTACTGTAGCACAATGGATATACTGAGACTTAAAGGGGTGAGTAATTAATGACAGAAAATGTATTTTACTTCTCTATCTTCATATTTTGGAAAGCTCCAACACATCTATACTTATATAAAATCTGAAAGAGATATTTTGATGTAATTTTCCAGTAACTTCAAAATATATATTTCTACACCTATTTACCTATTAAGAAATTCAATGAAAGTGATTAAATTTAGTTTAGGAAGTTTCTTTACACAGTTATTACTATTTAACTAGTAGTTTATGCCGCCCTCTAACGTTTCATGGGAAGTCTTTCTACTCTCATTTGATCTGTGCTAAAGAATTATCAAGAGATCTATAAATAAAGTAAGGAATAATAAAGAAAAAACAAAATGAAGAAGGAGCCAGACCAGTAACTACTATTAACATGGGATCTCTGACATGCCAATATTTTATTACAGGAATCTAAATTTTAGAAAGTAGCTCTAAATCTACATATACCTTATCAAATGTTTATCAACTAATGAATTTTGGAAGCGGATTTATATTAACAATAAGACACCTTTCCTCTATGGTCAAGTTTCGTATCTCTCAAGATGATATATATATATATATATATATATATATATATATATATATATATATATATATATATATATATATATATATATATATATATATATATATATATATATATATATATATATATATATATATATATATATATATATACATATATATATATAAATATACATATATATATACATATATACATATACATATATATATATATAAATATACATACATATATATATATATATATATATATACATATATATAAGTATAAATATATATATATATATATATATATATATATATATATATATATATATATATATATATATATATATACATACATATATATAAGTATAAATATATATATATATATACACATACATATATATATATATATAAATATATATATATATATATATATATATATATATATATATATATACATACATATATATAAGTATAAATAAATAAATAAATATATATATAATATATATATATATATATATATATAAATATATATATATATATATATATATATATATATATATATATATATATATATATATATATGTATATATATATGTATATATATATATATATATATATATATATATACATATATATATAAATATATATATATATATAAATATATATATATATATAAATATATAAATATTTATATATATATATATATATATATATATATATATATATATATATATATATATAAAGTATATTAAAATTTAGAAAGTTTTCATCCAATTAGAGATTTTCAATGTTTAAATTCATTTTCTTTCTGTAGTTATTTTGCATTTCCCATCTTACATTTTTTATATTCCATCTTGGATAGATCTAATATCAAAAATTTCTGATGCAAGCATTTAAAGAAGGTTTCTGGAAAGATAAGTTCAGGGGCGGAGGGTGTCAAGCAATTTGGTGCAGGATAAAAACGTACTCAGACCAAATTTCATTTTAGACCAAATTTTATCTTGATTCAGTGTCACAATTTCTAGATAATGTCTGTTTCCATATTGTGGTTTCTTCAATCCGCATTTGGAAAAACGTCGTTATAGTAACATTTTATCTAAAATAACATTCTATCTATATTTTCTCTATATTTATATTAAACAAAATATATCATTGTGTTTAGTGCTATAAGTAAACCACCAGTTTGTTATAGATTGTAAAAATATTTGTATATAATTATTTGCCATTGACAAAGATATTGTCTAGAATAAGGTCACATACTAAATCTGTTTTCATGATATATTAATACAATTGGAGAAAGTACCAAAGTAGGTATACTACACTTGCATTATAAAACACTGCATTCGCCTGCTTGCGTGATAAACACGATAAATTGTCTTAATTTGTCAATTTTGGAGACAGTTACTCAGAAGAGAGTTATTTAAACTTTAATGCATTGAAAATTTATGCCAATTGTAGAAAAGTATATTTATACCTACAAATGTTACAACTTACATAAGAAATAAGAGAAACAAGATGTACAAAATCAATTTTTCAAGTGAAATTAACAAATTTTAAGTGAAGAGAAAATCACAAAATTATATAGATTTGTGAACATACACCGTGATTTTACTAACAATCTGGAAGAAAAATCAAGTGTCCAGTCAGAGTAGTTGAAAGTTATTAGTTGAATAAAATCACTTGTGAAAAACAACTACGATTAGCGAGATATGAATTATTATAGTTATTTGACTTGATAATAACGCATTTTGAATTGCTAAATTCAAAAAGCAAATTTCTTAAGGAAATTTAGGAATATTTAACAATAAACAAACCAAACTAAATTACCGCTTTTGAGAATTTAATGAAAATTATTAAATTCCAGGTTTTTCTTTTTCTTGGACTTACTGCAGGACATTCTCTATAATATATAGCTCTTAAGTTTTCGCTATTTATCTTTCTTGTAGTTTCACTTTTTTGTTGATAATCATA
Organism: Pardosa pseudoannulata; assembly: GCA_032207245.1. Taxonomy (NCBI): domain Eukaryota; kingdom Metazoa; phylum Arthropoda; class Arachnida; order Araneae; family Lycosidae; genus Pardosa; species Pardosa pseudoannulata. The sequence continues at coordinate 339,926 of CM063499.1, read as the reverse complement.
TTAACTCTAACGTTATCCACATAGAACCGGTATTTAATCTCTAAAAATATATGAAATATTCTAAGTTTTTTCAACTGAAATCGAATCTATCGAAGAATTGGGTTCCCCTTGGCAAATTTGATCAAAATATTGTTAATATTTACTAAAATGCAAAGGTAATCCATCCAAACATTGTATTTCTTGCTTTTTCTGGCAATTTTAATGAATGCGCAGTGCGCCATCGTAATAGAATTATATACTCTTACTTAATTAAAGAAAACGACATAAAAATCAGAAATTTATATTTATGGGCAATTAATCCTTTAACAGTTTACAAACGCAACAGCTCCAAATTATTAGAAATCAGACATAGAGAACCATTAATGGTTTGTTATTATTTTTTTTGCATTGAGCGCTTTTATTATATAAGAAAAGAGTTACAAGGAGAGTTGGATGCAAATAATATATAAATTATAATATAGGTACAAATTGTTTAGACACATTGAAATCAGAAAGAAAAATGTTAGGCGACCATACTTAAACCATTATCGCTAAGTTGGCGGGAGAACCCAATTCTTAAGTCAACCCCTGAAATCTCAAACTTTCTATTAATTTTAAACTTTACAAAATAATGTAACCCAGATTAGGAACATTTAATTTTCTTATGCTTGGTATAGAGCGCCTACTGTAATTAACCAAAACACAAATTAATGATCATTCATATAAGAGCACTGGCTCTGTACGCGGCATTAGACACATTTTAGACTTGATAAAATGTCAGTAGAATTAGTATGAATATAAAAATTGATTTGCTTTGAGAGTTCGGGAAAAGGGTTTATCTCCGAACTTAAATAAACTGAGCAACGCTATCATATGGTAGATCAATATATTTATTGTATTTCAGATATTATTTATTGAGTAACATTTCATCACGAAATTTTGTGCATTATGTTTGAAAAATTTTTATAAAAAAATTTTAAGCAAATAAACTTACCTCAATATCTAAAGTTTCAGAAGATTTTAAATCCTAAATTTCAGATTTTCAATGTTATATAGATTTGGTTAAGAATTTTTTCTTTAGTCGCCATTTTGTTTTAAAAATGAAGGTTTGATATCAGAACAAGGCAACTAGGCTCTATATTGCTTCTGATATCGCCGTGTCTATATTTTGTTTTATTTTGATATCCTGAACTCTGTACTACTGAAGAATAGGGTGCCCCTTGACAAATTTGGTGTAATTATTAGCGATGTTTACTAAAACACAGAGGTATTTTTTCCGAACATTCTATCAATTGCTATTTGGGCGAATTTAATTGGTGTAGATTGCACCATTGTACAATTATATACATTATCTATATTAACCAAAACCACTGAGAAATCAGCCATTTATATTTGTGGGCAATTAATCCCTCAGCAGTTTACAAATTATTAAAAATTATTCATAGTGAAACTTTATTGGTTCATTATATCAGATATTTTTAAGCATTACGTGCATATAATATATAAAAATCTGTTCCACAAGGACAGCTGGATACAAATATAATATAAATTAAAATATAGATACAGATTGTTTGGACACGGCGAGATCAGGAGAAAATGTAAGAATACCATGCTCAGAGCTTTATCGCCAAGTTGGCGGGGTCATCCTGTTCTTCAGTCAAGCCCCGTTCTCTTTATATAACCCTTTAGTCATCAATTACACCCCAAAAGTCCTTATTATTCTTTTAATTTTGCAAAAAATAAAATTGGTTGAATTCTGTGAACGTCGATTTTACCAAATATAAACCGGTTAAATTTGTATTCTATCAATTCCTTTTCGATAAGCACGCCAATAAATGTCGCCAAGAATCTACGGGGTTCCCTCATCTGTTAGAATGGTAATAGAGACTCGATTAAACAATACTCAACAATAGTACCTACAATAGACCAAACAATGAAATCATTGTAGTGACGTCAGTGTTCTACAGATTTCGTTATTTACTAGTTTTCTTTCATCGGAGTAGGTTGGTTTAATTCTCAGAGAATATAATTTGTTGACTTGCAGTTAAATCACAGTAATTATGTATCAGATGCATTGAATTAATAAGTATGTTATTCATTTAAGCTTTAAACTCATTTCTGCTAGTTCAATTTGAAATTTTTTTTATATATTTTGCTGTTTAGTATGAATTTTCTGTAGCCGCCATCTTGGATCGAAGTATCCAATAAAGAGAATTCATTTCTTTGAAATGAACAGCGTTTAGGAAGTTTCTAAAATTAACATAAGGATATCCAGTTGCAGATAGTTTTAGAAAGTGATAAAGTGGAAAAAGAAAGTAAAATTTATTTTGCACTTTAATAACAGGCTTCAATTTGTTTAAGTAGTCGCAAAAGACAAATAGTGGACAGGTCTAAATGTAATTACATGCAGGGTGAATTTTATGTTTAGCACTAAAGATGTTTTATACGCTGCATTTGGCTCGCTTTCACGATATTTATCCAAGTTGCTAATTTAGTGAAATATTTGTATGATTTTTCTTTAATCTTAATTTTGTTAGGTATTAATATTTTTCTAATGTTATTGTTGTAATTAAAAAGTAATATCTTCTTTTCATCCAAGTTGTTTTTTCTTTAACCAAAAAGAATCATCTTAATACTAAACTATTAAGTATCGATACATTCAATATAAACTAAATATTTCACAGTTATGAGTCTCACATTTAAGACGAATACTTATTTTTGATGAGAAGTCTTGTCAGTTCATCAAGTTGGAGTTAGTACGTCCACCAGTTTCCGATCACAGATGTGGTTGACTTGCTACTAGAAGATCTGTAGTACCTGATGAATTCAAGTTCTTTCCAATCAAAAAAAGGATCTGATAAACACTAAAGAAGTAAGTAATACATTCAGGATCAAATAGATATTCCATCAAATAGAGTGTAAACGGTTTATAAGACTAATTATGCTATTAATGATATTTTAAGACTTCTTAGTCTATCAGCTTGTTACTACTTACAATCTGACCAAAATAATATAAATAACTCACTTTTCTGACAGTTTATAATAGGGTTTACCTCTCGTGACATTATATGAAACTGGGGGGTACATATTAAATATAACTAGTAGTATTTTAAAATGTCCATGACTAATTAAAATACAGGATAGAAAAATACTGTGAAAAACATGCAGAAAACATGACATAAATAAAACGTGAATGCTAAAATACACGCTATTCATTTGATAGAAAGTTAGAAAATATAAATACTACTCTTAGTATCATTATCTTAGTACTATTTAATTAAATAAATCTGCACTAAAATATAGAGTATATCTTAGAAAAACATTGTATCTAAGAAATGTTGTGGAAGCAAAAAATTGAAATACTACTATATACAAGTAAACAGTGAAAACAACAGCAAAAAATTTGAATACTTTTATTGCGTAATGTTTATAAACCATATTTTCTATCACGAATATTTTTTCCATTTTTTCTTGATTATGAGATAATACAGAAAATGTTACTTCAATATTTTAAATAAGTTACTATTAATGTTGAAACCAATTATTTAAGCTTAAACTGAGAATGCTTGTAATGAGTCGGATATTTGGAAAAACTAATATATACACTGTCTACTAATTAGTATTTGGATTCCTGAGATAGAAAAGAAAAATTAACTTTAATCAAAATCAATAGTTGGTAGAGCCTGCACGAGAGACAATTACAGAGTGTATCCTCCGGGTAATACTTTTCACAAGTTTTTGTATTACAGCTAGGGGTATTGTCTTCCACTCGGGTTGGAGTAGGCATATAAGTTCTTTCACCGATTTTGGACTGGTAGTGGATTCCTTAATTCGGAGATCCAACTCGTCCCAGAGGTTCTCGATAATGGCTCTGGGTTCTGGGCAGGATAGTCCATTCGATGAACTCCATTGTCACGATACCAAACCGTGATTAACCTCGAAACATGACAACTAACACTGTCGTTCTAAAAGTAACAGGGATACAACACGTAAAACTACCCCAACGTAAGAAGGACATTGTCATCCAAAATAGTGCAGTAGGCATTGGCGTTGAGCTTATCATGTATGGGAACAAAGGGTCCCAAACAATACCAGGCGAATCCCCCCCAGACCATAATTCCTCCTTCCCCGAACTTGACTGTTGGCACAATGCATTCAGACTGTTCTCCAGATAGACAACAGACCCAGACCATACTATCCGTACGGTAAAGGGTGAACCTTGATTCGTCGCTCCAAAGAATTCGTTTCCACTGATCTACGGTCCAATCTCGATGTGATTTGCATCACATTAACCGAGCAGCGGGGTTGGACTTCGTGATCAAAGACTTATAGGCAGCAGCATGAACATGAAAACCAAGCAGACGTGTTTCCTTACGGATGGTTTTCATTCAAACAAAACTCCCGGATACCTGTCAAAAATTCTTCGCGGATGAGGGCCATCGGTTGGGTGCGGTTTTTCCAAATTTTTCTGGACAGCACCCGTCAGTCTCTATCTCCCAGTTTCATTGGTCTTCTGACTTACGTCACATTCCAACAATCACCGCTCACCTTCCACTCCTTAATCATATAGGCCATTGTCGATTTTGGGTACTTCAGATCGATAGATATGTCCCTTAAGGATCGGCCACATTTGTGATATACGAAAATTATACCTTTCTCGAAATCAGAGAGCCCCGAAATGCGCGGCATCTTGCGACTATTGCCGATGCTGTTCCCTACACGATGTATACAGTCGGAGGCCGTGACGTACCTCAGGACCTCAGATATCATCATTTGCATAGGTGTCCAAATACTTAATGTAGACAGACATTATATATATATATATATATATATATATAATATATATATATATATATATATATATATATATATATATATATATATATATATATATATATATATGTATATACATGGATAGAACTTCACGCAGCGAAAAACTCAGTAAAATGTTTGTCCACCTCTGTCCCTTACACAACCAGTTATTCGTCTTGGCATTGATTGATAAAAGTGACTGATGTTCTCCTGAGAGATATCGTGCCAAATTTTGTTCAATTTGAGCGTTAAATCATCATAATCCCGATCTGGTTGGAGACACTGCCCATAATGCTCGAAACGTGCTCAATGGGAGATAGATCCTGGGACTTTCCTCGCCAAGGTAGCTGTCAGCAAGCAGAAAGACAAACAGTAGAAACACTTTCAGGTGTGAGGCCTGTCATTATCTTGCTGAAATGTAAGCCCATGGTGGCGTGACATGAAGGGCGACACAACGGGGCGTTTTTATCTTTATTTATTCCGCCAAAATTTAACTGTGTTTAGAAATGCATTTAAACGCACTAAAGATAGGGAAATATATTTAAAATTTAAAAACGATGTGGATTTATAGAATGCATTAATATAAAGTATATTTAGCAATAAAAATTTAAACAAATCATCATTTGCAATTCCTGCAAATTACTTAGCATTAATGGTGAGATGGGAATATCAACAACAATATTTGAAACTTAAATGTAACCTATGAAAATCTTTAATTCATTATATGGAATTAAAAAATTCATTATAGTGTCTTTTACACTAACTACAAGAGTAATGATAAATTATTATATCATGTTATGGGAAAGAAAAAAAATAATAAAAGAAAAAAAAATTAATCGTAGATCTGATTGCTATTCTAAGTTATGAATCACGTCTGTTGAGAAACTCAAGTAAAATAAATGCAAGATATAAATGAAAGAAGACTTGCCGTTGAGGATAATTTATTTAAAAATTTAACATAACATCTACACATCATCAAGGTTAATGCTGGATTAGGCAATTCAAGGCTGGCGTCACGGAGTCACAAAAGATGGTCACCAGGAACCGGCTATAAAATGGGAAAAAATTAACTTCCTTTTATGCTCATTCTTTAAGTCCTGCCTTTACCTTCTTTCATTGTAAAACTTACTCTGTTGAAACTGAACATGTTTTTAATTTTAAAATTATTATGTTGGAATTGTTTTAATTTAATTCTGTATCAAAGTTTTAAGAGTTATATTGTTATAATGGAAGCTTTGGAAGGTTTCTGTGTTTTCCACTGAATTGCTCGATTGATGTCTCAGGCAAAGAAGGTCGAACTGTAGAATATTTTCCAGATCCATAGCAGTCGAGGCATTTCGTCTGGTTACCGGTCCCCATTGCCTTTCCAAACACGTTTACCGCATAAACATGTATAATAGCCCCTTGTGTACTCCAAATTTTGAAATGGATAAAGACCACCTTGCAAAATGTCCATCTTTGAAAGAGAAAAACTCTAGTGCTCCTTAGAGATTGAATTTCTTATATTTTTAATGTTTTTAATATTTTATTGTTTATTGTTTTAATGTTCGAGTTTCTTGTTGCAGTTTATCTTGCGTTTGTTACTGTTTTAACTTTTTGTAATTATTTACGGCTCCAATCTCATACATCAGAGATATATGGAAGCCAAAGATGTAGAATGGAGCTGTAGGAAGAGCTTCTTGTAAAACAATGCTGTTTGAAATTGTGTTTATTACATGTAAAAACTTGAACGTCGCTGTGTTAAAACATAATTTAAAATTTCAATATTCTGTAGTTATAAAAATATGCTAATTTTAAGCCAGCTGTTTGTAAAAGATATAGTCCTATACCAGTGGCTTGTGGTAAAGTGTATTTTTTCGTCCCTCCATGTCTTTCCGTAGTCCTATAACTAGATTATTCTGGACTGGTTTTTTTTTTTTTTTGAATGATCTGTACTAAGTTGTGAACGTTTTAATAATAAATCAGTCTTGAAAAATGGGGTATTTAGCCTTTTTTACTACATTTCTCAAAGTCATTATTATTTGTTTCAATACATTGTTACTTTATTAGGGGAGGGGGTATTATAATTATGATTGAAATTTGGGTCGAAAATACTGAAAGTTTGAGAATCATTATCGTATTCATTTTTACATATCTGCCTTTGATGACTTGGATAATTTTTTTAGAAAAGTTCTTTCAGTGAATGAAAACAGTTAAATATGTTATACATATAGCTTGTGACGTAGCAACAACACTTGCCATAGCATGGCCATCTCTATCTAAGACCATCACCAAGGGCCAATTAGTTCACTTGGCCTGATAGGAAAAGTGCTCCAATCTAGCCTTGGTTGGTTGGTTGGTTCATTTGGGTTTCATGACCCAAAATCCACCAGGGACATGCTGTGCGAAACAAGTTTTATAAATTCAAGCACATTAAATTACAAAAACTGCAATTAAAAATAATTTGAATGATATGACGAAATGATAGTCGTTAAAAGCACATTCAACATCAATTTATTATTATTCGGATAAAAAATATTTCCAAACTAGATTATTAAAGTATAAATAAAAACAATGAATGTGAAATTATAAAGAGTTTAAAAATTTAAATAAACAAATAATACTCACAGAATTCAGAATTCATGGTAAATGCCAGTACTGAGAAAATATGGAAATAAGCCCGAATGATAGATGCATTATTGCTTCCTCGATGATTGCCTTAACATTTGGCGATTAATTTCCAAAGAATTTTATGTATGTAGGTAGAAAACACCTACAGGAAATGAAAATGTGTCCAATTATATAAGGTGTTTACCAATAAGCACACTGTGGAGCTGAATCACTTAGCAAGACGTGTGCATGTGTGAGTCGGCAGTGACCCACACAAAGACCTATGAGAATCAAGTCACATTTTATCAGGGACATCAGTGACCACATATTCAAATGTTTTTTGATACTCTGCAATTTGTTGTGCACTTTCAAACCCCAAAGTTCTTGCCAGTCACTTTGAGTCTCCATCTTAAGAATATTTCACACAGCAGAAAGGTAGGTAATTATGAAACTAGCTCGAGGGTTTTTTGTTGTGCTCATTTGGATCAGCTAAGGTAATACTTAATTATACTGCATTAAATTCGTTTCGCAAATGTTTTATATTATAGATCTCAGGAAAAAATATGCAAATAGCAATAAAATAAAATTATTCGACTTTTTAATAAAAGAATTAGCTTTACAAATCAGTTTAAGCAAAAATGCCAGATACTGCCTATATTATATATATATATACCTGTATATAAATACTTGCAACTTCTCTAAAATATTTGGAGAAAAGAAGGGATGCTACACCAATAGATCTTCTGTTGTTCAAAAATTTGCAGCCACTAAGAGAAATTCTGGACTTTTCAAACGAAAGGTACCTTTTTTTAAAAATATTAATGCACATTTAACAAATTAATGTATACTAAAATTAAATAATATAATATTTTCTTAGATATGTGCTATTGTTGAAAATGTATCTTTCTTTATTTAACTCTCAAGTATAGTGCAAAAAATTTACAAAAAAAAATTACACAGTTTAAATTAGATATGAGAGGTAGTAACGTTCCCAAATTAGTTTTCTTTTACTGTTTTAAGGTCCTCTGCATTTATACAGATTGTATAGCAGATGTGGGTCTCAAGACCTAGATTGTGTGCTAAAAATGTCTCCAAATTACCAAATTTCGTGACAAAGTTTAGTAAATATAATAATTTAAGGAAATAAAAACAGTTATTTGTATAAGAAATGCTGTATATTTTCTTTCAGCTCTCTTTAAGATGACATAGGCCAATACAGCCATGTCTTCTATACAGAATAAAGAAAGAAATATCTGCTTAATCGAATTACATTCCACATGTGTTCGACACCTTTCAAGATGTTTAAACTGTTGTCGAATAAAGTTAGAATCGTAATAATTTTTAAGTAAAATATACAATATGAGTTAAGGAATAATCTTGTTTGCAGTGGAAGGATACGTTATAAAAAATTTCAAAATGTAGCAGTGATAACATTATTGCTTCTTTTGGAGTCTGATAACTGTAACTGTTAACCTTTTAATTTTTATATTGTCTAGTTTTCATCGATTGGCAACAACAAAAAAAAGAACACAGTTTTTAATTTTTAGATATGAGGGAATCAGTATAATTTTAGCAACAGAATTTTAGCAATATTTTAAAATTTCCTTTCGCAAGTTACAGGTAGCACATATGAAAAATTTTGTTTGAAAATAATACATTGATTAATCCACTTTTTGAAATTTGGTAATCCAATATCGCACCTCAGGAAAACTTCAGGAACGAAGGTGGCCCGTTTAATAGAGACGTTGAAGAAAGCTTGTAGAGAATATAAGCCTGTAGGCTATAGTGCAGATGTATAAGAAGAAGAAATATAGTTTTTCGCTTGAAGTTTAAGACACTTTCTATTTTCCTTGAGAACCCATAATTTCCTCATTAGTAGTTCTGTCTGACTCAGATTGGACATAGTTCAGAGCAACAACAGCTGCAATACATTAAAAAGTAGGTGTACAATATGGCGAAAGTGACATTTTGACTACGTACAGATATGGTTTAATTTACTGCTTTGTTTTTGATTGCGGTAACATACCTTGCTGGTTTCCTGTAATATCCATTCTACTGCAAACAACTTTATGGTATAGTCCTTGATTTTAAGAAATCCTAATTTAAATACGTAAGTTTCTATTCTTTTCTCTTAAAGATATTAAAATCTTCTCTAGAAAATGGCGTATTTCTTTGCTTTTTTAAATCCAAACTTTAACGAACTCTCAGATAAGTATGTTACTGGGATTAGGGTCCTTGAAAATTGAAGATTATGAAGGAACAATCTTTTGTTATTCAAAAATCAAGTTAAGTATACGCTTCCTTATCCAAACATATTTTTCGAATAATAAGATTATTTTACTGCACTGAAACCTGTTTTTTGTCAAAAAACATTTGTTTGATATTTAAAAATATATTTTTGATTTTGGCAATTTTTTTATTACAATTATAATTTCAAACATTTTTAGGAATAGTACATTTGTATATTTCTTATTAAAAAATGTGGAGTTAATCTATTAATGTATTTGTCATAAAAGTGAGGAAGAGTTTTGAAATCCCACACAATTTTCATGAGTTGCAGTGGATTTAATACAGTAAAATGTCAAAAATCAGCTTCTAAAGCCCTGTATAGCTAGAAATAAATTTGTTACATAAATAGTATTTAGCGTAAAAGAAATTTGATACCGAGATTTGCTTCCATATAAATAATTCCAGATAAAACATAAAAATAAAAGCTATTGGTTAGTATTCTGGAAATTGTTAACATTATTAAAGAATGTTGAATGATACAACTTTTAATAAATAATCTATCATTTAAAGCAGAAATTATTTTCCATTTAATTTTAGTGTCCCATGCTTTATGTAACAACCTTTTATATTATCTTTATAAGAACTTTTTTAAAAGTTTATAAAATGAAAAACTGTTATTCAACGTACCTTGTACCGATACATCTCAAAATAAACTACGGGTTTGACACAAGAATAGGGTATCCCTCTCCAATTTGGTGATAAAGCTCAGAGCATGGCAGCCTAACATTTTCTCCTGATCTGTACAATCCACGTCTGCATAATCATAATTTATATTTTGGTTAAAATTGTATTCGTATCCAATTATACTTGAGCAACCCTTTTCTTTTATATTAAGTGCACATAATGTTTAAAAAATTAGATATTGTGGACCATTAATAGTTTGTTTAGTTTACCAATTGTTTTTGTAAGCATCGACAATAATTTCACCACATATACGAAGAGATACCCTATTCTTACGTATTACCAAACTATGTTCTGTTAAACGGGTAAATGTTTTAGGGAAATAAACACGAATAAACGTTTGGATTCACTACAGTTTAATGTGACCCTGGTGAATTTTATGCTTTATCATCATCGCCATATCTATCGCTATATCGCCAAGTATGTTTGTTCACAAGTGGTAACTAAAGGTTTTACCGACCGCCGCAATTGTGTATAAAGTTTTTATATGCAGTTTAAGTATTTGAATACTGCTTGACTAAAGAACTGGGGTCCCCCGCCAAATTGGCGATAATGGTTTAAGTATGGTCACCTAACATTTCTCCTGATCTCACCGTGTCCAAACAATCCGTATCTATGTTATAATTTATATGATATTTGCATCCAACTCTTCTTCAGTAACTTATTTCTTATGTATTAAAAGTGAGCAAGGCTTAAAAAAATTAGATATAACAAACCATTAATGATTCACTATGGCAGATTTTTAATAATTTGGAACTGTTGCGTTTGTAAACAGTTAAGGGATTACTTGCACATAAATATAAATTTCAGGTTTTCAAGTCGTTTTCTTTAATTACGTAAGAGTATATAATTCTATTACGATGGCGCACTGTGCATTCATTAAAGTCGCCAGAAAAAGCAAGAAATACAATGTTTGGATAGATTACCTTCGTGTTTTAGTAAATATCGCCAATATTTTCTCCAAATTTGCCAAGTGGGTCCCAATTTCCGTATGACTTAGAAATTGTTCTCCATGCGTTTGTAAATTTAAAATTTTTTATATAAATCCTTTGTATATTGTGTTTTTTATTATTTTAATTATTAAAGTTTCTCCTTTAATTATCTGAAATGACGTATACTATTGGAACCAAAATATACATTTTTAAAGAATATTGATGGACGACTGTATTTTTAGTGTGATATCAAAAATAATTTTCAAACGTGGTGATTAATAATCTAATTCATCAGAATTAAAATTTATTCTATAACACATTACCACTCGTTCCATAACTGGTTCTTTTTTGCTTACATAACGAGATTTTTCTATGTTTCTTTTCTTTTTCTGCTTATTATAAAATTTGTTAAGTCTTAAAATGGGGTAATGTTTTCAAAGTTATTTGTTTTCCATCAAACAGAATCATCTTAATACTAAAGAACAAAATACTAATATATTCAAGATCAACTAGATATATCGCAGTTGTCTCATTACGATTTTATAAGCTAAAAAATATACAATATTTCTAATTGTGGAAATATCTGATTAAATTATTCAAGAGAAGTTTCTAAAAGGATGAGTTCAAGAGGGGGCAGGGTAACCAATTGCGCTAAATGGAAAAACGAAGAGTCATTAGAATAAATTTGATCTAGATTTAATATCACAGTTTCTAGAAAATATTTGTTTCCATATTATGGTTTCTTTAAATTTCAGCATTCGGAAAGCGCGGTTATGTAAAATTCAATGTAGCATTTTATTTGATCATTAAACTAAAGATTATCCCTTTAGACAATAATTAATCATTGTGTTTAGTATCATTAAAAAAATAAACACCATTTTGTTTTTTATAGATGTATAAATATATTTTGTATGCGGCTATTTGTTGTTGACCAAGAAATATTCGCCAACGGGGGCGCATAAAGCATCTGTTTTTATAGTATATATTAATTGCAACTGGAGAAAGTGCCGAGACAGTTTTAATGGATCTATATTATGAAACATCACAGTGGTATACTTACATCAAACAGATCATAAATTATCTGAATTTGTCTTAATTTTAGAGACAGTTACTCAGTAAAAAGTTATATTCAAAATCGAATGTATAGAAAAATCATACTACTTTTTGATACTTTATAACCGAAAATTTATGATACCTAAAATTGAACAATATGTATACTAAAGATTAATGACATTTATAAAATTAATGTTTTAAATAATTTTCATAAATTTTACGTGGAAAAATGAAACTTACACCATGCTATAAATTTGTCAATATACACGGTTATTATAACAAAACTCATTGCAACTGAAAATCAAGTGTTCCGAGATCGAAATATAAAAGAAGAAATTTAGAATTCAAATGAAGTTTTAAAACTTTTTGAAGATTTATGACAGGTTTTGTAAAATTAACTGCTTTATCTTTAGAATATATTGAATGTTATTAGTTCAATGAAATCACTTGCGAAAAAAATCTTTCGTAAGCTACATATAAATTATTATAGTTATTTGTATTAAAAAAAATGTTTTTTGAGAGCTTATTTCAGAAAGCTAATTTCCCAAGGAGATTTATGGATATTTAACTATAAACGTAGGAGACCACTTGACCACTTTTGAGAGTTTAATGAAAATTGTTAAATTCCAGGTTTTATATTTTTAGGCAATATTTATGTACAAAGCTTACGATTTGATTACGTACGAAGCATTTCGATTTGAATGATCGTTGTTTTGATTTGTGGGTTATTTGCATTAGGCACACTTTAATTAGCATTAAGCAAATTACCATATATACGGCAAGTTTCATAATCACATTTGGACGATATTTTCTTGAAACATAAGGTCTGAGATTTCAGTTCAGATAGCTTTAGAGTATTCCATATAGTTTTCAGCTGTCAAATAACGGGTCTAGATAGATAGCGGTAGAATACATATGATTATAAAAAATATATCAGTGATAGATATTGGAAAAGGAAGTAGCCATAAATTATAGATAATGTCTTGCAGAAAGGTTAAGAAAAGGTTTGACACAAAAACAGGGTATCCACTCCAACTTTGCAATAAAGCTCAGAGCATGGTAGCCCAACAGGCTTAACTGAAGAACAAGGTGCCCCGGCAAACTTGGCGATTAATTTGAGCATGGTAGCCTAACATTATCTCCTCATCTCCCCTTGTCCAAACAATCTATCTATATTTTAAATTATATATGTGTATTCAGATCTTCTTGTGGAACCCATTTCTTATATATTAAATGCACGTAATACTTAAAAAAGTATTAGATATAATGAACCATTAAAGGTTCACTATGGCTCATTTTTAATAATTTGGAGCTGTTGGCTTTGTAAACTGTTAAGGGATTAAATTCCCCTAAATGTAAATGCCCGATTTCTCAGTAGTTTTGGTTAATTAAGAAAATAACTCTATTACTATGGCGCAATCTAGATCAATTAAAGTTGCCCAAGTAGCAAGGGATGCAATGTGTTCGAATGACCTTTGTGTTTTAGTAAACATCGCCAATAATTTCACCAAATTTGCCAAGAGACACCGTATTTTTCAGTAGTACCAACCTAACATTTTCTCCTGATCTCGCTGGGTTCACACTATCTGTATATCTATATTTTCATTTATATTATATTGGTATCGACCTCTCCTTGAGCAGTTCATTCCTTATGTATTAAATGCACTTAATGCTTATAAATTTAGATACCCATTTATTGCTAATTTTAAATAAAACTGTTGGCTTTTTAAATTGTTGATGGTTTAGTTGCCTATAAATTTAAATGCATGGTTTCTAAGTGGTTTTGATTAATAAGATAAGAGTATATAATTTTATTACACTGCAGAACTCTGTATCCATTTAAGCGCAAAAAACGAGCAATACAATATTTCGATGTAATACCTTTGTATATTAGTAAACATAGTCAATAATTTCGGCAATTTTACCAAGGGATACCCTAATCTTAAATATTACCGAATTGACAGTTTCTAGGGAAGAAGGATAAATCAATGCATTACGTAACTTATTAAATGGAACAAAGCTACCAAAGGTTAGTTTATTATCATTTACTGTATTTCTGATTATTTTTTATCGAGTAACATTTCATCACGAAATTTTGGGAATGAAGTTTAAAAAAGTTTACATAACATATTTTGATAATTTAAATTTATCCAAGTAAATAAAGTTTTTAAAGTTTTTTAATCAAAAATTTGAAATTTTCAAAGTTATACGGATTTGGATAAGATTGTTTTTGTAGAGTCGCCATCTTGAATTGAAAACGGAGATTTAGCATCAGAACAAGGCAACTAGGAGATAAAGTGCTAAGCATGGCAACTTAGATATGTATTTTGTGTATCCTGATTTCCCCTTGAATCACTTATGTATTAAACGCAACTAATCCTTATTTGTATTAATTTTGCGAAAATAAATTGATTGCATTCAGTGACCGTCGACGTAATTTAATATTGAGATCAGTAAACTTGTATTCTATCATTTCCCATTCAATGATCACGCCAATAAAAGTCGCCAAAATTCTACGGGGTTTTCAATTCTGATGGAACGGCAATAATGATGCGTTCCAACAGTAGTCAACAATAGAACCTACAATGGACCAAACAATAAAATCATTGTGGTGACGTCAGTATTCTAAAGATTTCGTCAATTACTATTTTTTGTCCATCGCAGTAGGTTGGTTTCTGTACTCGGAGAATGTAATTTATTGATTTACCGTACAGTCACAGTAATTCCATAAGATATGTATTGGATTAGTATGTATGCTATTCATGGAAACCTGATACTCTATTTCTGAGAGTTGAAATTGAGTGTTTTTTTAAATATTTTGGGGTTTAGTTTGATTTTCCTGTAGCCGCCATTTTGGATCGCAATATGCAATAAAGGAAAGTGAATTCATTGAAATAATCATCGTTTGTCAAGTTTGTAAAATTTACAAATGTATACCTGTTTCCGGATCTTCTATAAAAACCGATGAAGATGAAAAAGTAAGTAAATTTTAATTTTCACTTACCTTAATAACAGACTTCAATTTCAATTTAACTACTCATAAAAGACAAGACGTGAACACAACTAAACATATTAAAACTGAGTGAATTTTAGGATACAACCACTAGACATGTTTTATCCTTTGAATTTGACTACCTTTTAGAATGTTGCTTCAGTTTGCTAATTTTGTGAAATATTTCTATGATTTTTCTTTTTATGTAATATTTGTTAGGTAATAATTTTTTTCTCTTGTTTTTGTCGCAATTAACAAAATATTTTTTTTAAGTTGTTGGTTTTCATTAAAAAAGATTCATCTTAATACTAAACTATTAAGTACCAATATATTCAAAATCAACTAGATATTCCACAGGTGTTAGTCGTCATTTTAAGACTAATATTTATTTTTTAAAAAAGATCTTGTTAATCCATCAAGTTGGAGTTAATACGCCCATCAGTCTCCTGTTAAAGATGCGGTTGGCTTTCAAATTGAAGATCTGTAGATCCGGACGTATTCAAATTCTTTGCTATAAATCATGAATCACTTTATACTAAATGAATAAGTATAAACACATACAGGATGAACTAGGTATAACAGAGAAAAGTGTCGAAATTTAAGACAAATCAAGTTATATTTGAAATTAAAAATTTAGTCTATAAGAAGATTTCACACACTCTTAGCAAAAAAGTTATAATAACTGACAGTTTAAAATAAAATTTACTTCTCGTGGCATTATATAAAACTCAGGGGCAAATATTAAATATAACTTTTCATATTTTAAAATGTCTATGTCTAACTGGAATAGGTGACAGTAATATATCATGACAACCATAGACAGAACGTGATATAAATAAAACGTGGATGTTAAAATGACCAAGGTCAAGGTCAAGGTAACTGGGTTTAACGGAGTACCTAGTGAAGTGGAAAGTCTTCACTTTAACCTCCGAACGTAAGCAGATCAAAACATAAATTTAGGCCTCAAGGCAAAAAGTAATCCAAACGAAAATTTTATACGCTCCAGCTCACAAGAGAGCGAGGAGGTGAGAACGTTCTCATAAAAAATTATGAGTAACCAACGCGTTGTCTAATTAAAGGATAATTAGACTAAACCTTGACAATGACCAATTGGTATGGTTAACAGCAATACATAGATTCTACAACATGATGCTCATAAAATAACACAGTTAGGTAATACAAAAAACAAAAATAGGGACTATAAAAATTGCAACTTGGTACATCAAAAAATTTAGCAAAAGTGACAGCACTAACAAGAAGATATGTTTTTGGATTTTATAAAATTTTAAAATTTTTATTAAGCATTTTTTCAGTTTTTTATTTTTTTTATTTTTATTTATTTTTTTTAATAACATAAAACAAGACGAAACATTACGTAAACAAAAATAAGCTAGAGCAAAGTAGCGGAATGATATGACACCCCAAAGAAATTTGGAAAAATTAAGTAAAAAAGCCAAAAAATACAGAAAACGGTACTTCACTAATAGAAAATAGCAAAAAAACAAAATAAAAGGTAAAAATAAACAAAAACAGAAGTTAATGAATTAAATGCCGGTTGTGGTCGTTGTTAAAATGACCGCAAATCATTAAGAAGCTGGAAAATATGAATACTTCTCTTAGGACTGGGTACATTATCTTATAAATATGCAAAAAAATATACAGTATTTCTTAAAAAAATTCTTCTTAGAAATGTTGTTGAAAACAAAATTATATGTTACTTAATTTAAATAAAAATTTAAAAACAAGAAAAAACTATGAAAACACGTTCATTGCTTGCTGCATATGAACAATATTTTCCACCACGTTATGAACATGACTAAAGGTAGTAACACTTACTGAGTAAGTTTTAGGTTAACCACTACACATTGTGACGTTCTCGAGTGAAGAGGATCACAGTCACGATAAAATGGGAAATCACTTTTATTTCTTGAGCACGGCTATATACAAGGGGATTCTAATCTCCCAAAACGTGTTGGTTGTGCGGCATTCATCTAAATCTAAATATCTATAAAGAATGCCTCTAAATCTGTTGTGGTGGTTCAGTGTTTATCAAATCCAAACTCAAAGAAAGATTCAACGAGAAAAGTTAAGAAAAATTTAATAAAGAAAATTAAGTAAAATTAACGCGTCAGCTATCATGGAATCCAACTCTTATCTCTCTTATCTCTAGAGCGCTATAGACGCGCTTTAGGAGGAGAAAAAAAATAATACACAGTAGTAAGCGCATGCGCGTTGGACAGTTAGCTAAGTGCTATACAGTTTTCGTCACAAGTGACGTATGGAAGAAAGAGTTCAAGCGGTTCTCGTCGGAACATCCCGGCCCCCGTTGGACAGTGGTCCAACATCATCTGGAAAGGGAAGAGGCAGGATCTTGGTGATTGCTCGTCGGAAAGTTCCAGCTGCAGTCTTTACCTCTACGACTCGGACATTTCCATCTTGACCAGGAAACACTTATTGAATTCTCCCCAATTTTCACGTAAGTGGGAATCGGTCCACTTCCTTTAGAAGCACGAGTTGATCTGTTTTTAAATTGAGTTGACTCTTTGTCCACTTTGGTCTCACCTGTAGCTCGGTCAGATATTCTGTGGTCCATCTAGTCCAGAACTGTTGTCTAAGATTTTGGATTAGTTTCCACCTAGAGGAAAGAGACAGGTCCAAAGCAGTATTAGGTTCAGGAAATGATAAAAGTGGGCCTCCGATCAAGAAATGGCCAGGAGTTAGAGGTTGCAAGTCTGTAGGGTCCGCAGAAAGTGGAGACAATGGACGTGAATTTAACACAGCTTCTATCTGTACAAGAGTGGTGAGCTCTTCAAAATTTAGAATTTTTGATTTTGTAACTTTAAGTAAAATTCTTTTCATAGATTTTATATTCGCTTCCCATAGTCAACCAAAGTTGGGTGACGCTGGTGGTATAAAATTCCACTGAATTGCTTCATCGGCACAATAATTATGAACAGGATTTGAACGACATATTTCAAGTAAGCTATTTAGGACGTTTCTTGTTCCTTTAAAATTCGTGGCATTATCGCTCCAAATCACTGACGGTTTCGATCGCCTGGCAATAAATCTGCGAAGACATGCTAAGAATGCTTCAGCACTTAATTTTGAAACTAATTCAAAATGTGTGGCTTTTGTGCAGAAGCAAACAAATATGGCGATATATGACTTCAATGTTATGCGGGTTCTCTTAAGATTAGGTCTTGTTGTCACAGGGCCTGCTAAGTCTACACCAACCTTTTCAAATGGTCTAGATGGTACAATTCTGTCTCTGGGTAAATTACCCATTATTTGTTTAATTGTTTGATTTTTCATACGGAAACATGTCATACACCTATTAATCATACATCTCACTCGGTCTTGGCCAGACGGTATCCAATACATCTGTCTAATTAGAGACAAGGTAGTTAAAGTGCCCGAATGAAGTGAATTCTTATGGTAATAATCAATTAACAAATTAGTAAAATGATGCACTTTTGGAAGAAGTAATTGGTGTTTCTGATTATTTGAAATTGTAGACAAATTTAGCCTTCCCCCAACTCTCAAAAGTTCATCTTCATCAAGAAATATGTTTAAAGATAGGACTACTGCTGTTTGGTAGTGGTCGTTTATTTTTTAGGCACTTAATTTCAGAATAAAATTCAGAGTGTTGTACCCACTTTACCAACATTTTAGTAGCATTTTTAATTTCAAAGGCACTTAAGTTATCTTTCTTCCTAGAAGTCGGTTTCAATTGGCAATTTTTGATAAATCTGAAACACCAGGTACTTATTCGAATCAATTTACTAAATGAAGAATATTTTTCAATCAAGTCGTTGTTATTAGTTTTGTCAATAGCTACGTTCGCTACCGTAGTTTTACGAAGCTCTAAATTTTCTAAATTATTCTGAATATCTGTATCTTTTATAGACTGTACAATTTTAGGCCAGATTTCCTCATCATGAATCAACCATTCAGGTCCGTTCCACCATAATTTACTGTTTTTTAGCTCGACGACAGATAGTCCTCTAGATACTAAATTTGATGGGTTGTCCTTCCCAGGACAGTGATGCCATTCACTAGGGTTGGTGTACTTGTGAATTTCTTGTACCCTATTTTTAACGAATGGTTTAAACCTGTCGGTTGTATTCTTTATCCAAAAGTACGTTATAGACAAATCTCTCCACAGATAACGTTTAAATGCATATTTTAAGCCCTTTGATATTCTATCACACAACCTTGCAGAAAGAAAGTGCTCCCATTAGTTCAAGACGAGGTAGAGAAATTACTTTTCGTGGAGCAACTCTGCTTTTCGATGCCACAAAACTAGTAAAAATATTCCCATCACTAAGTGCTATACGTAAATAGACGACGCCATAAGTTTTCTTAGAAGCGTCTGAAAAACAATGCATTTGTATTTCCTTTACTTCCTTCGGAAGAGCATTAGCTAAATAATAACGAGGAATACTAATATATTTTAGCTTCTCAATTTCATTGCACCATTTATTCCAAGTAGCTGTTATATTCTCAGGGAGATAATCATCCCAGTCTAGTCCTACACACACCAAATTTCTTGAATTAAACATTTAACTGTAATTATAAAAGGTCCGAGGAATCCAACAGGATCAAAAATACGACCTATCGCTTGAAGAAGATAACGTTTAGTGTTTATTCGTTTTGAAAGAAAAATTTCTCTAAATTTTTTGTTTCGAAATAAAACATCTCATCATCGGCATTCTAAGCAACTCCTAACACCTTTTGGGGTAACAAAGCTTGAGAGTTAGGCTCAATAGTTTCACCTACATCTATCCCTACTTTTCTCCATAATTTCCGTAATTCTAAGGAATTAGTGTGCCACTTACGGAGAATCATACTTGCATCCTGAAATATTTTAATACTTTCTATGCTCGTAATAAAAGCTTGCTCTACATTTTCTTCGCCACTGATTAAGTCGTCTACATATAAGGATGTATTTAAAATTTCGCAAATTTCAGGAAAGCTTTCTACATACCTCTTTAGGTGATGCTTAATGGTTGCAGCCAGTAAAAATGGTGATGAACTTACTCCAAACAAGACTCTACATAGTCTAAACTCTATCGCGTACTGGTACGATATTAAATTAATTTTAAGCTTAGTTTGAACTATATTTATATTCTTATTCATTAATCAGGCATAATAATTCAATTAAAAGAAACGAAACATTTTCCAGTCTACTTAGAACAACAACTTTTTATTCCATCATAATTTTTTATAAAAACTTTACAGCAAAACCAAAACTTGCAAACGATAAACTTGTTACAAACTGCAAACGATTTTTAAACGAAAAACAAATCATTGAGTCTGTGCTACTACATCATTCCCTCCCCAGTAACAAAGTTACGATACTAATTAAATACATTAAAAGACAAATAAAATTAATAAATGTAAATTAAATACTACTATTTGTACAAACTAAAATTTACAAAATATAGTTCCGCAAGTATAGTTCTAAATATAGTCTTTATAACGAGAAGGCGGTTTTATTTCTCTACCTGAACGAGAAAGGTTGAACCGTAAATGCTTAGGCGATGAAGCTTCTTTTTGCAAATTTTGTGTCTGCGATGTCACTGGAGGAGTCTCTGCAAATTGTTGAACATTCTCCGTTGGATGTGTTGAATAGTTATTTTCATTGACTGGTAATAAGTAAGCAGGTTTTAATCGATCTAATGACACATTGACATTTTTGCCTTTTACTTCAATCGTGAAATATTTTTCATTTCGAGCAATTACAGGAAACGGTCCTTCATAAGGTGGTTCTAGGGGCTTTTTAACCCTATCAATGCGTATAAAAATGTGAGAGCAAGTTTTTAGATCTTTATGAACAAAAATTGGTTTGTACACATTGGGTCTTGCTATTCTTGGTCTTATTACTTCCATAAATTTCTGTAAATCTTTTGCAAAGGTTTCCGATGTTATGTCAGTACTTGGTTCGCAAAAGAATTCTCCAGGAAGTCGTAGGCTTTGACCGTAGACCATTTGAGCTATTGTGAATTTCGAATCTTCTTGAATAGCGGTTCGTAATCCTAGAAGTACTGTTGGTAATGTGTCTACCCATGAGAGGTTGTTATGAGCTTTTAATGCTGCCTTAAGAGTTCTGTGCAATCTTTCTACTTTACCATTGCAGGAAGGATGGTACGCAGTAGTATGTTGAAGTTTAATTCCACATATTTTAGATAAAACTTGTAATGTCTCACATTTAAATTGTGTACCTCGATCTGTAATAAGTCGAGATGGTGTTCCAAAACGAGCAATCCAGTTGCTATAAAAACTTCTTGCGACTGTATCAGCTGAAATATTGTCTAAAGGAATTACTTCCATCCAGTTGGAAAATCTGTCAATACAAGTTAAGCAATAAATTTTTCCTTTAGAGGGAGGAAGAGGTCCAATCAGATCTATGTGAACTACAGAAAATCTTTCTGATGGAATTTCGTATTCACCCAACTTTGTTTTTGTATGCCTATTGATTTTAGATTTTTGGCAAGAAATACAAGCTCGAGTCCATAATTGAACGTCTTTTCTAATGTTCGGCCAAATAAATTTTGAAGTCATCATTTTAACAGTTGATTTTATTCCTGGATGTGATAATCCATGAATATGTTGGAAGATTTGTTGACGAAAAGATTGAGGAATATATGGTCGAATATTTTTGGTTGAAGTATCGCACCACAAAGATTTTCCAGAAGGTAATGGATATTGTTTAAAATTACATGTAGAATTCGTACGCAAATTTTGTAATTCTGTATCTTGATCTTGCAAATCAGCTATTTTATCATAATTTATTAATGAAACTTCATTCATTCTGGATAGAGTATCGGCTATTATATTGCTTTCTCCTTTAATATATTTAATATTAGTTGTAAATTGAGAAATGTATTGAAGTTGGCGGCATTGGCGGGGTGCGGCTTTGTCAAGTTTTTGATGGAAAGCAAATATAAGAGGTTTGTGATCTGTATAAATAACAAACGTTCTGCCTTCTAAATAGTGTTTGAAATGTTTGATTGAAAGATAAATGCCTAATAATTCTCTATCATAAGTGCTGTATTTTTGTTGAGTTAAACTTAACTTTTTTGAGTAAAATGCTATTGGCTTCCAAGTTGAATTTTCAAATTGTTGTAATACTGACCCTATTGCCATATCTGATGCATCTGTAAATAAAGACAGAGGTAAATCAGAATTGGGAAATGACAACAGGATAGTGTTTGCAAACTCTGCTTTGCATTTTTCAAACTGTTTTTCAGCATCTTCTGTCCACGAAATCTTACTTTTATCATTCTTTTTTGCTCCTTTTAGAAATTCGTGAAGCAGTGCTTGGTTCTTCGCTGCGTCTTTTAAATAACGACGATAAAAATTAATGAGTCCTAGGAAATTCCTCAATTGACGAATTGTTTCTGGTCGTTTATAATTTAGGATAACTTGTACTTTCTCTGGCAATGGACGAGAACCTTCAGGAGTAATTAAGTAGCCTAAAAATTCGACTTGGGAAACAGCAAAAACAGATTTAGAAATGTTAATTCTTAAACCATATTCATTTAATCTCTCTAATACTAAATTAAGGTGATTTTCATGTTCTTCCTCAGATTTAGAAGCTATGAGAATATCGTCTAAGTAAGGAAAAACAAAATTTAATCCTTGAAAAACTTGGTGGATAAATCTTTGAAATGTTGATGGGGCATTTTTTAAACCAAAACTCATTACATTAAATTCAAATAAACCAAAAGGTGTAATTATAGCAGTTTTACATTTGTCTTTTTCAGCTATGGGAATTTGGAAATACGCTTTTTGCAAATCTATTTTTGAGTAAACGTTTGTATCCTTCAATATGTGATGAAAATCCTCGATTCGTGGTATTGGATAGCGATCGGGTAGAGTCTGAGCATTTAAACGGCGATAATCTCCACATGGTCTAATTGAACCATCCTTTTTTGTAACTAGATGCAAAGGACTTGACCATTGGGATTTTGACATTCTTATAATATTGTTATCGAGCATGAATTTAAACTCTTCTTTGGCTATGGCTAGACGCTTAGGATCAAGTTGGCGAGCTTTGGAATAAACAGGTTGGCCAGTAGTCTCTATAAAATGTTCAACATCATGTTTTATTTTTGAAGGAAAAAAATTAGGCTTACAAGTTTCAGGATACTTTGAAAGAAGATTTGTAATTTTTAGAGTTTTGTTTAATGTACTGACGTTGTTACTATTTGAAATAGCGGTAATGTCACCCTGGATACTGAGTTGAGTTACCCTATCAATTAATCTTTTGTTTTTTATATCAATAAGTAAATTATATTTATGAAGAAAGTCAGCTCCTATTATACCTTTGTTTACTTCGGCAACTATAAATGGAAATTGAAATTCTCGACGTAATCCCAAATCCAGGCTTAAAATTTGTACACCATACGTTGAGATTTCAGAGCCATTAGCTGCAAACAGTTTGAGTTCATTCTTTTGTTTGTTTTTGGAGGTAGCTGGAATTATGCTCACATCGGCACCACTGTCGACGAGGAAGTGCAAATTTGATCTTCGATCATGAACGAATAAACGAAATTTGCGACAATCCTTGAAATCTGTAGTAGAGTTTGTCGCCAAGTCCACTACAGGTTTGAGTTTTCCTGATTATCTTGCGTTTTCTTTGTCCAACTACAAGGAGATTTACATTTTTCGGGGAAACATCTGGATCCAAATCGAAAATGGTAGTAGCATAATTTTCCATTGGGATCGAATTTTACACGTCGACCACTTCGAGATCGAGACCGATGACGAAAATTAGCATTCCTTATTTTTGTTCTAGCACCAGCACGCATATTTAATTCAGCCATTTGTTGTTCTAAATGTTTAATTCTATCAATTAATTCACTACTATAATTTTCAATAGTATTACTTGCGCTGCATATCTCTTGTTTAGAACTCATATCGTTGATTTTATCAGCCATAACAGCTAAACTATCAATATTTTCATTACTGACAACTAAAATATTTTTTATAGCTTCCGGTAATTTTCCTAGCCAAAGTGTTTTAATTAATTTTTCGGAAACATCAGAAGTGGCTATTGACTTCAATTTTTGCAACAGTTGGCTGGGTTTCATGTCGCCAAGTTCTATTCCAGTGATTAATTTTTGAATTCTTACACTTTCACTTTCCTTAAATAAATTTAAGAGTCTAAATTTTGAATCAGAATATTTAGTTTTACTGGTACTGCTAACTATGTCCCATACATTCTCGACATATTTTGGATCAAGTTGTGAAATTAAATAATTAAACTTCGTTTCCTCAGCTGTTATTCCGCTGATTTTGAATTGAGCTTCCACTTGGAAAAAACCATATTTCTGGTTTATCAACCCAAAAAGGTGGTATTTTAACACTCACCTTGCATAATTCCTTGTCATCGTTGCTGACTTCACTGTTAACATCTGTATTTTCCGGTATAGAATCCTGCATTTTTGTCTTCTTATGACTTTCCGGGTCACCAAAAATATCGCGTACTGGTACGATATTAAATTAATTTTAAGCTTAGTTTGAACTATATTTATATTCTTATTCATTAATCAGGCATAATAATTCAATTAAAAGAAACGAAACATTTTCCAGTCTACTTAGAACAACAACTTTTATTCCATCATCATTTTTTATAAAAACTTTAACAGCAAAACCAAAACTTGCAAACGATAAACTTGTTACAAACTGCAAACGATTTTTAAACTAAAAACAAATCATTGAGTCAGTGCTACTACAACTCCTTGAGCTCTGAAACTTCTTTTGGTCTGGTGGGGGTATCGTCCCAAAGGAATCGGGCCACGTCACGGTCTTCTTCGTGTATTTCGATTTGCAGAAACGCCTGCTTAATATCTGCTGTCAAAGTAATGGGGTGTTGTCTAAATCTAATTAAAAGAAAGAAAAGATCAGGTAATAAATTTTGTCCAGTAAATAAACAGTCATTTAAGGATACCTCTCCTTTGCTATGTGAGGAAGCGTCAAACACAACTCTTAATCTACTTGTGGTTTTATCTGTCCGAATAACTGCTCTATGAGGAAGGTAGAAAGTTGTATCTTCATCTGAAATAGGAACAGGTTCTATAATGTTCTCCTTCACGTAGCTTTCTATAACATCTTTGTATTCTGTGAATAAAACTGGATCATTCTGAAATTTGCATCATAATCTCGAAAATCTCTTATTTGCAACTTCTCGATTGTTTTTTAATAACTGCTTCATTTCGGGTTTCCAAGGAAGCCGTACTTTATAACGCTTGTTGTTATAGGATATACCAGCTTCAAAATCTTTCATAATTTGCTCGTCGAAATCACTTCTGTCTCTATCTTCAGATTCAATTCCTAGATTCTCTAGTTCCCAAAACTCTCTTAACTGATCTGAAATCAATTTCTCTTCAACTATGACTTTCATACTCAGCAATTCGCTAGTTGATCCAGTACGACCCTGAAGACACCATCCAAAAATTGTTTCGCTTGCAACAAGCTTATCGTTTAAGCGTTTTAGTCTACCTGACACAACATCAAAATAATAATCTGCACCGATTAAAACTGTAACTTTATTTTCTCTGTAATTATAGCAGTCTGCAAGCTGCAACCCTTTTAGCTGTTTCTTAGCTCTAACTAAATTAATATCCGGAGCAGGAATGTTAGTAGCGGATATTTGGTCTGTTTCTAATGCTTCTATTTCTATACATGAGGAAGGTTCATTTCTATTCTCAAGTTTCAATTTTACTACATTATATTCTTTCTCTATTGGTTTATTGGTCCCGAACGAGTATACCGATAAAGTTTCTTGTCTAATAACTTGTAATTTTAACTTCTGAGAAACGTCTTGAGTAATAAAGCTTCTCATGGAACCATTATCTAATAACACGCGTACAATTTCTGTTTTATCTTTGTTAGAGGATTCCCTAATTACCGCCGTGCATGTTTGAAACAATACACTGCACTTAGAATTTTCAACTAGTTTATTTTCTGTGCAATGAGAAATTGCCGTAATAATATTATTTTCCTGGTTATTGTCTAATTTATTTTCAAGCTTATAGCAAATAGATCTGTTATGTTTTTTATTACACAGCTCGCATAATTCTTTTCGCTTGCAATCTTTAATTCGATGTTGTGCTTTGAGGCACAAAAAGCATCGCGCCTGTTTTTTCAAAATATCTTTCTCTTCACTGACGCTCAAACTCTCACAGTGCTCCGAATCATGTTTCGCATTACAGTAAATACATGCCTCACTCACTGGTAATAAATATTCGTGCACTTGAGAACTGTCAGTTGAGGTTCGGTATCTACCGCGTAGATTGTTTTGACTATCTCGTGAAGAATGCTTTATCTGGCGCCACCGCCTCCCGCGTAGGAGCAATGGTTTAACACCCTTCCCCCTTCTCCTTTGGAACTACGAAGCATTATTGATGATTCGCGACACTCAGTTTCAATTTTTAAAAATTTCAATAGTTCCTTTACATCGAATTCACCGTCATCTGACTTATCTAAGCATTTTCTATTAAATTCAAGAGCCAGATCTGCAGGTATTAATTTTAGAAGAATGGGTTGTAACAAATGCCCGTACATACCAGAAGTGACATTTAACGATTCTAAACTTCTAATCTGCCCTTCACAAGTATCGTACAATTTTCTTAACCCGATTACATGGTTAGAATCCTTTACAGGGTGTAGGTTTAATAATTTTGTCATGTGAGCATTTATGACCAGGTCTGTTCTTCCAAATCTTTTTTTCAATAGAGCTACAGCTTTCTCATAATTTGCATCAGAGAGTGCAAAGCCGCAAACAACATTGGCCGCTGCACCTCCTAATAATGATTTCAAATATGAAAACTTGTCAATTTTTGTTAAAGAGTTATTCGAATCAATGGAGTTTTGGAATTGATTCCAGAATTCCAACCAACTACACGGATCTCCGTAGTATTTATCCAAAGTTAATTTAGGTAATTTAATTGATTTGGAGGAATTTATATTTCTGTTCTCAGAACTCGAATTATCCACCGAACTTCTGTTTTCAGAATTCGAACTCTCTGAGAGACTATTCTGATTTAAAGCCACCTCAGACGTTTGTGCAACATTGTGTTCATCAGAATTTGACTGAGAATTTCTTTCGAAATGTATTGACTGAGCAGAAATTTTGGAATTCCATAGCATTATTTTCTGAGCATATTCAAATGCTGACTCTACTTCTAAATCATATTCCTCTTCATTATCAATAATATTTTGAACTTTAGAATCTAAATCTTTTAGCTCTGTGTAGAGCCTATCTAAATAATCAGAATGTTCTTTTAACGAACTTTGATCACATTTTTAAAATTCGTTCTCTATCTTATTAATGTGCTTTGTTATAGCACTACGTATAACAGCTCTATTCTTTTTAAGCTTAAATAGCTCATCCATTTTATAATAACTTTAAGTGGTTTGGCAACAAATATTTATACTCAATAATTACTGTTGAACTAACAGTTAATATCAAAGTATCAAAAATTTCTTACTTCGATCTAATGAATCACTGGAGACATCTAACTTTTACTCCAAAAATCTTCGTCCGAGTACTCATTCCCGGCCGATGCACCAAATGGTTGTGCGGCATTCATCTAAATCTAAATATCTATAAAGAATGCCTCTAAATCTGTTGTGGTGGTTCAGTGTTTATCAAATCCAAACTCAAAGAAAGATTCAACGAGAAAAGTTAAGAAAAATTTAATAAAGAAAATTAAGTAAAATTAACGCGTCAGCTATCATGGAATCCAACTCTTATCTCTCTTATCTCTAGAGCGCTATAGACGCGCTTTAGGAGGAGAAAAAAAATAATACACAGTAGTAAGCGCATGCGCGTTGGACAGTTAGCTAAGTGCTATACAGTTTTCGTCACAAGTGACGTATGGAAGAAAGAGTTCAAGCGGTTCTCGTCGGAACACGTGTCGAACTGCAAAGGATGGTTGCCTCACGACGATCACAGTCGAAAGAAAAAGAGATTAAATAATCTCATACAAGTGGGGAGGCTTTGCAAACCCAAATTATCCCCCGTTCGGTATCAGAGACTCTGCTGCTCCCTACATGAGCGGACTTTACGAATCTTCCGAACTTAATCACTAGGAAGCTGGCTGTGGTCAAAAGACGCGAAAGGCTCCACGAGGTCAAAGCACCTACGTAACAAAATTGTCGAAAAGCCTCGAGTAGGTTCAAGATTGTATGGGGTTCCTGGGCTGCAGACCTTATCTCTAACTGGTGAGAGATACAAATTCATAATCTAGTGTAATTTTTTAAGTTAAAAAAATTATATAAAAATGCAGATCTTCTAGGTAAAATAAAGATAATCAAAGTTAAGAAAATTGGCCCATCAAGTTAACATAATAACTAATTACAAACCCTAACGCCGTAATCCAATCGAGTCGCAAAATTCTCTGCTTTTTACACCTGGGGGTCAGGTACGGTCCCGCCAACTGTCTCTTGGTCAGTTAAGATCCCAGTTACTTGAGAACTCCAGCTAAGATTACAGTTAGTTTTTTTTAGCTGAATCCTCATTCGCTGGCTGTTCCGATTCTTAAAACTCGGTGCAATCCTCTGGAATCATTACCGCCATCTATCAAGGGGCGTGACGCCTATTCAAACGAACTGTCAATATCCCAGACACGGTGTCGCCATACTATTGTGGACAGTTCGAAACAGGAGGGATTTTCCGATCAGCTGGTTTTGGCGCGTGCTCTGAACAAAGGGAATTCTTCACAACATGTTTTATCAGTTGAATTTGACTCGAGCTCAGAATGTTGCACCAGTTTGCTAATTCGGTAAGATTTTTATATGTTTTCTTTATTTCAAGATTTATTACGCTCTGTTTTGGGATCTATTTTTATTCTTCAGTTTTGTCGGAATCACGAATAAATGTATTTTCTTCCATATTTTTTTAATTATCCTAATACAATTAAGTACAAATAAATTCAAGATCAACTAGATATTCCCCAGGTATGAGTCTCAATTTTGAGCAATTTTTGAAAAGGGCTCTTGTTCATCCATGAAGTTTTTGTTATTGTGCCCATCAGTCTCGGGTAAAAGATGTGGTTGAGTTTCTACTAGAATAACTTTAATACAGCGTTAGTTAGTGTTCGTTCTACTCAAAAAAGAATTAGCTCAATAATAAATAAGTAAGAACAAATGTAATGAGGATCAACAAGATATTCGATAGATAATAGTCTAAACTGTTTCTCCAGATAAATCATGTTATTTTTTATATTTGAACAATTCGTAGTTCATCATCAGATGTTGTGACACTTACAGACTGACCAAATTCGATAGAAATAACTAACGTTTCTAACAGTTTAAAATAAGATTTATTTCTCAAGATATTATATAAATGTCGGAGACAAATATGAATTATAAATGTTGATATTTAAAAATGTTTATGAATAAATAGAATAAGTGATAAAAATAGGCTGTGGCAAATACGAGGAAAAAGTGGAAAATGAAATGTGAATGTTAAAATTAATTCAATTTATTTGATCAAACGGTGGAAAATGTGCATACTTTTCTTAGTACTATTAATATAATATAAAGATACCTTGAAAGCAGTTGATTGAATAATCTAAATTTATTTAAACAGGTATATATCACTGAGAATCTGCATCTAATGATATAGTATTACTAGAGAAATAAAAGTAATTTCTTTCTCAGAAACTTTCTTAAACAAAAATTTTGTATGGCTATTAAAAGAATTAAAAAGGGTACAAATAATTGAGCATATTTTGCTAATCCATAGAAACTACTTTTTCTCAATTTACAAAAAACAGCTAGTATTTCCTATTCAGTTTTCCTTCATGCATTATGTGATAATACAAAATACCTCTCTTTAAGAAGGCAAATAAGTTGCTATTAATGCAAACTCTAATATTCAAACTTCTATAAGCGACTGAAATTTTATGAATTTTTAATATATACTTATAGAAACATATAGATAGATATATAGATTTCGATATAACTATCTATGTATGTAAATATATGTAATCCAGGTATAATACAACTGCTGGACACATTCGAAATTATAGCTCCTATTATTTTTACTTGCCCGGGCTTCTGTACACGGAGTACCCTAACCGGCTAGCAGTAATAAAGTAAAATGCAGTCTAAGCACGTTGAAGAGAAAGACACACAAGTCCAAGTCTACTTGAAATTTTATTTAAGAGCTGTTAGAAAAGGAACATCTTTACTAGTTAGGGACAGACGAGAAAAAGGCACAAAAAATCACTTTGCTCGAACGTAGGTATACCCAAGAGTGAAGACAGAATTTTTCCAGAGGACTAGAAACTCAGTCAGTAAATTTAACTGTTAAGATCACGAGAAAAGCTGAGTTATTTGCCGGCAACAGCTAGAAAACGTGTTGAATGGACTGAAAGTTTACATTTATTGGGCAAAAAACTATAGTAAATGTATTGACAGAATTTTAAGTCGAAGACAATCCTTTGATTAAGACAGAGGCTGGGAAAATATTGTAAGGAATCAGAATGGGAGAAATGTGGATTTTAAGAAACTATTTTAGTGAAATAATTTTGATATATTACACCACACACACACACACACACACACACACACACACACATATATATATATATATATATATATATATATATATATATATATATATATATATATATATATATATATATATATATTTCTTCAAAAACCTCCTCTCTCCAATTTTTATTCATCCAAATCTCTTTCCCAGCCTCTAAATGGTTTGGTCAACGAAGTATTTTCCACTTAACATTCCTTTCTGTCATAAAACTGTAAACTTTCTGTCTATACAGCAATTTCCCAGGTGTGGCGGAACATGTGTTCATGTTTTGCTGATATTGCAGTCAATTCGCTTAGTAAGTTGTTTTTGTTGTGGGAAAATTCTTGTTGTCAGCGTTCTTGGGTGTACTTGTGTGAGAGCAGAGTGAACTCTGTGGCTTTTGATTCTGTATTGTCCAGAAGGACAGATGTCCGTGTTGCCGCTCTGAAATAAAGTTTTAAAATAGACTTCTGAGTTCTCTTGAATATGAGACCCGACTGCATCTTTGTACTTTATGAATGCTAGCTGTTGAACTTTCTCCTTGTGAAGGAGTTTTATAAAAAATGGATTACATATATATATATATATATATATATATATATATATATATATATATAGTTTCTATAAGAATTTTCTGCTCTTTACACAGCGACGATTGCTCAAAACCCACAAAGAAAAAATACGAGGTATTAAAAATATTTATGTCATGACATAATGTCTGAAGTTTTAGTGTTAATATCAAATTCAATTTGCTTTGAGAGTTGTTAGAGAAATGGGATGAACCAATGCGTTAATTTAGAATTATAGAAACTGAGGATAGCTTAATATCATTCATTTTATTTCAGACATTTTTGTATCGAGTAGCATTTCATCCTGGACTTTTGTGCATTATGGTTAAAAATATTTTTTTAACATTATTTACACCATTAAACTTATCTGAACATATAGAGTTTAAAAGATTTTCTCTCATATATATATATATATATATATATATATATATATATATATATATATATATATATATATATATATATATATATATATATATATATATATAAGATTTTAAATATTTTATGAATCTGGATTCGATTTTTTTCTACAGCTGCCATGTTGTTTGGAAAATGGAGATTTGGCATCAGAAGAACGCACAAATAGAGGCTAAAGTGTTAAGTATGAAAGCATATATATATATTATTTTAGATCTCGTACTCTGTATAGTTTGTTTTATTTTTGTATCATTTTGAACATATTTGTATCATTTTGACATATGATACCAAATATATACTAAAGAGCAATGACACTTATAAAATTCATGCCCTAAATGATTTTCAGAAATTTTATTTGGAAAAATGAAAACCTTCCCGTGTTCTAAATTTGTCAATATACGCGGTTAGTATAACAAAACTCATTGCAACTGAAAATCTAGTATCCCGAGATCGAAATGTAAAAGAAATTTAGAATTCAAATAGGAATTTTCACACTGTTGAACATTTATTACAGGTTTTGTTAAAGTAACTGCTTTATCTTTATAATATATCAAAATTTATTAGTTCAATGAAATCGCTTTCGAAAAAAATCTTTCGTAAGTTTGATATAAATTATTATAGTTATTTGTACTAATAAAAATGTGTTTTGAGTGCTTATTTCAGAAAGCAAATTTAACTAGGAGATTTATGGATATTTAAGTATAAACGTATGGGAGCATTTGACCACTTTTGAGAGTTTAATGTAATTTGTTGAATTTCAAGTTTCAGTTTTTCTTAGAGAATATTTACGTACAGAGCAAGTGTTTGGATTTGAATGATCGTTGTTTTGCCTTGTGGGTTATTAGCAGTAGACAATCATAGAGACTTAGCATAAAGCAAATTGCCATAAACATATGGAAAGTTTTATAACCAGAATTGGATGATATTTTTTTGGAACATAATGTCTAAGATTTCAGTACAGATAGCTTTAAAGTATTCCACACAGTTTCCAGCTGTCAAATAACGGCTCTAAGTAGATATCGGTAGAATACATATGATTATAAAAAAATTATCAGTGATAGATATTGAAGACAATTATAGATAATGTTTTGCAGGCAAGTTAAGAAAAGGTTTGACACAAGAACAGGGTATCCCCTCCAACTTTGCGATAGAGCTCAGAGCATGGTAGCCTAACAGGCTTGACTGAAGAACAGGGTGCCCCCGCAAATTTGGTTATTAATCTCAACATGGTAGCATAACATTACCTCCTAATCTCGCAGTGTCCAAAAAATCTGTATCTATATTTTAATTTATATTATATTTGTATTCAGCTGTTCTTGTGGAACCCAATTCTAATATATTAAATGCACGCAATGCTTTAAAAGTATTAGATATAATGAACCGTTAAAGGTTCACTATGGCAAATTTTTAATAATTTGGAGCTGTTGGCTTTGTGAACTTTAAAAAGATCAATTGTTGATAAATGTAAATGCCTGCTTTCTTAGTGGTTTTGGTTAAATAAGAAATTTATAGAATTCTATTACTATGGCGCAATCTACATCCAAATCGCACAAATAGCAAGGATACAATGTTATTCGAATAAAATACCTTTTTGTTTTAGCAAACATCGCCAATAATTTCACCAAATTTGCCAAGGGGAACCCTATTCTTTAGTAGTACCAGCCTAACATTTTCTCCTGATATCTCTGTATCTACGCTATTTGTATATCTATATTTCCATTTATATTATATTGTTATTGAACTATCCTTGAGTAACTCTTTCTTATATATAAAATGCACGTAATTCTTAAAAATTGAGATACAGTTAGTAAGTAATACAGTATTCGGATGGAACAACTTCGGATTTTAGTAAACATCAATAATTTCGCCAAACTTACCAAGGGTACCCTATTTTTAAGTATTACCGATTTGACAGTTTCTAGTGAAGAAGGATAAATCAATGCATTAACTCCGAACTTATTAAAATGAACAAAACTACCAAAGGTTAGTTAATATCATTTACTGTGTTTCTGATATATTTTATCTAGTTACATTTCATCACAACATTTTTGGAATAATGTTTAAAAAGTTTTCACAACACATTTTGATCATTTAAATGTATTTCAATAAATAAAGTTTTAAAGTTTTTTAATCTAAAATATGAGATTGTCAATGTTATACGGATTTGGATAAGATTATATTTGTAGAGTCACCATCGTGGTATGAAAATGGAGGTTTAGCATCAGAACAAGGTAACTAGGCGATAAAGTGCTAAGCATGACAACTTATATTTTTATTTTGTGTATCTGAATCTCCCCTTGCATAACTTATATTAAGTATTAAGCTCAACTAATCTTTATTTGTATTATTTTTGCGAAAATAAATTGATTGCAATCAGGGACCGTCGACGTAATTTAACAATGAAACCGGCTAAACTTGTATTTTATCATTTAATCTTCGATGATCTCGATAATAAAAGTCGCCAAAATTCTACGGGGTTTTCAGTTTTGATGGAACGGCAATAATAATACTTTCCAACAGTACTCAACAATAGAACCTACAATGGGCCAAACAGTAAAATCATTGTGGTGACGTCATTGTTCTAAAGATTTCGTCATTTACGATTTTTTGTCAATCGCAGTAGGTTGGATTCTGTACTCCGATGATGTAATTTGATTATTTACCTTTAAGTCACAGTAATTTCATAAGACATGTATTGAATTAGCATGTATGTTATTCATGGAAAATTGATACTCAATTTCTGAGAGTTGAAATTAAGTATTTTTTATATAATTTGAGGTTTAGTATGATTTTCCTGTAGCCGCCATCTTGGATCGAAATACGCAATGAGAGAAAATGAATTCGTTGAAATAATCACAGCGTGTCAAGTTTGTAAAATTAACAAATGGATAGCTGTTTCTGGATCTTCTTTAAAAACCGATGAAGGCGAAAAAGCAAGTAAATTTTAATTTTCCCTTACAATAATAACAAATTCAATTTCAATTTAACTGCTCATAAACGACAAGACGTAAACACGACTAAACGTATTAAAACTTACTGAGTGAATTTTAGGTTAACAACCACTAGACATGTTGTATCCTTTGAACTTGACTATCTTTAAGGATTTTGCTTCAGTTTGATAATTTTGTGAAATATTTCTATGATTTTTTCTTTTTATGTAATATTTGTTAGGTATTAAATTTTTTCTCTTGTTTTTGTCGAAATTAACAAAATATTTTTTCAAGTTGTTGGTTTTCATTAAAAAAGATTCATCTTAATACTAAACTATTAAGTAGCAATATATTCAAAATCAACTAGATATTCCACAGGTGTTAGTCGTCATTTTAAGACTAATATTTATTTTTTAAAAAAGATCTTGTTAATCCATCAAGTTGGAGTTAATACGCCCATCAGTCTCTTGTCAAAGATGCGGTTGACTTTCAACTTGAAGATCTGTAGATCCGGAAGTATTCAAATTCTTTGCTATAAATCACGAATCATTTTATACTAAACGAATAAGTATAAATACATATAGTATCAACTAGGTAATCCATATAAAATAGTTGAAATTTTTTAGAAAACATATTATGTGAGTTTTGATATTTGAAGAATTCTTAGTCTATAAGCAGATTTCACACACTCTTAGCAAAATAGTTATAATAACTGACAGTTTAAAATAAAATTTACTTCTCGTGACATTATATAAAACGCAGGGGCAAATATTAATTATAACTGTTAGTATTTTAAAATGTGTATGTCTAACTAGAATAGGTGACAGAATAATATCATGACAACCATGGACAGAGCGTGACATGAATAAAACGTGAATTTTAAAATGACCGCAAATTATTAAATAGGAAGTTGCAAAACATAAGTACTGCTTTTAGTACTAGTAACTGGGTACATTAACGTATAAATATGCAACAAAATATAAAGTATTTCTTACAAAAAATTCTTCTTAGAAATGTTGTTGAAAACAAAATTTTTTTTATTATATAATTTAAATAGTTTAAATAAAAAAATTAAAACACCAGAACAAAATATTTAAACACATCCATTGCTTACTGTAACAATATTACTACTAAACGTATTAACACTTACTCAGTGAGTTTTAGTTTAACCACTACACGTTTTATAAGTTGAATTTAATTCGCTTTCAGGATGTTGCATCGGTTTGCTTATTCAGTAAGAATTTTATACATTTTCTTTATTTTAAGATTTATTACGCAGTGTTTTGAGATGTATTTTTATTCCCCAGTTTTGTTGGAATTCCGAATAAATGTTTTTTTCTTTCATATTGTTTGTTTTTCTTAAAAAGAATCATCTAATAATACCACAACATTAAGTACAAATGCTTTCAAGATGTAGATATTACACAGGTATGAGTTTCAATTTTAAGACAAATAGCTATTTTTGAAAATTCCTCTAGTTAATCCAAGAAGTTAGAGTTATTGTGCTTATAAGTCTCGGGTAAAAGATGTGATTGATTTTCTACTAGAATAACTTTAATTCCATGCGAATTCATGTTCGTTCTACTCAAAAAAGAATTAGCTCAATATTAAATAAGTAAGAACAAATGGAATCAGAACCAAAAACGTATTCCATAGTTAAGTGTCTAAACTGTTTCTCCAGATAAATCATGTTGTTTTTAATATTTGAAGAATTCGTAGGTGATCAGCTGTGTTGACACTTACAGACTGACCAAAATCGATATAAATAATTTAAGTTTCTAACAGTTTAAAAAAAGGTTTATTTTTCAAGATTTTATATAAATGTCGGAGACAAATAAAAAAGTATAAGTGTTGATATTTTAAAATGTTTATGAATAAATAGAATAAATTATAGAAAGAGGCTATGATAAATATGAGGACAATTGAAAAAATAAAAAGTGAATGTTAAAATAACCTCAATTTATTTGATCAAAAGTTGGAAAATGTGCATACATTTATTAGTACTATTATTATAATACAGGAATACTTCTCTTAAAGCAGTTAATTCATTAATATAAATTTATTTAAACAAGTACATATCCCTGGAAATCTGCATTCAATGATATAGTATTACTAGAGAAATAATATTATTTAATATTACTTTCTCAGAAACTTTCTTATACAAAATATTTTCTATATATGTTAAAAAAATTAAACTGAGGACAAATAATTGAGTATTTTTTCCTAATTCATAGAAACTACCTTTTCTCAATCCACAAAAAACAGTTTGTGTTTCCTATTCAATTTTCTTTCATTCATTATGTGATAACACACAATACCTTTCTTTAAGAAGGGAAATAATTTTTTATTACTGCAAACCCTAAGAATACTTGAGCTTTATTCGAACAAAGTTTCTGTAAACGAGTGGAATTTTATGAATTTTTATTATATAATTATAGAAATATATAAATCGATATATAGATTTCGATATAACTATCTATACATGTATATATATGTAATCCAGGTATTATACAACTACTAGACACATTTGAAATTATAGCTATTATTTTTACTGTCCTGGGCTGTTGGACAAGGAGAAGCCTAACCAGCTAGCAGTAATAAAGTAAGATACAGTATAGCCACATTAAAGAGAACTGCACACATGTCAAAGTCTACTTGAAATTTTATTTAAGAGCTGCTATAAAAGAACATCTTCACGAGTCAGCGACAGACGAGAGAAAGACTCAAAAATCACTTTACTCGCACATAGATGTATCCAAGACTAAAGACATATAGAATTTTTCTAGGGGACAAGAAACTCAGCGAATTTAACTGTTAAGATTAGGAGAAAAGTTGAGGCATTTGCGGAAACATCTAGAAAACGTGTTGAATGGACAGAAAATTTACATCTATTGGACAGAAAACTATGGTAAATGTATTAAAACAATTTTAAGTCGAAGACACTCCTTTGAATAAGATATTTAGAGGCTGGGAAAAAGATTTTAAGGAAATATATTAGTGAAATAATTTATATATATATATATATATATATATATATATATATATATATATATATATATATATATATACATCCATACATTATTAGGGTCACAGTATTGAGAAATACAATTGACTTTTAGCTATATTCTCTTCAATACCAGAATGAAATCAGACAATATATTTCCAGATCTTCAGGCAAAATATTTACTTGCTTTTCCTGTGATTGTGGCCAATAATATGTATTTGTGAACTCTATTCAAAATACCCTTTAGAAATTGAATTACTATGGTTTCATTTCTAAAACTAATTGCTATTTTTGATAATATTTTAGTTTGATAATTTTTTGGAAGATGTTGAGCATTGGAAGTCCATGGAAAAGTAATAAATATAACAAATATTTGTGATCTCTGTTCATAATTCTAATTAAAATTTTAATTATATTTGATACGTATCTAAAACCATTTTTGTGTCATATAATTTAATATCTAATGAAAGGTGTTGCAGCTGGGAATAAAACGGTAGATTGGTTGTTTGGTTGGAATTTGGTGGCTGTAATTCCTCTTGGGACAAGCTGTGCCAAACATACCGAAAATAAAATAATAAATGTTAAATAAAGCAAATAACACAAGTGAAGGGAATTTAGGAGATGACTTAAAAGAAACAAAAAAAAAAAAAACGTTAAAAAGCCCATATAAAGTGAATCAACAAAAAATTTAAGAAAAATATTAAAATAGAAAATATATACATGATGGATTAATATAGTTCACGAAAATTAAAAACAAAATTGAAAATTGATAAATTGTATATCAAATATACAGATACTTTTCATGTTTTTTAATAATTCTCATTACAATTTCAATTATATTTGAAACGTTGCTAAAACATTTTTTTGTCGTTTAGTTTACTATCAAATAAAAGGTGTTGCACCTGGGATGCGCACAGAGATGTTTCAGAAATAAACAAAAATCGGTATATATCAACTGTATTCTTATTTATCTTTAGACTTTTAATAAATTTTGTTATATTGCTAGAACAATTTAAATTGCCTTTTATTTTAGTATCCATTGGAGGGTTTTATAGAAGTTCGGGACTACTTAATAATTGGGTTCAAATTCCCAAATTTGGAGAAAATATTGGCGATATTTACTAAAACACAAAGGTAATTAATCCAAACATTGTATTTCTTGCTTTTTCTGGTGACTTTAATTAATGCACATTGCGTCATCGTAATAGAATTATATACTATTATTTAATTAAAGGAAAGGACTTGAAAACTGGACATTTATAATTAGGGGCAATTAATCCCTTAACAGTTTACAAACGCAACAGCTCAGAATTATTGAAAATCAGCCATAGTGAACCATTAATGGTTTGTTATATCAATTTTTTTAAGCATTGCGTACTTTTAATATATAAGAAAAGAGTTATACAGAGAGAGCTGAATGTAAATTTCATATGAATTATAGCATAGATACGGATTGTTTTGACACGGTGATATCAGGAGAAAATGTTAGGTGACCTTATTTAAATCATAATCGCAAAGTATGAGGGGAAACCCAATTATTAAGTCAACCTTTTTTTTTCTGCAGCGGCCATGTTGTTTGGAAAATGGATATTTGGACTCTAGTGGCTAAAATGATAAGTATGAAAACATATATATATTACTTCAGATTTCACAGTCTGTATAATTTGTTTTATTTTGGTATCCTTATATTTTGGTATCCTTTTATTTTGGTATCCTACTTGTATAAATCTTTTGTTTCTTATTCAACCTAACTAATCATTATATTTTTAAATTTTGCGAAAACAAATTTGTTGACTTCCCCGAGCGTCGATTTTAACGAATATAAAACCGGTTAAACGTTAACCGAATATAAAACGGTCAAATCCTTTTCGATAAGCACGCCAATAAAAGTCGCCAAGATTTCACGGAGTTTCCAGATTTCTTGGAAAGCTAATAGGGATTCGTTTAAACAGTACTGAACAATAAAAACTACAACAATTCAAACATTAAAACAATTGAAGTGAAGTCAGTGTTCTAAAGATTTTTCATTTAATAGTATACTTTCATCTCAGTAGGTTGGTTGCAATATTTCATGAATATAATATATCGACTTGCAGTTAAGTTACAGTAAATGGGTAAGTGATGAATCGGATTTGTATGTATATTATTCAATTATACTTTAAAATCAATTTGGGCTAGATAGATTTCAGTATAATTTATACATTTTGTGGTTTAGTATGATATTTCTGTAGCCGCCATTTTGGATCTAAATAACCGATAAAGAAAAATCAGTTCTTTAAAATGAACACCGTTTAGGAAATTTTTGAAACTAATATATTGATATCATTTGGAGATTATCTTTCGAAAGTGATAAATCATTTAAAATATAGTTTATACTTACCTTAATAACATAATTCAAATTTTATTTAAAAAATCATCAAATATGTATAAAAGACAAAGTGTTATTACTCGCTGAATGATTATTATGATAAGCACCAGATATATTTTATATGCTGCTTTTGAATCGCTTTTACAATGTTGCTCTGGTTTGCTAATTTAAATTCAACAAAAAATATTAATCTTAACACTGAATTATAAAATAGCAATACATTGAAGATCAACTCGATATTCCACACGTATGAGTCTCTATTTTAAGAGGAAAATATATTTCTGAATAAAGATTCTTGTCAGTCCATCAAGTTGGAGTTAGAACACCCATCAGTCTATGGCCAAAGATTTGGTTGAATTTCAACTAGAAGATCTGTAGACCCGGACTTATCCAAATTCCTTGCAATAAAACAGAAATAACTTTATAACAAACGCGTATTAACACATTAAGGATAAACTAAATATTCCACATAAAAGAGTTTGAATTTTTAAAAAACAAATGATATTAATTTCGATACTTGACGAATTCTTAATATATAAGCAGAATTGACACAAACACACCTAACAAAAAAGATATAAATAACTAAGAGTTCTAGCAGTTTAAAATTAGACTACATCTCGTGATATCATATTAAAACGAGGGATAAATATTAAATATCATTGATTTTAATTTAAAATATCAATAATTATTTGGAATACGTAAAGATAACATAGTGTAAATAAATGAACGGAACGTGACACAAATAAAAGGTGAATGCTAAAATGACTAAAACAAATTTCAAAAAAGCTGGAAAACATATATAAATACAAAAAAAATGAGCATAATAATGTAATTAAATTAATATGCATTAAAGCATAGAGTATATGTTAGAAAAAAGAGATTTATCAAATGTTATTAAAACACAAAAAATATATGTTTATCTAACTTAAATAAAAAATGAAAAAAGAGCAGAAATATTTAAACACTCAAATTACTTAATGTATTTACAGAAAAAAAATCTACCATAAACAAAAGTTGGTGTTTATTTTTCCATATGACATTATTTATGAAAAATAAATAATATATT
Organism: Pardosa pseudoannulata; assembly: GCA_032207245.1. Taxonomy (NCBI): domain Eukaryota; kingdom Metazoa; phylum Arthropoda; class Arachnida; order Araneae; family Lycosidae; genus Pardosa; species Pardosa pseudoannulata. Next base: position 298,692 of record CM063499.1, on the reverse strand, counting down.
ACTTAAAAACACCAAATAATTTACTATTAGAGTAGAAAAGATATTATTTAAGATTAACATAAGAATATGTTTAGAAACTAGTATATAAATATACAGAAACATCGACAAAAAATAGTTATATATAGATATAATATATATACACACACACACACTCCTGTGATGACCGCAGAGATATTTGAATAGTACATGGACCAGGTAATTGTATCATCTAATCATTTTTCTTTAAATTATATTTATACCAATGCTAAAACTCTTTTTATTTCTTATTCAGATTTATAGCCGTAGAAGGGCGTGGAAGTTGGGATGCCCACGGAGAAGTTGGAATACAAAATGGGCAAGGTAATTATAATTTCTTATATTTTTTATCATTTGAATATATATTTTATTTTTTCCAATGTAAAACAATTTTTTATTTCTTATTCAGATTTATATCCGTAGAAGGGCGTGGATGCTGGGATGCCCGCGGAGAAGTTGGAAAACAGAATGGACAAGGTAATTGTAATTTCTCTTATTTTTTAATATTTGAATATACATTTTATTTGTTCCAATGCTAAAACTCTTTTTATTTCTTATTCAGATTTATATCCGAAGAAGGGCGTGGATGCTGGGATGCCCGCGGAGAAGTTGGAAAACAGAATGGACAAGGTAATTGTAATTTCTCTTATTTTTTAATATATGAATATACATTTTATTTGTTCCAATGCTAAAACTCTTTTTATTTCTTATTCAGATTTATATCCGTAGAAGGGCGTGGATGCTGGGATGCCCGCGGAGAAGTTGGAAAACAGAATGGACAAGGTAATTGTAATTTCTCTTATTTTTTAATATTTGAATATACATTTTATTTGTTCCAATGCTAAAACACTTTTTATTTCTTATTCAGATTTATATCCGTAGAAGGGTGTGGATGCTGGGATGCCCGCGGAGAAGTTGGAAAACAGAATGGACAAGGTAATTGTATTTTCTCTTATTTTTTAATATTTGAATATATATTTTATTTGTTCCAATGCTAAAACTCTTTTTATTTCTTATTCAGATTTATATCCGTAGAAGGGCGTGGATGCTGGGATGCCCGCGGAGAAGTTGGAAAACAGAATGGACAAGGTAATTGTATTTTCTCTTATTTTTTAATATTTGAATATATATTTTATTTGTTCCAATGCTAAAACTCTTTTTATTTCTTATTCAGATTTATATCCGTAGAAGGGCGTGGATGCTGGGATGCCCGCGGAGAAGTTGGAAAACAGAATGGACAAGGTAATTGTATTTTCTCTTATTTTTTATTGTTTGAATATATATTTTATTTGTTCCAATGCTAAAACTCTTTTTATTTCTTATTCAGATTTATATCCGTAGAAGGGCGTGGATGCTGGGATGCCCGCGGAGAAGTTGGAATACAGAATGGACAAGGTAATTATAATTTCTTTTATTTTTTATCATTTGAATATATATTTTATTTGTTCCAATGCTAAAATTATATTTATTTCTTATTCAGATTTATATCCGTAGAAGGGCGTGGATGCTGGGATGCCCGCGGAGAAGTTGGAAAAACAGAATGGACAAGGTAATTGTATTTTCTCTTAATTATTTATTGTTTGAATATACATTTTATTTGTTCCAATGCTAAAACTCTTTTTATTTCTTATTCAGATTTATATCCGTAGAAGGGCGTGGATGCTGGGATGCCCGCGGAGAAGTTGGAAAACAGAATGGACAAGGTAATTGTATTTTCTCTTAATTTTTATTGTTTGAATATATATTTTATTTGTTCCAATGCTAAAACTCTTTTTATTTCTTATTCAGATTTATATCCGTAGAAGGGCGTGGATGCTGGGATGCCCGCGGAGAAGTTGGAAAACAGAATGGACAAGGTAATTGTATTTTCTCTTAATTTTTATTATTTGAATATATATTTTATTTGTTCCAATGCTAAAACTCTTTTTATTTCTTATTCAGATTTATATCCGTAGAAGGGCGTGGATGCTGGGATGCCCGCGGAGAAGTTGGAAAACAGAATGGACAAGGTAATTGTATTTTCTCTTAATTTTTATTGTTTGAATATATATTTTATTTGTTCCAATGCTAAAACTCTTTTTATTTCTTATTCAGATTTATATCCGTAGAAGGGCGTGGATGCTGGGATGCCCGCGGAGAAGTTGGAAAACAGAATGGACAAGGTAATTGTATTTTCTCTTATTTTTTATCATTTGAATAAATATTTTATTTGTTCCAATGCTAAAACTCTTTTTATTTCTTATTCAGATTTATATCCGTAGAAGGGCGTGGATGCTGGGATGCCCGCGGAGAAGTTGGAAAACAGAATGGACAAGGTAATTGTATTTTCTCTTATTTTTTAATATTTGAATATATATTTTATTTCTTCCAATGCTAAAACTCTTTTTATTTCTTATTGAGATTTATATCCGTAGAAGGGCGTGGATGCTGGGATGCCCGCGGAGAAGTTGGAAAACAGAATGGACAAGGTAATTGTAATTTCTCTTATTTTTTAATATTTGAATATATATTTTATTTGTTCCAATGCTAAAACTCTTTTTATTTCTTATTCAGATTTATATCCGTAGAAGGGCGTGGATGCTGGGATGCCCGCGGAGAAGTTGGAAAACAGAATGGACAAGGTAATTGTATTTTCTCATATTTTTTATTGTTTGAATATATATTTTATTTGTTCCAATGCTAAAACTCTTTTTATTTCTTATTCAGATTTATATCCGTAGAAGGGCGTGGATGCTGGGATGCCCGCGGAGAAGTTGGAAAACAGAATGGACAAGGTAATTGTATTTTCTCTTAATTTTTATTGTTTGAATATATATTTTATTTGTTCCAATGCTAAAACTCTTTTTATTTCTTATTCAGATTTATATCCGTAGAAGGGCGTGGATGCTGGGATGCCCGCGGAGAAGTTGGAAAACCCAATGGACAAGGTAATTGTATTTTCTCTTAATTTTTATTGTTTGAATATATATTTTATTTGTTCCAATGCTAAAACTCTTTTTATTTCTTATTCAGATTTATATCCGTAGAAGGGCGTGGATGCTGGGATGCCCGCGGAGAAGTTGGAAAACAGAATGGACAAGGTAATTGTATTTTCTCTTAATTTTTATTGTTTGAATATATATTTTATTTGTTCCAATGCTAAAACTCTTTTTATTTCTTATTCAGATTTATATCCGTAGAAGGGCGTGGATGCTGGGATGCCCGCGGAGAAGTTGGAAAACAGAATGGACAAGGTAATTGTATTTTCTCTTAATTTTTATTGTTTGAATATATATTTTATTTGTTCCAATGCTAAAACTCTTTTTATTTCTTATTCAGATTTATATCCGTAGAAGGGCGTGGATGCTGGGATGCCCGCGGAGAAGTTGGAAAACAGAATGGACAAGGTAATTGTATTTTCTCTTATTTTTTAATGTTTGAATATATATTTTATTTGTTCCAATGCTAAAACTCTTTTTATTTCTTATTCAGATTTATATCCGTAGAAGGGCGTGGATGCTGGGATGCCCGCGGAGAAGTTGGAAAACAGAATGGACAAGGTAATTGTATTTTCTCTTAATTTTTATTGTTTGAATATACATTTTATTTGTTCCAATGCTAAAACTCTTTTATTTCTTATTCAGATTTATATCCGTAGAAGGGCGTGGATGCTGGGATGCCCGCGGAGAAGTTGGAAAACAGAATGGACAAGGTAATTGTATTTTCTCTTAATTTTTAATGTATGAATATATATTTTATTTGTTCCAATGCTAAAACTCTTTTTATTTCTTATTCAGATTTATATCCGTAGAAGGGCGTGGATGCTGGGATGCCCGCGGAGAAGTTGGAAAACAGAATGGACAAGGTAATTGTATTTTCTCTTAATTTTTATTGTTTGAATATATATTTTATTTGTTCCAATGCTAAAACTCTTTTTATTTCTTATTCAGATTTATATCCGTAGAAGGGCGTGGATGCTGGGATGCCCGCGGAGAAGTTGGAAAACAGAATGGACAAGGTAATTGTATTTTCTCTCATTTTTTAATGTTTGAATATATATTTTATTTGTTCCAATGCTAAAACTCTTTTTATTTCTTATTCAGATTTATATCCGTAGAAGGGCGTGGATGCTGGGATGCCCGCGGAGAAGTTGGAAAACAGAATGGACAAGGTAATTGTATTTTCTCTTAATTTTTATTGTTTGAATATATATTTTATTTGTTCCAATGCTAAAACTCTTTTTATTTCTTATTCAGATTTATATCCGTAGAAGGGCGTGGATGCTGGGATGCCCGCGGAGAAGTTGGAAAACAGAATGGACAAGGTAATTGTATTTTCTCTTAATTTTTATTGTTTGAATATATATTTTATTTGTTCCAATGCTAAAACTCTTTTTATTTCTTATTCAGATTTATATCCGTAGAAGGGCGTGGATGCTGGGATGCCCGCGGAGAAGTTGGAAAACAGAATGGACAAGGTAATTGTAATTTCTCTTATTTTTTAATATTTGAATATACATTTTATTTGTTCCAATGCTAAAACTCTTTTTATTTTTTATACAGATTTTTATCCGTAGAAGGGCGTGGATGCTGGGATGCCCGCGGAGAAGTTGGAAAACAGAATGGACAAGGTAATTGTATTTTCTCTTATTTTTTAATATTTGAATATACATTTTATTTGTTCCAATGCTAAAACTCTTTTTATTTCTTATTCAGATTTATATCCGTAGAAGGGCGTGGATGCTGGGATGCCCGCGGAGAAGTTGGAAAACAGAATGGACAAGGTAATTGTATTTTCTCTTAATTTTTATTGTTTGAATATATATTTTATTTGTTCCAATGCTAAAACTCTTTTTATTTCTTATTCAGATTTATATCCGTAGAAGGGCGTGGATGCTGGGATGCCCGCGGAGAAGTTGGAAAACAGAATGGACAAGGTAATTGTATTTTCTCTTATTTTTTAATATTTGAATACACATTTTATTTGTTCCAATGCTAAAACTCTTTTTATTTCTTATTCAGATTTATATCCGTAGAAGGGCGTGGATGCTGGGATGCCCGCGGAGAAGTTGGAAAACAGAATGGACAAGGTAATTGTAATTTCTCTTAATTTTTAATATTTGAATATACATTTTATTTGTTCCAATGCTAAAACTCTTTTTATTTCTTATTCAGATTTATATCCGTAGAAGGTCATGGATGCTGGGATGCCCGCGGAGAAGTTGGAAAACAGAATGGACAAGGTAATTGTAATTTCTCTCATTTTTTAATATTTGAATATACATTTTATTTGTTCCAATGCTAAAACTCTTTTTATTTCTTATTCAGATTTATATCCGTAGAAGGGCGTGGAAGCTGGGAATGCACGCGCGGAGAAGTTGGAA
>CM063499.1:231715-293215 GCA_032207245.1 Pardosa pseudoannulata | reverse complement strand
TTGAAAAATCGTAATAATGTAAACAAACATTTCAAATTTCAAATTTTAACTTGTTACTTAATTACAAATAAAAACTTACCTTATTTTACGGTAAAGTATCCATAATTTGAAGCAGAATTACACACACGTGGGTATGCTCCTTCAATGGCGACTCCAGTGGACAGTACTATGTACGTTCAGTTAACGCGCATATGGTCGCCCCTTTGGCGTGACGTCACAGCATTTCTGTAGTTCAGCCAGAAGGCCTTGTCTCTCGACGGTAACGGTTAAACACACGTACAGTATCTATATTAGCAAATTATATTTCCCTACTTACTGTAACTTAGTGAATGCCGAATCGTTTTATCGAGCGATCTAACCATCTGTCCCATCTGACCCGTGTCCTCAGGGCCTGATTAAACCACAGGCCGACTGGGCCTAGGCCCTGGGCCCCCTAGCTTTAAGGGCCCCTGGTAAATAATTGTTAAATAATTGTTAAATTTTAAATAATTTAATTAACAAAATTTGAAAATGTTTTTTGTTAATTCTTCAAGTAATATCTCATGAAACCTTATTTAGGAATTAAATGAAAACAGTTAAAATGTTGACAATTTTATCTAAAACACACTCTAGGTTTACTTATTTACATCATTCCAATCACTTTTTTTACTCATTACTTACTCCGTGGTTCTGAGTAGAAAAATCCTTTGCTTTTCAGGTTTTGCAGTGATTAAAGGAACATAATACTGGAATAACAGTTTATTACATTCAACATTTATGATAGAAATCATTAAGAAAATAATTTACAAAATATTAAAGTAAAAAAGCATTTATCTTATATATTATATAATATAAATTAGCAATAAATTAAAAATTTCAGTCAGTTACAAAGAAATATTAGTATTTTTTATTACATTTCTGAAACTTAGATACAATTGTTATTTGCTTAAGAATTTTATTATTTTATTTTTTTTTTCTCTTATTAATTTTGTCTTAAAATCAACGAATAGCTATTATTTATTAATCTTACCTATGCTATTTTATTTTATCTTTTATATAAAAACTTAATTGCAAGTGATACAGTTTACATCCTTGAGAATATACAGATTTTTGGCATTTGACTGTACTACAAAGGTATATAAACATCAAAACTTCCGCTCCCAGTACAATTCTGCTGTGAAATGTATCCGCACACAATGAGTTACGGTGAAATTGCGAAATCACATTTCTCTCCCTCAAAAATTCAATTCTGGTATCACACATGATAGCGTGGTGTATCCGTTTCTTTTTTCTGTGTATATGCATGATAACTTTGAAACGACTATGGTTCGGGTTACTTATCCTGATATTTTAGTACAAACAGGAACGGAATTAACCAGATATTATCCATTTATTTCACAATATCCAATGTTTACGGTTCACACGCGTTTTACCCGTCGTCATCTTTTACTAGGAGAATCAGCTCCAGTTTGCGGTCACTGTAAAGCAGTCATCTCGGAAAAGCATGTACTCATTGATTGTCCCCAGTTTATAAAACATTGTATTCATCATCTGGTTTTGTATTTTTGACATGTTTGCTTTTATCCTTTTATAGTTGTTTTGACCCGATCTTTGTAGTTTTAAGTTTGAACTATGTGTTTGGCACAATATGTTCCATGAGGACTCAGTGCCACAAAACTCCATTCAACCAACCGACCAATGTTTACGGAATATTATAATGCAATTAATGGATTCCTTTCAATTATCAATAATAAAAAAATTATAGCTGATTTGCTTAAGTGTTTTTCTATTATCACAAAGGATCTAGTGATTAGCAAAACAGTGATCTGCAATGAAATCTACTTTCAACGATAGTCTTTGAGCTAGATAAAGGAAACTACTGTTAATGTTTACTGAGTTTATCTAGAAAAAACTGAAGAAAGTTTTCTTCAACCAGAACTGCAGAGTCTGAAGTTATGTTTCGGAGCTATTATAGATGCTTGGATCACGGATATTTACGTACACAAGCAATTTCTTTGTTCTTTAAATACAGTTTAGATATCATTGTTCTTACAAAGAATTCACATTTTTGTTTACTTTAAGGGATTATATTTTCCCCATCATTACATTAGTTCAACACAGTATTGATCAAAGTTCGACTTTTATTTTACAATCTATGTATACAACATGAAGAGGAAGCAAAAAAACTAATTTTCTCAACATTTTAGATGTGCTTTTTACTTATTTATAGGACAGCTTATTTACCTATTATCTTATCTGAACTTTCATTTCTTTTTTGCGATTTTGTTCTTAATATTCATAGCAAATCTTCAAGATTATTCACAAGGTTAGCATATAAATTTTTCCCTGAAAAAAGCGGCTCATTAAGACTGCAGTTAGATCCCTGTTTACTACTAGCATCGTAAACTATTCAAGTTTTAGTATTTGAAGAAATTTCCCCGAAAGCTTCTGGATGTAGCATTGTATACCCAATAAAACAGCCAACGTCACACATTTTAATTATCTTTTTTTAATTGTTCCTTGATAACATCATTATATCTTTCGAATAATGACTCACACCCTTTAAACGACTTTTGTAACACATTTAACCTTTTTCCTGGCGTTTTCAAGGTTATTGTGCAAGTTTTTCTATCATAAATTCGAATTTCCACAGCAGCTGGAAATTCGTATCTGTTATTTACAAATCTTAACTTATTTTCGAAAGTATTCAAGTTATCTGAGGTTGATTTAGTTTCCTTATTAGACAGAAAATATTCAACCTTCCATAAACATGCTAGATCTTTTACCTTTGAGAAATTAACATGCAAACAGCAAGCTGAATTTTTTAAACGATTATCAGACACTTGACCAACTAAAGTGTTTTCGAATATCGTACGTTGAATAAACAATCGTTTATTTAGTTTTATAAGTGACCCAATTAAGGTTCGATACATCACATCTGCGCCGAGAAGAATTTGTATCGGCTGGTTATTCTCAAATAAATTTGCAAATTCACCTTCCTGCAAAATAATGTCTTGTATTGAATTATCATTAACGTTTAAATATAACTGGGTATCGCAAATTTGATTAGTAAATAGTGCTTCAACATTGATAGACTTATACGGTGACATTCTACTTCTCAGGGTTATATTTACATACTCAAATTCAGTTTCAGCGGGATTTCTGTTAGAAAATGTGTATACTAAAAGCCTTTCTTTTCGAATGATCTTTAAATTGAACTCTTTTGCTAAATCCTTTCAAATAAATGCTTACTTAATAAATGCTTACAGCTTTAGTTTCGACCTGCCGTTTTCCATATAATAGTATTTTTCGAAGTTCCTGACCCGGAAGGGCATGTCTCCAGTTAGCAAGATACCCCGTTGTGAGAGGGAACGGTTCATTGAGATAATACAAATATCAAGGTGCCAGTTCAGAAAGGATAAAATAAAATAATACAGAATAAAACAATAATATATAGATGATTTTAAAGTAATGTTGTAGTAAATAATGGTTAAATGTAATTAAAATAAAATTGTAAGCGATTAAATAGGATTATATGAGATAAAAATATGATTAAGTGCGATTATATGCTGTTAAATAAGAGTAAATATATTGAATATAAGACTAGAACATAGAAAAGTCTGAACAGAAGCAGTTTGAAGTAGAGTGCAAATGTTCGTAGATTTTTCCGGTTTTAGTACTGAGGATAGTACAGTTTCGGGAATTTGGTTAATTTTTATTTCATCTTTCTTTGGATTTTTAATCTCATTATCATTATTTTTATTTTGGAGACAAAATAAATAATTATGTTGTAAGCTTTCACATGTTTGACAGGGTAGTATTTTCACTTTAAAAAGAGATTGCAGATGTTTATTAAAACAACGATAACATCATCCTTCTCTTTTTAGCTTGTATCTTTTTTGCTCAGGTATAATCTTTTTACATTCGAATCCAGTATGACAATTTGAATTGCAAAACATACAAGATTTCTTAGCAACTGTATTTAATGCTGCGGCTTCCGGAAAATTGGTTTTGTATTTAAACTTGTTTCTAGAATATTCAAACCTTTGAAAGGTCTGTTTTATTATAACGATTTGTTCCTGGTGGTCAGACAGAAGGTCTTACTAAAAGTAAGGCGTTTGCTGCCTCCCTAAATTGGATTTCGAATTTAATAATTTCCAGCAATCCACCTACATCACCTGTTTTATTACAATTTTCCGATGATACTCTACAACTAAACTATGCGGGAACTGTTTCAATAAAATAGGGATTAATAAATCTCCAAATTTATCGGAGCTACTCCCATACCTTTCAAATTTCTAATACTAATTTTGCTTTCATCATACAAGCTTCTAAGCCTTCTAACATCTGAAGAAACTTTAACAGGATCTAACAACTTATTTACAAAACAACTAATTAAATGTTCTTGTTTACCATATCTATCTTTCAATAAATCTAAGTACGCTTTATAATTTTCTTTTAGTGCAAAACCTGATACTATTTTTTGAGCTTCACCAGACAAGAATGATTTTAAATACATGAATTTATCAACGCTACTTAAATTTTGATTTGTTTTTTTTAAATAGTTTCGCATTAAAAGAGCATTTAATTTGTTCTTTAAATGACATCTATTTAGTTTACACTATCCAATTACAAAATAATTTAATGTATTTAGATTAAAATTTATATATTTAATTTTAGGTAATCAGTGTGTAGAATATACTAGATAGATTAGATGTTACTTCTTATAGCAAACTATTCTATGCATATTGCAAAGAACATAAAAAACAAAAATTAATATTAATACTCAGAAAAAAAAAATAAAATCTGATTTAAATCAAATAAATCTGATTTTTTAAATTTTTTTCCAACCCTGGCTTTGATTAAACTTTCTTTTATTTCAATTTTATTAGAAATAAAAATAAATCTAGTAAATCATAGAAAATTAGAATTAATACACATAAAAGACAATATTACATCTTTAATAAAAATAATATTTAATAATTAAAAAACTGAGAAGATATTTTAAACTGCTACAATAAGGTTGCAAAATATTTCATTTTCAGTTGAGAGCTAAATGGTAGATATTAGTATGAAGTAATGAATTTACCTACTTAAAATTAAAAAAAAATAATAACCATTATTAACATGGAAGTCTCTGTAAGTCTCCAGGGCATAAACCGACATTGCTTGTACCACACAAGTTCTTATCTCTGTCTTTTCTTTACTGCACAAAACACAACGCCTTCTTTTTGCCAGTTTGAGCTAACTTTTGGGCAAAACTCCACCACCACAAACTTTTTGAATTTCTCATCCGCATTGGCGTTTTTAACCTTGTTTAATTTAAAAAGTATTAATGTCAATCATTAGGTCATTTTTTACTTGTATTTCTCTTAAATATTTGACTGATAGTTACTTCTTTTAAATTATACATATTTTATTTAAAACTTCGCTTTAGCGCAGCATATCCTACCTTGGATCTTGCTCCAATAAACTCCAACAACCAACCAACCTTCTTTTTGCAGAATTAATCGGCCTGTGTCCAGAATCATTATTGTTTTCAATGGCATTGTAAAAATGGCACCATACCTATATGTTTTTAAAATTTGCTCAACCAAATTTAGCCTAAATTGCCTATGGTTTCTTTCTTTGTAGAAGATAATAATATGTAGGCATTTAAAACGGCTATGTTTAAAAAATGAAAAAGAGGTTTTTAGACCACTTTAAAGTTTTCTAGCAAACCCATAAGAATTTGCCATCCTATCACTCAAATTTGAATATTTGAAAGCCATATTTGAATTGTAGTACTCAATAAATTCAGCCTTACTTTTTTTCTGTTCTTCACTTGTTGTTAATGAATCTTTTGATGGTTATGAAAATAACTTAAACATAACGCTTGTCTTTCCACTTACAGCACATAAACCAACTGAGTAAGCCGTAACTATATCAGGCATATGCGTTCTCTTCTTTTGCACTGTTTCACAGGAAATTATTTAGCATGGAAATATTTTAACAGTGCAGGAGATGTAAAAAAAAATATCAGTAAATAAATTATTCCTCTGTTAAAACATTGTTTTGCACTCTTTCCTCGAAACTTATTTCCATGCAGTCTGAATCACAGTCAAAGTTTTCATAATCACTAAGAAAACATATTAGAACAAAATCATCAATTTCCTTTGGAAATAAAACAAGCTCACTTTTATGCATTTTAAATTAAAAAAAAGAATTTTACAAAAAAATTAAGATACGAATACACTAATGATAGGAATTAGAAAAAACAGCACGTGGGGAATATCAAAACTCAAAGATTAGTCACCCAAACTGCCGTATGACTGAACTCGGAGGAAATTCACTTTTGTGCTGCTACTGGTCATTACTCACCTCCCCCCAAGACAGGCTGACAATACCTTCCCCCCCTCCACTGATAAGGCGAGCAAAAGGACTTTTTACCCTCAAGGTAGTCCGAAATTGTCTCGCGACCCCCAGAAGAACTAAGTTACGAGTGGGACTGCATCAGGGCATCAAATTTTTTGAATTATAAAACCCAATGTGTTGAAAAAAATTTTTTTTATCAATTTTCTTATTTTTTAAAAGGTTTCTAGAGACTAAACTTGTAATAGATTATTACAAAATGTTTAACAAACACCCCTAATATGCTTTAATATAAATCCGGGTATTCATTTTCAATTTTGAATTTATTAAAGTTAATAAAACTAAATATAAATTTATAAATTTGTCAATTTTTTTTTATGAAAACTCAGTCTACATAAAAAATCAGTAAACTATTCAGTTTAGAAGCCAAATAATATCCCCAAAATTAGAAAAAACAGCACGTGGGGAATATCAAAACTCAAAGATTAGTCACCCAAACTGCCGTCTGACTGAACTCGGAGGAAATTCACTTTTGTGCTGCTACTGGTCAAAGATTAGTCACCCAAACTGCCGTCTGACTGAACTCGGAGGAAATTCACTTTTGTGCTGCTACTGGTCATTACTCACCTCCCCCCAAGACAGGATGACAATACCTTTCTCCCCCCCCCTCCACTGATAAGTCGAGCAAAAGGACTTTTTACCCTCAAGGTAGTCCGAAATTGTCTCGCGACCCCCAGAAGAACTAAGTTACGAGTGGAACTGCACCAGGACATCAAATTTTTTGAATTATAAAACTATCTTGTTCTTTACAAGCACGTACAGCATCATAAAATAAAGCACAAAGCAGATTAAAATGAAGCACACAGCAGATTCATTAATATTAAGATATTTTAATCAGTAGAAGCATGGCGTTCGCGTCATCGTGCACATGGCTCGCAATCTGCCATCGTTTCCAATCTCTCATAACAAAACAATCTTGAGACGATTACGATTATACATAACAGTAACAATATACAACATAGATTACACAGATGATACAATATAGATTACACAGATGATACAATACAGAAAACATAAATAATACAATACTGAATATAAATCATGTTACAAAAACCCGATGTGTTGAAAAAAAACTTTTTATCAATTTTCTTATTTTTTAAAAGATTTCTAAAGACTAAACTTGTAATAGATTATTACAAAATGTTTAACAAACACCTCTAATATGTTTTAATATAAATCCAGGTATTCATTTTCAATTTTGAATTTATTAAAGTTAATAAAACTAAATATAAATTTATAAATTTGTAAACTATTCAGTTTAGAAGCCAAATAATATCCCCAAAATGTTAAAAACTATTTTTAAGTATAAATAATAAGGTAAAAATAGAAGAAGAAATTAAAAATTAATATGTTTGGAACATTTTAAAAATTAACAAAATATTTTGAGTTTATTCTGAATATATGATATAGAAATAAAAAAAAAACTTGTTTATATATTTTCTCACTATATATATATATATATATATATATATATATATATATATATATATATATATATTTACAGGGGCGCAGACCAGTTTATTGCCACGGGCTCTAAAGGACCTAGTTACGGCCCTGGACTGCATAGGTCCCAGCTCCTGACAAAAAGTTAAGGTTTTAGCAGAAAAATGTAGTTTATTTGACTTTCAGTGACAGGATTTGAAACTTTAATTATTTGTAAAAATATCGCTGTCATGTGAACAATTAGGTATATATTGCATGAATCACAAGATTTATGCTTTTTTTCTTAAGGAAAGATAAAAAGCTTGCAAATGTAACTTGGGAGAATAACAAGAATTTCAGTAGCTCGTAGTATTTTATTATATAAATATAAATCAGGGCCGTAGCCAGAAATTATATTTGGAGGGGGACATTGTTTTTTGTGATGAAAGCTTCCATAAAACTACAGGCTTTCTTATATTCTATATATTTAGTATTTTAGTATATATAAATTTTATATACTATATATTTAGGTTAGGGCTTTTTCTAGCTCCTGGAGTCGAGCAAAGCTTCAGTGGGCCTTTTTCGAACGACCCGAGTCACGGGGTTTTCGCAAGGTGGGCCAAAGTTCCGTCGAAATGACTTCTGAGTGATGGTCCCGAGGCCAGGGTTGCGATTGTCGCCTCTCGAAATTTCCTGTTCCCTTTTTTGGCTCTCTCGTTTTCCCGTCTATTTTGGTGCAACGAACAAAATTCCCTCTTGTTTTTTTTCTATTTAGGCTCGCGTGGTTCGCTGCACCCTATCTAATACCACGTCAAGAGGTCCCCAAAGCATTCAGTAAGTTCCCACCCCCACCAGGATAAGCCTGGAGGGCCTCAAGGCCATATGGACCCGGTTTGGCGCTTGATTTTGTATGTATACTTTTAATGAGTATCCTAATATAATGTGATATTAAAAATATGTGATATAATGAACAAAATTATAGTCTTGAATGAGTAATATAGTAACGACACAATTAATTTAATAGTAAAATTAACATTGAAAATATATAAACTATAAATGGTATTAAATTCTAATTTTTGAAACAGAAGTATGACCAAAGAAAAAGAATAATTTTTAAAGAAAATAAAAATGATTAACCAGTATTTTACCTGTACATTAAAAAATGGTTTTTTTTTTAATTTTTACCAAAAAATTTCACTTTTTTTTCCAATTGTATAACAATATTGTGATGAGTTGTCAAAAGTGCTACTGATTATGTTTTTAATTGTCGATTAAAATTTGCACCTACTTTAACCCTTTAACAAGTTTCATTTTTTCCACGAATTTGACCTCCAAAATGTCACATTTTTTATGGCATGTTTTTGTTCATGTTACATTTGTAAGCTGTAAAATGTTATTAAAAGTAATATTTCTAATTATTTCATGCATATATTACAACTTTTTTACACGAAATAAAAAAATGTTTTTCCGAGAATTTGGTTTTTCCCTTTAATGTATGCCAGACAGGGAAATTAAATTTACAGTTAGGCACATAAAAAATACAAATATTTTCAAGAACAATTATTACACAATTATTTTCGACTGCAAATACTACAAGTACATTTACTTAACCTGTTTTTTTTCCAAAGATCAGATTTCATGCGATTAATCTTGAAAAAGACAAAAAGTCATAGTCCAACATCACGATCCGGACAAAAATACTTAATCCCATTTCTATTTCTTTTGCCGCTGTCATTCTTCTTCAGCGAATACACATAGCACTGGTTTGCATAGTTTTTTGTCTGTAGGTGGAATTACCTCTAAAAAATCTCTTTTCGCCAGTCTTTCGTCCAAACCTTCAAGCCAAAATCTCAAATATAAAAACTCACTGAGTGATGTAAAACCTATCAGATTTAGTTTGGTTTGGATTGCTACGATCTATTTTTATCAACACGGGGGATAATGAGACTGGAATCTACAGTTTAAAGCCGATTCTGAACGGCTACAAACATCCATGCCACGGTGGGATTCGAACCCACGAACTCCGCTACCGAAGGTCAGCACCCTAACCAATCGGCCATCGTTCGGCCGCAAAACCTATCAGAAGCCAAAGCTTTTAAACCAAACAAAATACACTTCAAAAACTAACAACTCATAGAAATCTATAAGACTAATTTTACATTAAAATTACAAAAGATAAGGCTAAAACAGTGGGAATGACAAAGAAATCAGATTGTCACCGAGCAGTACGGGCAAATTATTAAAGGAATGGCAACCGAGCTCTACGGTATACGTGCAAAACAGGCAAGGGGTTAACTAAACGTCACAATTTTAAGCGCACTGTTGTCTATGTACAACTAGGCAGAGGACACACCCACACACATGGTCCGATTTCTTTCAACGAAACGGTTTTTAAGAATTTCGAAGAGAGACCGGACCCCTAAATTCCCTTCCTTGGCTATGGTTTTGACATTAATAAAAATCATTTTATATAAAATTACTGAGATTTTCGGACTGCTCACATATGCTTTATAGTGACTGTAAGAATGAGTATCTACATGATATTGATAAAACAGGGACATCGTATAAAGAAAGAGGAGAATTGTTATTTTATGCAAAATACATTTTTTTTCTTTTAGGTAAAAAATTTTACAATTCAATTAATGATAAACTTTCTTTTTTAAAAAAAAATTACTTTCCGTATTTCATTTAATAGAAATAAAAATAAAGAACTTTAATTTTATTTCATGAACTGTAATGAAAAAAGTTTGTTTTACATATTTTATGTAAAACAAATAATACGTAAAACATGTATAAATTCTTCTTGCAATTTTTCGAATGTAAGGACTAAACAAATATGCAAAACAATTTTGGCTGGTCGGTTGGTTGGCTGGCTGGTTTGGAGCACTACAGTCTTCTCAATGATGACAGTATCCCCAGTGGTCACACAGAAGTAGAGGTGTAAAAAACCCGGAATTTTGAAGAGGAGGGAATAAACCCGGAATTTTGGGAACTTAGGGGTGAAATCATTTTAACAATGTGTACTTTTATTTTTTCAACAGTGGCTATTTAAGAACTAGCATATTATTTCTAAGAGATTTTTTTTTACTTTTAGCAATATATATATATATATATATATATATATATATATATATATATATATATATATATATATACTGGCATATAACCCGTCATATGACAGGATCGTTAAAATTTTTAATTTTCCAGAATTGTAAAGTACACTAAGAGGAAGGTAAAAAAAGGATTGTTTTTTGGCTGAGAACTATCTGGTATACGCTCAGTAATTTGTTTATCTTTACTGACCGCATGTTAGTTGCCAAGCTTAATTTATATTGTCATATTACATGATAGGATGGACAGCAGAGCTTTTGATATTGACAGTGATTATTTGGTGGTATATATGTATGATGTCCAAAATTGAGAGAATCGATTGCAAACTGTGTGGTTATGTATAAAAGACAAACACACAAACGAACAAACTTCTTAATTTTCAAACATACATAAGAGCACTAGATATTTATTAGTCCGTGAAATAGACTCCTAGACTTTTGTGAAAAGAATTTGTTGTTCTTACGGGTGATAAAATGTTCATTGCAACAAAAAATAATCGATGATTAAATTTAAAATTATCATATATGTGTACCTAATCTATTTTTTAAGCCAAATATAAAAGAAAATTATTTACGTAATATCTAAGTTCAGTGATAAAGTGCATAAAAATAAAGCAGACGATATTTAAATAATTAAAAATAAGAAATGATTAAACGAGATGGTTAAAGGAATGACGGCACAATGCTATAAAAAAAAATGTTTTTTTCATCTACTTATAATAGGGTAAATGGATGAATTTAATCTTGACCTGCTTTTAACCGGGGAAAATAGGGCTTGAAATAACGTCATTAAACGATCGAAAAAGGGGGGAGGGGGGGATTCCAAACGTTTTTGAACTAGCTGTGAATTTTGTTAACCCTAACTCATGAAGAGTCCAATATGGCATCTATCCATTCCAGGCCCAACCGCTTCAAAAATCTTAGGACAGACGGACAGATAACTTAGGCTATTATTATATAGGGGATATATATATATACATATACACATATATATATATATATATATATATATACATATATATATATACATATATATACATATATATATATATATATACATATATATATATATACATATATATATATATATATATATATATATATATATATATTCAAGAAATAATAGCAATGAGTACTTAAATGATTTTATAGTAGTACTTATGTAATTAATTACCCTGTTAGTCTTATCAAACACATAACTGGTTGCTTCAATTTTACTTACTAATATAACAATTATATACATTATTTTTTATCATTATTTATTATGTAAATTGCTTTATGCTAAACTTTTCCCCCTCCTTTTATAATATAAAAATAAATATCTTTAAATTTAAAATAACAGTTTATTATTTTTTGTAATGCATATATCATTTAAAGGTATAATCAAATGACACTGTTGCATTTTGTGTCCAATTCCTACACGCACACACACATATATGTATGTGTATATATATATATATATATATATATATATATATATAGAGAGAGAGAGAGAGAGAGAGAGAGAGAGAGAGAGAGATGTTATCCAAGAAAAATAATGATTTATGGGTTTTGTGACACTACAAATTATTGCCTAATATTTATGTAAAAATAAAAATATTGGATATATCCAAAAGAAAAAATATAATCATATTTCATGCTAAACATGATACCTTGCCAAATATAGTTTGTTAACCCCAATTATTCAATTTTTTTCATAGCATATAATAGTTAAATTTTGTGAAAATATCAACTTTTGAGGTCTACAACAAAGACAGAAAAAAAATGGTGAATCTCATTGTGTCATGGGAATTGGCGACTTCAAAATACTTCAAAATTCCCATGTTTTGGAAATTTTCAAAATTCCCTTCCCAAAAAATCTGGTTTTTTCCCGGGTTTAAACCGGGTTTTTTCCACTGCTCACAACTATGCACAGAAAGAGTGGCCTAGCCCTCTAACTCCGAAAAACATATCAACTGGAAAAATGGATACTAGCTGTGGTGAGAACAAATAACATAATTGTGAGTTTAAGGGGACATATCACCTTTAAAACTTCAAAAAAAAAAAATCGATTTTTTTGTTTTTTTGCACTTTTACAATCTTTGGAATTTTCTGAATCCTTAAAAAAAAAAACCCATTGAAATATTCGAATTACAACTTGTAAAACTATAACATAAAAAAAAGTGGCAGCATGGGACATTTATTAATCACCCAGCTGGTGTTCGTTTCTGTTTTTCCCTGCCGTTGTGTCATCACTTTTAGCGTTGAAACTGTTTTAAGATTAATATTGTTCAAATAGTGGTAAATGATGTATTTAATGATGGTCATGTTGTTTGAACCAGTGTTATGCAAGAACTGTCTTAACAAATTGGTCATTATGCAAAGGTATTTACATACAACAGTGATCAACAGCTGATTCTTTCGGCTGAAATCATGGCTCAGATGCTTACGTTAGTGGCTTGAAAAGCAAGAAAAAGATATAAAAATGCTATAAAAGTAAAAATATTAGAAATAGAAGGGACAATGTGTAGGATGAAAATATCTAAAGTTATAACTTTAAATGCATTTTACTCAAAATGATGTTTTTCAAACTTGCGCGCACTCTAGAATAAAAACTATATGGATCTATAATTTTCAAAGTACATTATATTACTACAATGAAACTCCACCTACTTTTTTTTAAAGTTTTTTATTTTATGGGTTATTTATTATATTTGAAATTTATTTTACCAACGTTATTTTAGGTTTTTTAAAAATTTATTCTCCTGGTGTAAAATTTCTGATAGCTTTTAAATTTTAAATAGGTGGAGAATAATATCTAATATTTCTTGTTTATAAAAATGCAAAAAATATTGCTGAAATATAGTTTGTGTTGCTGTAAAACTGTGCTCAGTGTGACAGTAAAATTTTTAAATTTTTAAAAGAACTTTTATTTTATAAAAAAAAGTTCTTACTTACCAGAAACAAAGAAAATACAGGAAAATAATGAACTAGATTCAGAGATTAAATGCTAAAATTTCCAAGTAATTTCCATAATAAGAAAAAACGTTATGGCAAATCGAAAAATAACAAAAATTCCTCATTTTGAAGTTGCTTAAAGGTGATGTGTCCCCTTAAGTTAGAGAAAATTTTGAACCAAAGTCCAAAATTAGAGCAAGGCTATCACTAGGATCAGTAGTATTATTTAGCTTACTAAGTAATTCTTTAAGTTTAAGTATGAGAGAACTTATGTCGAAGAAACCAAGTGATTTAACAATTTCGGCTATTATTTTACGGAATTCAATGATTTCTTTAAAACAAGAGTTACTATTTTTTTTTTTTTTGAATTCTTTAAAGTCGTTTCCAGTTTTTTCTAAATCCTTCCAGGGGGAACGGCAGTAGCGGGTTCAAAAGGAAATGATGGCAGCATGGCGGTCAGTAGACATAATATACATAAGTAATTTATTGACCTGACTAAGCTTGCTCCAAACGGGAAATAAAAGACAAATCGCCAGGACAACAAGCCTGCCCCAATACCAAACCAACGAAACAGAGACAAAGTCAATTACATATTAAACAAACCGAGAAGCGAGGCCACCTCTCCAGTGTTCTAGACGAAGTCTTTATTATTATTATTACCAGGAATAATTACATCGAGTACAAAAAACAGTACTTATAATAATCAATATATAGCAATACGAATGCAGGAATACAAAAAATTCAATAATTACAGTAATCCCAATCCAACAATACAAAAGTAACAAGAACAGAAAAACAACACATCAACCCTCTATAGACAATTTTACAAAGAATTCCATAATGAACGAAAGACCTTGCCCAGACTTAGGCGAGTTACAAAGATTAATATCACGCCCTATATTAAATTAAAACAGACTCCTTGGTAGCTCATGGAAAAGTGAAATAACAAGATTTATTAAACACAAGAAATCATAATAAACACAACAAGAAATCATAATATTAATGCCTTACAAGAAATCATAATATTAATGCCTTAGGACCATTATGCACAAATAGCAAAGCTCAAATACAAAGGGACAAAGCCTTACCTTCCAATGCTCCCATTTTGTGGTGCCAAGGAATGCCTCTCGTTCCTCCGCTCTCTCCCTGATATATATATATATATATATATATATATATATATATATTTTATATATATATATATATATATATATATATATATATATATTCCTCTTTGTTATACTCCGGAAAAAGCTCTAGAAGAATCCAACCTCGTGATAAATCGATAACAGAGATCTTGTGGGTGGTTATCAATCATCACGCGATCGGGGAACTTTCCAGGGGAAGCATTCATTTTGCACGTGCACAATTTAAACAGAATAGTCATGCAGTATTTACAAGATTAACCCTATCTAATCCTTTCAACTCTCAAGGTGGTCACGAGCTGTGGTGTCTTAAGACTTACAAATGCTCATGTGACGTGAGCAACGTCACATTAAATTTACAGCAATTTACTTTTACCTAATGTTTTTTACTAAATCACAATAATAGATAAGATGCTCCACAGTACCCTGATTTTTTTGGCACCAGCAACAAGTTGGTTTATTAAAAAAAACGACCCTGGTACTTAGGAAAAGCACCATGACCAGTAAAAATCTGATTTAGATAGAAATTACCCTCGGGTCTTGATACGCTTACATTAGGAAGAAAGGAAAAAACCCTTCTACCAGAAGAGTCCTCCTCCATCTATCCTGCCAAAGTTGAATCCCATATTTATTAAGCTTGTTTTTAACTTGTTTCACCGACCAATCTATGGTAAAGTCAGTGACATTTTTACGGGTTGCTTCTTTAGCTAATATATCCACAGTTTCGTTATAATATTCCCCAGCATGAGCTTTAACCCAAGTTAAAACAAAGTTTACATTACTGTGACTAATTTTATTCCTAATGCTATTAATTAGACCATTACGGCTTTCCCTTCGCAAAGCTTGTAAAGCGGAAAGAGAGTCTGTGCGAATATAAACAGTGTCAAAATTATTATTTATGGAGAAATCAATAGCTTTAGAAATGGCTTAAAGTTCGGCATGAAAAACGGCACCTCTAAAACCCAAATTAAACATATCTTTATAAACAATAGTTTTATCTATGACAATTAAAAAGGCAAAACCATGGCAACCAAAAAGTTTGGAGCCATCAGTGTAAATCATAATATATTTATTTTGATAATCGGACTTACTCCAATTAATATTAAAAACATTCCAAGAAGGCTTAACCATGGTGATATCCCAATCAACATCATCAAAATTTATAATTTCATCACCTAAATTAATGGCTACCTTATTAAATTTAAGTCTATGAAAAAGTTGAATGTTTTTACAAAACAGATCGAGAGGGATAACGCTACCCAGTACCTGTAAAGCAACAGTTGATACAGTTCTATAAGATTTAGTAATTTTCAGTAAAATTAATCTATGAAGCGAATTAAGAAGCCTATTCATTCTAACAGTATCTCTATACCAAATTTGAGCAGTATTATATGTTATTTGCTTTTCAAAAATATTGTAATTAATCGCTTTAAGACTATTTGCATTTAAACCTCAGAAGGCTTTAGAAATAGCACCTAACTTAGTAATCTGATTAATGATTCATCAGGCAAGAATGATTTTAAATGCTTGAATTTATCAACGCTACGTAACGAATCATTAGAGTCGATAGCACTCGTTAAACTATTAAAAAAATTCTAAGAATGTGCTAGAATCCCCACTAAAGGTAGGAATATTCAATTTAGGAAAGTTAGTAGAAATTGATGAGATGTTACTGCTACTTAATTTACTATTTATCTTGAGTTCCGAATCTCTCATTGCCTCATCATACTCAAATGATTTTTGAATTTCGGCTTTAAACAATGCCTCATCAGAGATTAAATCTTCAATTTTTCCGTTTAACTCCCTTAATTTGTTTTGTTTTTCTTCTAAATATATTAAATATATAGAATATTTATATTGTTTTACGTCTTTTCATCTCTTGAGAGAAACTTGACTTTCGAATGGAACCTTTTCTTCCATTTAAATCAGATTCATAGCCATAAACTATCAAAAAGTGAAAAACGTAGGAGGTTTCACAAAATATGTCAGTGTTTTTTTGTTTTTTTTCCTTTTTTTTGAGGGGGAGGGGGAAATGAGAGTTTTATTGAAATTCAGGAGGTGAAATTACAAAAGGAAAAAAATTGTATCTATATTTTTTTCAGCTCAGCATGTCGTAATTCTGTATCAGTGTGATTCGAACCAGAACCATAGCCTGAAATTATATTCGGAGGGGGACTAAGGGGAAAGACATTGTTTTTTGTGAATGATACTTCAGTAAAACTACAGGTTTTCTTATGTATGTATAGCCCTAACGAGTATCATAATACAAATTGGTTTTAAAACATCAAAATGATTAAAAAGGGTATAATGATCAAATTTAAAGCCTAGGATAAGTAATGAAGTAACTTCACAATGAATTTAACAGTAAAATTAAAATTGAAAAGGTATAAAATCTAATTCTTAAAACAGAAGTATAACCAAACAAAAAGAATAATTTTCAAAGAAAATGAACATGTTTAGATTTTTTACTTGTAATGCTCGCCTTGAAGATTTGTAAAAACTTCACAATTTCTTCCGATTGTGTATCTATAATGTGATGTGTTGCTGTGAGTGCTAGTTAATCCACTCTTACTTATTTTTACCTCAATGTCACTACAAACACTGTTCTATAGACACTGTTTTCTATGCACAACTAGGCAGGTGACACAACCACACACATGGTCCATTTTCTTTCCATGAAACGGTATCTTTAGAATTTCGAAGGGGGATCAGTCCCCTACGGCCTTGATTCAAACACATAAGTTCTATTGTCTAACAGCTGTGCCCTACCCATTAGACCATGTTTTGGAAGTTTTTTTTTTTTGTTATAAAAAGGTATATTAGTCACAATTTTAGTTAATGGGAACATGCAGATAAAATTATGTGCAAGGCATGAAGAATCATTAAAAGTCAGTTCAAATGAGCTATAACCCATAGGAGGTAGTTCAAAAATAGGAAACACATATACAGTGGACACCGCTTAATGTGATCGCGGTTAATGATATCAGTCGCTTATTGCTATCGAAATCCGTTAGTTCCGATATTCTCTATTCATTTGTATATTAAAATTATCGATTTATGGTATCGTTACATCGGTTGATGATATCAGTTTTCGAACCTCATTTTTACTGGCAACGGAATATATGCAATGTATTCAGGAACCCATACTTTTCTTCCCCTTCCCTGTTGTTTGAATTTCCTAGAATTCTCCTCTTCAAACTAGGGAAATGGGGAATGAACAAAGGAGTGAGAATTTACACGTTCCTGGAATTTTTCAGAAATACGCACACCTGCTGGTGGTCAGTGGTTGTCAGATATGCAGAAGGCAACACAATCTTATCGGAACTGAGAAGGAGCGGAATCACGTTTTATGCTTTGCTCGCTTACATGCAGTTTGTTGATATGGAAGCCGGAAAACGAAATGATTTAACATTACAACAAAAGATCGAAATTTTAGGTCATTATGACAGGTTGATTATGATTACGAATAATTTATCAATTAGCTTCTTAGAAAAAATTTTAGATAGTCAACCAATTGATAAATTTTCTTAATTATGTGTACAATTCATATTTTTCAAAGGATAATTTACAGTACATAAATATAAGGTGTGTTTTTTCATTTTATTTTTAAAATTTAATACGTGCGAATTAAAGGAGGGGGGTGTGTGTAAATTTATCTAATTTTGAATATCGTTTATTCTTATCAAAATCGCGGTGTCCCAAACTGATCACATTAAGTAGAGCCCACTGTAAATTTTTTACATTAGTCCTACATAACACTGAAGCTCTCAGACAATTGTTTTTCAACGGTTCATGCCCGCCGAAACAAAGGGAAATAAGAATAAATTAGTTTATTTAAATGTTTAATATGTTTTTACATTATAATTTTATATAACTCTTACATATTATTTCTTAACATTTGAGTGTTTTATAATTTTTAAATTTTACAAAATATTTCTCTGTTATCAGTTGATGATTCAACAAGTCTTTTATGTTTTCTTTTAAAGGATTTCAAATTTTCATTTTATATTAGGCCAGTGAATATCGATAGATGACCAATATGGGATATTCTACGTTCAAAATATTGATCAACATTTATACGGCAACTACCGATATATTTTTGCTACTTGAGGATGCAATCAATATTACCTAATTATATTTTACAATTTTTATACAGTTCAGTTGAATATTTTCAGACTTATTTTACATATTAATCATTACGACCGAAACATTTTAATAGTTCTTTAAAAATTATATGTGATTTAATCATTAGTCATCGGCTATAATCAGGATTGGAAAAAAGTCATGATTTTTTTTTAAATCGAAAAATCAGATTTATTTGATTTAAATCAGATTTTTTTTTATTTTAATCGGATTTCTTTGATTTTTTCTGAATACTAATTTTAGTTGTTGTTTTCATGTTTTTTCCCATATACATAGAATAGTTTATCTATCTAGTATATTCTAAACTTAATAAGATGTAAATTTAAAGAACAAATTAAATATTCTTTGGATGCAAACTATTTAAAAAAACAAATCACAATTATTTCAATGTTTTAAGCACAATATTATGGATTTAATTGTTTTAATAAAAACACTTTGATGCTTTATCCACTCCTAATTGGTTACGAAGGCTAGAATGAACAATACCAAAAGAAGAAAACTGTCTTTCCATTCCAGCAAATGAAGCCACGGCTGTTGTTATTGAATTCCATCAGTCATAATCAATCATTGTACTACACCTACTCCATACTTTCTGACAACAACTCCTAAATTCGTGGAAAGCACATGCTGTCTATTTACACTTATTTACTTATTGGTATTAATGTGCTAACTGATTCCCAATTCTCCAGTCTTTGGAATATAGGTTTCAAAAGAAATGAAAAAAAAAATCATTTAAATCAATGATTTAAAAAAAATCATCTGAATTAAATCAAGATTTAAATTATGCCAACCCTGGCTATAATTAATCAAATATTTCATTTAATCTTTCCAAAAGGGGTTAATTTTAAGTAACTTAAATATTAAGAGCTAACAGAACATTAGCATTACTAATCAGGGAGCAAAATCGCCCAACAAATATTACTCGACTTTTCTTTTATATTCCATGAAGTATGAACATCGGTCTAATCTGCACGATGGTCATTGTTGTTCTCGCAGTAAACACATTTCACTTTTCCATTTTGACATTGTTTTGTGTTATGTGGTAAATGCGCATTTTAGCGGAGTTCGAGGGTTCTAATCCCGATGATACCATGAATGTTCGGAACAGTAGGTCCCGGTCTCATTAGCCCTCGTGAAGCAAAACAGTAGACCATAGAGCTGACATCTACAGCAAGATTATATATATTTTCTATTTTAGCACTAAAGTAATTTATTTAAACTATGTATGATCTATTTGGCAAATTGAGCTAACAATGATTATCAAATTTTGTACACCATTCTTTAGCCTCTTGATAGTTTACTATTTCTACTTTAACACTAGACTTACGGTTGTTGATCACATACCTATTTTTACTGAAGTGAGCCAATTTGACTCATACAAGAAAATTGAAGTTTTTTGCAAAGAAAATAGTTCCAAATTAATTTAAATAAAATGTTTATTATAAAAAAATTCATGGAAAACATTTTTTACATATAAAATCTGTTTTTGAAACACATTTTCCGCAAACATTTGTATTACATTTAGCACAATGTTTTCTACATCTGTTTCTTTTGCATGACTGTTGAACTTGACAATTCTTCCGTTCGTCAGTAGCATGAATTTCTGTCATTGGAATGGGAGTATTCTTGACTTCTTCTCTATATTTACTTTTTAGCTCTTCAGCCAATTGGAAAATAAAATCTTTTCACGAAATATTTACTTGAGTCGACCAATATATTTCATGTTATGCGATTAACTGTCAAACCATTCAATGAGTCATAACCGCTCACGACCGTGAAAATAGGTATACCCCATTTGATAATGCGAAATGAAGGGGTCTGCGGGGAAGAGAAATGAAAGTTTGCATATATTTTATTACTTAAGTAAAAACCAACGTATGTTTCTGAAAAGTGATATTAAAGTTTTATATATATGTAATCGACGAGGAGCTAACTGGCCCCAAATTTACACTTGAAAACTTCTTTTGAAATTGCCCCTATTATTTTCCTCAGCCCGGGCATGCTGGGCTGCCAAGAGTCCCTCTAAATGTCAAATTGACTCGGTCCGTAAATCTAGTGTTAGGAACTATACAATAGCAGTTTGATTGGGATTAGAGATGAGACTATGGCTAAAAAAGGGCACTAACATAAGTATTGACCATAAACAAACATCTTTGAGCTACTTACTACCTGTGGAAATTTCTTGAGTGGTCAAAGCCCTCCTTCCCTGTCGTTATGTTCGGGAAGTAAGTTTTCCCACCTGTGTTCAGGGTTTTGTGGAATTATTCATGCTCTTAACAAAACTGACATACCGAAGAATCCCCTATATAATAATAACCTAAGTTGTCTGTCCATCTGTCCGCGATTTATGAAGCGGTTGTACCTATAAGGATACAGGCATCCATATTGGATTTTTTGACTTAGGGCTAGCAAAATTCAAAGCGAGTTCGAAGTCCACTCCATCCCCCCTTTTCGAGCTTTTAATGCTATTATTTCAAGCCCTATTTTCCCTCTTATTCTATACTAAATTCATTCTCGATAGGATGGCGAGGGCAGGAAGTAATATTTAAATTTTTGAACTGTTTTTACACGACTCTCATATACTCTAATTAATCCCCTCACTACGTATAAGCATGGCACGTTTGGTAGAGTTCTGCCCATTTGATCGTCGTACTTCTCGGGTTGACGGTTCTGTCCCCGACGTAACCTATTTTAAATGCTTAATTAATTTAATGTTTTCTGCGTTTTCTTTTAAATTCTTATTCCTAAAGTTGTTTTATTATTTTAAAATAAATTTTTACTATTTTTTCAACTTTTTATGATTTTTATTTTATTAAACTCACGTATTGTTGTACGGATGTCCCTGGCACAAACATATTTCATGTTTTCTATCCTTAAACTTTCTTCTCGTAATGTAATAATAGCCTAAGTTATCTGTCCGTCTGTCCTTTAATTTATGAATCGGTTGGAGCTGGAATGGATAGAGGCATCCATATTGGATTCTTTATGAGTTAGGGTTAGCAAAATTCAAAGCAAGTAAAGTTTATCTTTCCCTAAACTATAGATCAGATTCTAAAACAAATTGGCATGAATAATCTTCTTATCACAGCGAAAAATACTGTCATCTTTAAAACGTTCGAAATCCACCCCTTCCCCCCTTTTCGAACGTTTAATGCCATTATATCAAGCCCCATTTTAAGAGCAGGCGATTCAATTTATCAATTTATTACATAATAAATAGGTAAAAATAATAATTTATTTCTAGTATTATGACGTCATTCCTTTAACCATCTCATTTAATAATTTATTTTAGATTATTTAAATTTCTTCTTCACTATTCCCATACGTTTTATCACTAAACTTAGATATTACGTAAATAAATTTCTTTTATATTTGGCTTAAATAATAGATTAGGCACATATGTGATAGTTTTAATCGATTATTTTTGTTGAAAGATAATTCTCAGCTAAAAAACAGTTCTGGAAAATTAAAAATTTTACTGGTCCCGTCATATGACGGGCTGTATGCTAGTAAAAAATAATTTTCGAAATGATAAAATAAACCTATAAAGCAGATTAAATACATCACTCAGAATTTTTGTTCAAAGATTAACACTTTGCCTTAAAACAACGTATGGGAAACGTGATCGTACTGTTGTGCCTAAAAATGAGAACCTCGTATCACACACGTGATGATTCTGTCTGGCCAAAAGTATTACACATGTTATTGTTTTTAGGCGATTAAGGTTTTGTTTTTGAGTTATTAATTGTTACAGTTGCAGTATAAGAGTTGGTCGTTTATTCTTAGGCTTATTTCAATAGAGTATTATATTATATGCAATAAATAATTAACTGTTGGTGCTTAAAAAGAAATCTAAAAATTTAACCTAATGGCAAAACGGAAAATTAATACAAATAACGTTGCTGGAAAGTGTCCTGATTACACCTTAGAAACTGAAACAGATACAGATTTGGATACATCTGAAGATAGCATTGTAGTTTGTCCTGTAAAAAGACATGTGCAAAATCTAGTTAGAGATGAAACTGCTTCTGGTGACGACGCATGAGAAAAGCTTTCATCGAAAGTGGTGCACACAATCGTCGCTCGATTCATAAGGCAAGAGGTTAATGGAACGGAAGCTTTTGCGTATAAAGCTCTTTTCTTAGCATAGCAAGTCCCGAGATAAATACCATGAGCACAAAAACTTTGAGGCACAATACTTTATACAGTATGATCTTGTTTTACATTCATACAATAAGTTGTATGAAATATTCTAACAATCGACATGCTATTTTATTGAAATAATTTTTTTTATCAGATTTCCTTGATTTATATCCCCTAGATTAAAATCACTTAAAAGAATTAAAAATGCTATTAAAATCGAAAATACTTCATTCTTGCACTTTAAGAATTTTTGCTGTTGAATCAGCACTTAGACTGGGAGATAAAAGAAAATATACAAACTTGTGTTCAAAAGAATAACATATACCATTTGAATCTACAGATTAATTTTGTTAAATTGACATTCTTGCTTGATTTTCTTTACAAAATCATCGAACAGTTTTAACAGAGAGGGAAGGGTCAATGGATGATAATTAACTAGTTTTATATTCGTAATTCAATATATTTTAATCGGGGCTGGCATGATTTAAATCAGTTTATTTAAAAAAATCATTGATTTAAATAATTTTTTTCACTTCTTTTAAAACCTGTATTCCAAAGGCATCAGAATTGGGAATCAGTCAGCACAGAAATACCAATAAGTAAATAAGGGTAAATAGATAGCATGTATGTGCTTTCCAAGAATTTAGGGGTTGTTATCTGAAAGTATGTAGTAGGGTTAGGTACAATGACTGATGGAATTCATTTTATGTAATGGGAGGTAAAGAGAGTATAACAGAACATGAAATCCAGTTTATCTACCAAATAACAACAGCCGTGGCTTCATCTGCTGGATTGCAAAGACAGTTTTCTTCTTTTGTTCACGCAAAAATTATCAGTGGATAAAGCTTCGAAACTAGTGTTTTTATTGAAACAGTTAAATCCAAAATTCGTTGCTTAAAAAAATATTGAAATAATTGTGATTTTGTTTTTTTAAATAAGCAGTTTGCATTAAATGAAATTTTAACTAGTTCTTTAAATTTACATAATTTATTTTTCACTATCCAATTACAAAATAATGGAATGTATTTAGATTAAAATTTATATATTTAATTTTAGGTAATCAGTGTGTAAAATATACTGCAAAGATAAGATGTTACTTCTTATAACAAACTATTCTATGTATATTCGAAAAATCATAAAAATATAACAAAAATTAGAATTCAGAAAAAAATTAAATAAATCCTGATTTAAAGCATATAAATCTGATACTTTTGATTAAAAAAAATATGATTTTTTTTCCAACCCTGATTTTAATTCAATAGTTTTATTTGTAAATAGGGAAGAAAAATGAATTAAAATAATTGTGAAATAATCCTTAATTTAATATAATATTTATATGAATTTAGTAATTCTATTAGCTGTCTTTTTGTTATAAATTGGTACGGGTGTGTATAAAAAATAGATTGGGTCCTGGGGAAAAAGTATCTGTTGGAAGGAAGCTAATTGTTATTGACAACTTCACTATTTTACAGGATATTTTTATTACTGAGAACACCTATTACATTACTCCTGTTATATTACATTCCTTGGCCCACTCTTAATGATTACAATTGATTAAAATCTTTAGCTATTTTACTTACTTAATTATTTAATGCATTATTCGGTATATTTTCAAAATAGTTTTAACGATTAAGATATAAAACTGCAATGTCGGTAGTAGAAATCAAGCTGGTATCCACATGGGTTGATTATTATAAAACTTATTTCACATCCTGTAGACTTCCTATAAATCCGTAAAACTTGTTTGCAATATGTTACTTTTTGTATGGTTTGGATTACTTCGCAACATAAACTATTATTAAACCTGAACCTTTTTGCTTACAGCCCATTAGAAACTGTTTCAAATGTTCATGCCAGCAGCAGAATTCAAACCCACAGCTGCTAGTGCTGAAAGGCAGTCTTTAATCTGTCGGCCATGTTAGTTTTTATAAAGTGCTTTGATTAAACTTTTTTTATTTCAATTTTATTAGAAACTAGCAAATGTGCCCGTGTTTCGCTACGGGGAACTGCATATATTACTTTGAAACAAAATCATTTTCTTTTGTGATTAGTTATCTGTAAATTCTACACGGTGAAATTCAAATCATTCACGAATATACATAGTTGTTTCTGTTATATGTATAATATAGTCATATTCAATTCTAAGGATACTTTAATTTGCGTTACACCTGTGTTAAGCTTCAATATAATATAAAAGAGTTTCCACATTAAAAGTACGAAAATTTATTTCAGATACGAAACACTTGCAATGCCACACTTTCATATAAGTAGTTTGTTGCAGTTTTATTAGTCCACCTATAATGTATTTAGTGTGATTTTTTTTCAAAATTTTTACCTTATTGTTAAACATAGTTAAAAGCATACAACAGATTATTCTTTTCATAAATTTTGCTTGTAAGATCTAGCATAAACATGTTGCAAGCCGTTTAATATAAAAATAGCACTTACGTACTTTTATCTGACGTTGATCGGTAACATTAATATCTCTAATACAGTAGAACGCGAATTAACCATATGGTCCAATTTAACAGATCAATAAATGACCCTGTATTTTGT
The DNA here is from genome assembly GCA_032207245.1 of Pardosa pseudoannulata. Taxonomy (NCBI): domain Eukaryota; kingdom Metazoa; phylum Arthropoda; class Arachnida; order Araneae; family Lycosidae; genus Pardosa; species Pardosa pseudoannulata. Next base: position 267,369 of record CM063499.1, on the reverse strand, counting down.
TTTGCGAACATAACCCGACAGTTGTGTTACGTTCACAAAAAAATGATAGATCTATTTTTACAGATAGCTTTTATTTTAATAATGTTATACGTTAAGGCAACACAGATGCAAACATATAGAAATCAGAATAGGGAAGTTTCTAATATACTATTGAGGCTATTGAGATATAGAAATAGCTATATATTTCGTTTTGCTTAATAATTGCATGAGATCATTATTCGCCCTATTCCCCTCTCTTACCCTAGGGTTATATACCATAATACTCTTTGTTATATCCAGCATGTGTTGGTGTCTTTCTCTATCTACTAATTTTGTTAAAAATAAAAACGTTTGAAAATTTTAAATTCTTACTTTTAAACGCTCCTTTTGTAATGTGATAAGCATGCACTGTTTATAATTTTAAAGTCCTAATTCTGGGAAAAGAATGGAGGAAAGTTTCCTAAAATCATTACAATAGCTATTTTTTAAAGTAGTCCAGTCATCCGGATTTTTGGTTAAATGCAACATTTTCTTTCAGGATAAATCTGGATAATCGATGCTCTACATTATTTTCATTTGGGTAGAATAAAAATTTCTAGAGAACATTAAGTTTCCTGTCATGAATTTTGCATATTAGCCTTTAGCTTTTTCTAGAAATATGACTTCAGAAACGTTTATTTAGATACTAGGACTTCTTAAATGTCATTAAAGATATTACTTACAGTCGATTTTATAAAATCCTTGAATAGGTAGTACTTTCGTTTCACCCGCTTCGTCCTTTCTGCTTGGCACAACTATTACCCCATGATACTATACCATATAATCTCCTGTCCATTCCTCAATATATTGTTGTCTTTGTCTTTCTATTAATTTTGTAGAAAACTAAAATAATTTAAAAGTTTAAGAATTAAATTCTAAACACGCCTTTTGTAATACGGTAAAATATGCAGTACAACAACAGTTGGCTGTAATGAATTGTTATTACCATATCATGAATTTTGTAAGACATTTAAACATGAAATGGTGAAAAAATTTTTTCATTTTTAAGTCATCCATCCATTTTAAATTCGGTCATCCGTATTTGTCTCTAACACGATAAATTCTACTCTAGATCTAGACGAATCTTTTAGTTTTGGCTAGAATTATTAATTCAGAAACGTGCAATCAGAATATAGAACTTTCTTAAAAGCCATTAAAGCACTACTTATTCGATCTTCGATCTAGTCGATGGTGCAGTCTAGTCGATTTTACATAGGTTGCATAGGTTTTTGCATATGCTCTTTTTTTGCTCCTCTCAATCCTTCCTGAGCGGCACAATTATTACATGAACTGGTAAGAAAAACTTTCCTTTTATACCAGTAAGCAGTTCTGAGGTAGTCTAAACTCGGAATTTAAGCCACGTATTTGTAAATTTTTTCACTCCTACATATCAAAGAATGCTCTCCAAAATTAAAAAATTAAACAGATACTTTCCTGATATGAATAAATAAATTCGAATTCGTCTTTACAGTTTCGAATTATGTCGAAAAATTTTGGACAAAGTAAAAAAGAACATTAAAAATAACTTTACTGACTGCTTTCGTACATTAATTACCAATTATTATATATCTTTTCGTAATACGTGATGGGATGGACATCAGAGGTATTTATTTGGCGGTAAATATGAAACTGTCCAAAATTTGGGAAATAAATGTCAGACCGTGTGATTATGTCTAAAAGCAAATACACAAATGAACAAACTTCATAATTTACAAAGATATATAAATTAAACGCTAGATATTTATTAATCCGTGAAACAGACTCACTCGAATTTAGATTTTAAGAAAAGAATTTCTTGTTAATACCAGTGATAAAATTATAACTGTAACAAAAAATAATCGATGATTAAATTTAAAATTAGCACATTGTACAAAACCTAGTATTTTAAGCCAAATATAAAAGAAAACTAATTAAAAATATCTAAATTCAGAGATAAAACTGATGAAAATCATGCAGACGATATTTAAATAATGTAAAATAAAAATGAATACATGAGATTGTTAAAGGAGTGACGTAATAATGCTAGAAAAATACTATTTTCATCTACTTATTATGTGATAAATTGATAAATTTTATCGCCTGCTCTTAAAATGGTAAATAGTGCTAGAAATAATGGCATTAAACACTCAAAAAGAGGGGACGGGATGGATTTTGAACGTTTTAAAGTTGACAGTATTTTTTGCAGTGATATAAAGAATATTTATACTAATTTATTTTAAAATCGCGCCAATAGTTTAGGAGGTGATGTGGAACTACGTACCCACACACATACATACATACCCCCATACCCCATAAATGACACGGACTTAGAAAGTAACAATAACTTCGTCAGCTACACAATTTTGAGTTCAGTTGTAGGGAGCTTTGAAATTTTGTACTAAGATTTTAAAGATAAATCTTAACTATTTCAACAACCTATCAAAAGTTTCATCCGTTTTAAAAAGTAGCATTCTTATAATCTGTAAAATGCAGATATTTAAACATTTGCTTTAATCTATTTAATGACATCACTTTTCTCAAAAAGGCTGTTTTCACCATCTCTTTCTCAGACCAATAATCCTCTATTACATCTTTTTCAACGAAAACAACATCATCACCTTTTGCTAAGTGATTCTGCCCCCGTTTGTGCCAAGTGTTGTGTCACTATGATGGTGAAACATGTTTTCATCTAGTGTCCACGTACTAGTACGTTTTCTTACGATTGATACTTGGCGTTAATAGGTCACGTACTAGTACGGGATAGTGTAACAACATGGTTTGTTTGTGGGTACAAAAATAACGGTACATGCAGGAAAACGAAGCCGAATGTTCTTGTCTACTACATAGAATCTGAAAAAATTGAGACAAATGAAAACAAGTTTTTACATCAGTCGATGTGGAACCACAGAACGGGATGGTTGATTAAAAAAATCAGTTTAAATTTAAAATTAACATTTTATTTATTCTTGCGAAAATTATATTATATATATGTATATTTATATATATATATATATATATATACATATATATATATTATATATATACATATATATATTTGTATATATATATATATATATATATATATATATATATATATATATATATATTTGTATATATATATATATATATATATATATATATATATATATATTTATATATATATATATATATATATATATATATATTTGTATATATATATATATATATATATATATATATATATATATATATATATTTGTATATATATATATATATATATATATATATATATATATATATATATATATATATATATATATATAGTTGTTTATTTATCTATTTATATATTTCAAGTACGAAAAATTGGACTGAATAACTAAATGTACTCCCGCTCCAGGTACAATTCCGCTGCGAAATGTACCCGCACATAATGTGTTAAAAAAAGGTACAAAACAAATCCTTTTCATTTGCATTATCTTGAAATTTAATTTTAATTCTTGATGACGAGGTAAATTTGTGAACCTTAAAAAAAACTTTTCGTAGGTTCGGGAAAACCTATTTTTTTCGAATGTCTTGCACTCTTTCTGCGAAACCCATTTCCATGCAGTCTGAATCAATGTCAAAGTTTTCATCATCACTAAAATCGCACATTACAGCAATATCCTTAATTTCCTTTCGGAATAAAACATGCTCACTTTTGTGCATTTTCAATATAAAAAAGAATTAAAAAAAAATGAATACACGAATGATAGCAAGTAGAGAAATCAGCACGTGGGGAATATCAAAACGCAAAGATTAGTCACCCAAACTGCCGTATGACTGAACTCGGAGGAAATCCACTTTTGTGCTGCTACTGGTCATTACTAACGCCCCCCCCCCACCACCAAAGACAGGCTGACAATACCTTTCTTCCCCCTCCACTGATAAGGCGGCCAAAAGAACTTTTTACCCTCAACGTAGTACAAAACTGTTCCCCACCCACCCCACAGAAGAATTAAGTTACGAGTAGGACTGCATATGTCCCAGCCCCTGACAAAAAATTAAGGTTTTAGCAGAAAAATGTAGTTTATTTGATTTTCAGTGACAGGATGTGAAACTTTAATTATTCTTAAAAATATCGTTGTCATGTGAACAATTAGGTATATATTGTATGAATCCCAAGTTTTATGCTTTTTCTAAGGAAATAAAAAAGTTCAAATGTAAGTTGGGAAAACAACAAGAATTTCAGTAGCTTCTACATATTTATTTTATTATATAAACATTAATCAGGGCCGTAGCCAGGAATTATATTGGGAGGGGGACATTGTTTTTGTGATGAATACTTCAATTAAACTACAGGTTTTCTTATGTATGTATACTGCTAATAAGTATCCTAATACAGTGGGATTTTAAAATTAAAAATAATTAAAAATGATATAATGAACAAAACTATAGCCTTGAATGAGTAATATAGTAACTACACAATTAATTTAATAGTAAAATTAATATTGAAAACATATAAACTGTACATTTTATTACATTTTCATTTTTAAAACAGAAGTATAACCTAAGAAAAAGAATAATTTTTAAAGAAAATAAAAATGATCAACCAGTATTTTACCTGTACATTAAATTTTTTTTTCCAAAATATTTCAAAATTTTTTCTGATTGTGTAACAATATTGTGATGAGTTACCAAAAGTGCTGCTGATTCTGTTTTTCATTGCTGAATAAATTTTGAAACTACTGTTTAGCTAGACTTCACAATTTTAAGCGCACTGCTGTCTATGTACAACTAGGCAGAGGACACATACTCACACATGGTCCAATATCTTTCCACAAACGGTCTTTAAGAATTTCGGAGGGAGACCGGACCCCTAAATCCCCTCCCTTCACTACAGTCTAAGTCATTTTACATAAAAGTACTGAGATTTCCAGACTGCTCACATACGCCTTATGGTGAATGTGAAAAGGCGTAGTTACGTGGTATTCATGAAAACAGGGTTTGGTTTGGTCTGAAGTGCTACGGTCTACTATTTTGCAACACGGGGGCTAATGAGACAGGGACCTACAGATTAAAGCCGATTCCAAACGGCTACGAACATCCATGCCGCAGTGGGATTCGAACACACGAACTCCGGTTCCGAAAGCCAGCACCCTAACCATTTGGGCCATCGTTCGTCTCATGAAAACAGGGACATCGTATAAAGAAAGGGGCGTAGGAAGAATTCTATTTTATACAAAATACTTATTTTTTAGGTAAAAAATTTTACAATTCAATTTCTTCCTTTTTAAAAAAAATTAATTTCCGTATTTCATTGAATTTAAATAAAAATAAACAACTTTAATTTTATTTCATAAACTGCAATGAAAAAAAAAGTTTGTTTTACATATTTAATGTAGAAAAAATAATAGGTAAAACATTCTTCTGGTAACTTTTTCGTTAATATACGAATGTAAGGGCTAAACAAATATACAAAATAATTTTGGTTGGTTGGTTGGCTGGTTTGGAACAATACAGTGTTCTGAAAGATGCCGATACCACCCCCTCCACCCACCCCCCTAGTGGTCTCTGAAGCCTTCCAATGGGGGAACGGCAGTAGGAGGTTCAAATTCAAATGAAGACATTATGCTGGTCAGTAGACATAATATACATAAATCATCAATAAATCGATCGAATAATAGTGTATTCAAAACAATAAATGCAATATTCATCAAACTATAAATTTCCCCGTGGGCTGCCATTGGATCACTCCTGTACAAATATTTTAATACCATTTCCTTCATTGTGTTTGGTATAGTCCTGCCAATGCCCATCCCCTGATAATTATTATTGTTGATCAGTTAAACACTCTCTCTCGTAAAGGGTACGATGTTATATTTTGTTGGGTGCCAAGTGACGTTGGTATTGCTGGAAATGAGCTTGCAGACAGTGCTGAGAAGGCTGCCTCTCTTCCCTTCGAGCAGATTGTTCCTTACAATAATATTAGAAAATGTATCTCTCATCACAGTTACACTAGTTGGCAAGAGTTGTGAAATCAACAGGAAGGCAACAAACTCAGAGCTATAAAACCTTTCATTTCTCCATTTCCAATTATACCTTACAGACGCACAGATGTAATTTTAACCCGTGTCTACGTATCGGCCATACTCGGTTATCTCATTGTTATCTCTTGACCAATGAAACATCTCCCTACTGTACCAACTGTAAGAAAAAGTATAAGATTTTACATTTTTTAATTGATTGTCCAAATTTTAATAATCAACGTGTAACATTTAAAAAAAAACTGAATAACTTGAGCGATTTGGTTGGGGAAACTCCCCATCCAAACCTATTTGCTTTTTATAGTCTATGGTAGTTCTTAATTGTTTAAAATCCTTTTTCTGGTGATTTAGTTTCTATTCTACATTTTATCTTTTTTATACATTTTACTCTTATATAATCATTTTTTTATATATTATACAATCTGTTATATTGCATAACTCTTATCGTTGTCACCTATACTTCTCTTATTTTTACCTTTTCAATAGGAAAAATACGTGACCTGTTTTATGCTTTATCATTAGTTTGGCGTAGCATGTCCCATTTTTTACATTGCGCCATTAAAACTGACACTCACTCACTCACTTCATTGTGTTTGGTTGAAAGGGGCTCCAGTGCAGTACGCAATAACTAGTTGGCTCTCTAAGAAAAGGAACATCACTGAACTTGGAGATTTACGAATGATGTTAATGAAATCGTAACATAACATAATCGTAACAAATTATTAAGACTCCACCAGCTTTAAATTGTTTTCCGTAAAGTAAACAATTCTATAAGTAAAAGTTCTATAGTTTGATACAGAAATTGAAAGAGTAGTACTAAATTGTTTTATGTTAAACTGCAGCTAAGACTTTTTTGGTCTTTATATAAAAACTAGCATATAATCCGTCATCTGACGGGATCAGTAGAATTTTTAATTTTCCAGAAAGTACCCTGTGAGGTAGCTAAAAAAATGGTTTGTTTTTTGGCAGAGAATTATCTGGTATACGCTCAATATTTTGTATATCTTCACACTCTTCTAAAGTCTCCCGATACTGTGAATGCAGTTTAGAATCATGTTGAATTCATTCCGTGTGGTTATGTATAAAAGACAAACACATAAACATCTTAATCTTCAAAGATATATTACTTAAACGCTAGATATTTATTAGTCCGTAAAATAGACTCCTAGACTTTCATAAAAAGAATTTGTTGTTAATACCAGTGATAAAATTTTCATTAAAAAAAAATCGATGATTAAATTTAAAATTATCACATATGTACTTAATCTATTATTTAATCTAAATATGAAAGAAAACTATTTAGGTAATATCTAAGTTCAGTGATAAAACGCATGAAAATAATGCAGACGATATTTAAATAATTAAAAATAAGAAATGATTCAATGAGATGGTTAAAAGACTGACGTCATAATGCTAGAAAAAAAATGGTATTTTTATCTATTTGTTAGGTGATAAACTTAATCACCTGTTCTTAACCGGCCAAATAGGGCGTGATATAATGGAATTAAACGCTTAAAAAGAAGGGAAGGGGTGAATTTCGAACGTTTCAAAGACGCGTTTTGAATTTTGCTAACCCTAACTCATCAAGAATCCAATATGGATGCTTCTATCCATTCCAGGTCCAACTGCTTCATAAATTCGAAAACAGACGGACAGATAACTTAGGCTATTATTATATACGGGATTTGTGGTTATCAAAATCCCTGTTCTAGAAATTACCGAAAGCTTGAAACGAACATCAAAACTTAATCCTTTTGGGGGTGAGGGGAAATTTTATTAGCTGAGTTATTATGGGATACTACGAACTCGAATTTATATTAATGTAATAATGAAAAATTATCTTTTTATGGCCACATAATGTAATACATTATTTAAAAATTCTGTATTAACATTCTCTAAATGGGTATAATTTTCGTAGTTTACTTCTACCTTGTACACTCAAAAATCCTTCATTATGTTTTTTGCATACAAATAGGTCACTAATTTACTGTTCACATTTTAACATGGAATATTGAAAGCCTTCTTTCAATGCTACTTGATCAGTACCGTTCCTGGAAAGTTGAGCGTCTGCGTGCAGTTATATTTTTATTTACTTATTTTCTTTGCGCACTCTTGTATAATTTTTTTTGTTTTGTTTTCCGAATAAAACTAAGCTTAAAAACAAAATATTAAAAATGCAGATGATAGCTCAGATGATCAACGAAATGATAGCGCCTTACTGTTTTGGATCAACCGACTAGCAGAAAAGCAGTAACTTTTGCCGTATGACAAATTTCTCACAATAAGACAGGAATAGAATGAAACAAGTTGATTTAGAAACACCACAGTTTACTTTCTATGTTATATGAGGGTTACTGAGAACTAGAATTACTGCTTTAAGCCAATTCCAAAGGGCAACGAACGTCTATACCATCAGTTGGATTCAAACCACTAATCCGATTTCGAAAAGCAGCGCCCTACCCATTTGGCTACCTTTTAGTGTGCAGAGTAGCATTCAACTAATTACCGAAAAGGAACTACTAGGACATTACTTTTAAAAATTATAATAATATGTAACAGTATACTAGTTCTGAAGGGCAGCACCGTAACATTGGGATATCGCAAGAACGACCTGGACTAGGAGCAAGAGGCCAAAAATGGCAAAGCTGTCCATAGTATGCATACACAATTACAAATATATACAATAAAATGTAGTTGCTGTTATATGTATTTGAAGTTGTATGTATATATTGTTTAATTTTAACTGTGATTTTTTTTTTATTTTAAAGTTCTCTCCGGAGAGAGAAATTTAGCTCTAAAAAGAGCTTTATTGTTGTTGATGTTGAACTTTCTTGCATTTCATGATGCTTTGTCAAAATTCCAGATCTGTTGACAATACCAGAAACTAATTTTTATTTTAATCTTGGATGTTGTTTAAAACATTCTAATGTGTTATGCTCGGCAAAGCAATTTTTGCCATTGCAAACAGCTACATCACATTTTTTGCACACAAAAGCTGAAAGCTTCTGAAACCCATTTTTGTGACAAACAACACATCTTCGTCCGTTGGCCAGTGACCTTCTAAAATGTTTTATCAGAAAAATGAGAATTTTGAGGAATTTTATCTTTATGGGCTATTAATCAAAGACAAACCAAATTCTCTTTGATTTTGGTCATATTTTGATAGTAAATAGCAGTTTAGTACTGCAATATTAAAAATATGAAAAAAAATTTTCGTCCACTTAACTGTTCTCTTTTGAAAAGAAAAACTGTTTGACATGCGGTTATTTAAGTCAACGTAGCCCATATTTTCAGTATAATCAACGATTATCTTAGGCTCACTGGCTCCGTTGAGAATAACTTGTTCTGCTGGATGATGCATATTACTTATTCTATACACATCACGTTTATCTTTCAAGCGTAATGCAGTCAGACCTTGGGAATATTTTACTTTGATTTCGCCTTTTTAAAATTTTCTTTTCGAACTTTTTCCTGTTGCAATGAACAGTTCCACATGAATTAATTTGCTTTCGCTGCAAAAGGTCGGTGAACAATTCTGGAGAACAGAAATAATTGTCCATAGTATATGGCATTTTCATTTTACACATTCTGTCAAAATATACAACACTGTACAAAGCAGAAACATTATTATTTGAAAGTTTCTTGTCGTTACCTAAATACACTCTTATATCATATGTATATCCTGTTTTATACAATTTGATGCCCTACTGTTTCCTTTTTTTTTTAATGTATTGTAAAAACGCTACTCGTCCTTTAAATATTATCATGATTTCATCCAGAGCTAAAGCTTCTGTGGATTCATAAACATTTTTAAATATAACTTTTAGTTTTTCAAATAGATTCCTAGTTTTACAAACGAGGAAACCTTAAGACTGTTCCTTAGAAGAATCTTTCTTTAGCTTTAAGTTATTATTTTTAAAATGCAGAAATTTGAAAATAGAAATAAAAACTATCTCTAGGTATAATTTTTCAAAATATTGGAGTTTCCAAAAGTTAATATTTTGTCAATTATTATTTAGTCAATAGTCTTTAATTATATCTTTTTCAATATGACCAATCAGTAAAATTATGTCAACAAAATTTTCAGTTCACTGGAAGTGAGTCCCACACATTCGGTTGAATGTTTCCTTTTACCAGAATAATCTAGTCTTATTTCGAACACTTGCTAGGCATATCTGTTTGTTTCTATACATTTGAGTTCCATGATTTCGATAGTAAATAAAATTTTTAATAAGTCATATGGCAATTTCTGTCCAGCATTGCTTTTATTCCAGTATTTCCGGCGAAAGTCCTAATATTTATAAAATCAGATTTTTCACCATATTTCCATTCAAAGATGTTTGCATTTGTTGCTGGTTCATCATTTACAATTTTAGTGCTGCTCTCTTCAAAAGATTTACCAGGTGTTACCACAATAAAACTTCAGCAATCGCTATCAGCTTAATTTTCTGCTTCAAAATCTTACATTTAAAGGTCTTTCAATTTCACTTTGAGAAAGATCCTCAAATATTGGAGTCATGATCAGACTAAAATAAATAGATCAAATAAAACAAGATTGATAATAAAACGATCAGATCAAAATAAACGATAAACGACGAAGGAAAGACACTTTGACTCGCTTCCAAACGGATTTGGTTCACGAAAAATATGAACAGTTTTCAAACAACTGCTTTACATGGCCAAAATAGCGCCAGTAGTTCCACATGTCACCAAACAAAATTACATTCTTTCCCTGCAGTCAGCAAAACTTCAACAATAGGGAAGCACTGGCCAAATGACAAGTGAGTAATCACCCTATCTATGCAAAAGGGGGGGAGGAACGGTAAAACTGCTAAACCCTAGCCGAGTGGCTTTGAATACTGCAGATCTTGCGCACACTTTGTGTGGGAAAGAAATTCTTTTCCAACAGTAAGTTTCACGTCGCTGTTATCCCCATTCGAAATTAATCTTTTAAACCGCTTGACTGATTATCCCGAGTTATTTCGGGTTCGTATATAGTGCAGTTAATTATTATCCCGAAAAAACTCGGATGAATCAGAATTTGTCTGTACTATTTTGTTTTATCATGGTAATACTGGACCTGGTAGAAATGAAAGGAAATATTCAGCTTTGATAGGTAGTTTGCCAAGATTTGTTGGTTTCTCGATCCTTTTGACGGAACTGTCCACGCGTTTTCCATTAATTAGAAAACTAATTTAAGAAAATCATCGAGTTTTCTACTACACCAGGAAGACTTAGTATTAGTCCCTTACCACTCAGGTTAACATCAAGGCATTTTCCAGATGCTATTCCTGCTACTGGAAAAAAAATCGAATCCAATGAGACAGTGTACTCTGTTCTCCCGTAACACATATTCCACACGTAAGCCAATAAGAAAAGAAACCAGATACCAGTGTTCAGAATTCAAAAACTATCATACAAAGACTAATATTTAACTTTTCCATCTGCCCGAGATAACTCGGGATAGTAACTGTAAAACTAAATGCTGTTACACATGTAAAAAAATTAAAAAATACCTAAAACCTACATATTTTGTTTTATTTCATTTCATTGTATTTACATTGTATTTTCATTTAATATACAATGTATATATATATATATATATATATATATATATATATATATATATATATATATATCAGTCCTTACTGGGTGGGGCATTATAACTCCTACTTTTGCTAACACTTAGGTTAAATACAATGTATATAAAGCCTGTGTATTTAAATGCCTATCCAGATTCACACGTACATTCAAACAAGAAAAAATATGTATTTCTCACAGTCAGAATCTATACATGTATATGTTTGTAAGCATTTACATCTACATAAAAATTCTGAGAAAAAAAAATTAACAAATATAAATATCCCATAGTAACAAAGAAGTTTGAGTTAGGAAAAACTTCTGAATTAAAAAAAAAAAAATATTAAAAAATTTTGTTTAAACTATTCTTGGTCTCACTTATAACAATTTCAAAAGATAAACCAATCATAACAATATATTTTACTTAAAAAGACTTTCCGTCATTTAAAGTGTTCAGCAAATCAACAGTGTCTCAAAGATGAAATTTGAAAACTAGTTCCAGTAAGTGTTATGTATTAATGTTACTAAATGTCCACTGGTTACAAATATACGATTATTATTATTTATAGTAATTGAAATAAAAATGTACACTAAAACCGATTTGATTTTTATTGAATAAACAAATAAAAATAGCTTTAAACAAATCTTATAAAAGAAGAATGAAATAATGAAGTACACCTAAGTTAGTTCAATAGTTCTGCTTGATAGTTTACAGTCAGTTTCTGTACGTTCGATTCAATATTTTAATGAAATGAACGTCACACACGTGAGGCCAATTTTACACAAGTGGAAACTAAAGGGGTGAAGTTTACCAATTCTGATCCCGTAGCTTAAGGTCGTTTTATTACTTGTACAAACTGTGCAAACTGGATACTTGATTTAATGAATTTATTTGGGAGTTTTATAATTAATTATAAATGCCCAAATATACTGCCGATCGATGGCCGATTGATTAGGGTACTAGTGTTCGGAACCGGAATTCATGGATTTGAATCCCACTGTTTCATAAATGTTCGTAGCAGTTTGGAATCGGCTTTAAACTGTAGGTTCTCTTCTCATTGGTCCTCTTGTTGCAAAAAAGTAGAGCGTAACGCTCCAAATCTAGCCAAAGCAAACCAAAGCCCAAATATACCAATATTACCCACTATCCACCGAAACATAGCTACCTCTGCCGCTCAAAACAAGCTCATCGCATGAACCACTCTGTTAGGGAAACAGTGCAACATCACCCTAAAGCAGTGGTTCTCAACGGGTGCAATACCGCCACCAGGAGGACGGTAGGACTATGCTGGTAGGCAGTAAACTAGTTTGGGACCGACTTTGGTTTTCAAACTTAATTCTTAAAATACTAAACTAATTATCTAATTTACATGATTTTTACCAGTAATAAAACAAACTTACGCGGTGGTACCAGAACAAGTTATTGCCTTTCCCTATATTCTGCCTGAAATTGGGCCGATATTCAGAAAAATATATATTTAATCAACAACATTTGTTTGGTTTGGAACTCTACAATTTAATCTTGGGAAACACGAGGACGATTAAGACAGGCAAGACCGATTAAAGCCGATTTCGCACGGCTGCGGACATCTATGCCTCAGTAGGATTCGAACCCACGAACTCTGGAGGCAAAGGTTAGCGCCCTAACCACTCGACCATGGCATTCATTTGAGCGTAGCTTCAGAGTGTCTCAGTAACAAAAAATTGTGTTGTATTGAAGAAAATTACTTAAATGTTTCTCCCCTTATAATTGAGTACTCCTACCCTACACTTTATTTTTACTCAGACTCGAAAAGCGTCTTACAATCTCTCTGTTCACCGAGTTACGATAGTCACCCTCTAATATTTCAGGTTCTTGACCCTTACTGAAAATCTTAAATCTGTGAGCATTTCCATTCTATCTAACTCGGTTCCGTCACATGTGGGAGTTAAAGAAAACGAGGATGCTGATAAAGCAACAAAAACTGCTAGTGACTTTTGTGATATGTCTTTCCCCTTTGTGATGTTAAAAAATATGTAAAACATCTGTTGTATAAGAAGTGGCAGGATTGTTGGGATGAAACGACTAATAATAAATCGCGTGCCGTTAAACCAAAAATTGAGAATTATAATACTTTATCGTCTACCCATCGTCATCTTTTACTCGAAGAATCAGCTCCAGTTTGTGGTCACTGTAATGCAGTCATCTTCGTAAAGCATGTCCTCATCGATTGTCCCAGGTTTATAAAACATCGTATTCATTATTTTAATTCATCATCTATTAAATGAAATATATTTTAAATAATTTGCATCATCCTAAGCTCTTTCCGTTTATAAAAGTCATTGGTTTTTACCCTCACATCTGAATTTTATGCCTCATTGCTGTTTTCTATACTTTTGGTTTTATGTGTTTTTTCTACACTGGTTTAGTATTTTTGACATGTTTGCTCTTATGTTCTGTTATCCTTTTATATCTGTTTTAACCCGATATTTGTAGTTTTAAGTTTTAACTATTTGTTTGGCACAATATGTCCCATGAGACTTAGTGCCATAAAACTCCATTCAACCAACCAACCATCCTACCCTACACTTTAAATAACAGGATTTTTACAAGGGGGGGGGGACGTTGAACACATTTTGCCTCCGTAGGAGGTAGTTTAAAAAAGGCTGAGAATCAATTTTCTAAAGAATTATTCACTTTTGTTCACTTTAAACAGACAAGGGTAAACGAAAAATTCTTATACTATAGCTCCTGCATTTACATGCTTCGCTACGTGATTATGTGTTTATACACATATCATTGAATAAGATTTATATATACCAATAATAACTAAAAGACTATTAGAAAGTTTACAATGAATAAATAGTTTATAAATATCTGATATATTCTTAATCTTTTTTTTAAATGTATCTCTTAACTTTTAGCTTTATAATTTTAAAAACTTATGCTTGTATATGTTCCCACTAATGTAGTGGTATGTAAAATGTTAAACACCAAAAGGAGCTCTCTGTTAGAACCCTTTATTAAAAAGCAAATGCTTAAATAATAGTAACAAGGAAGAATATAAACACATTAGGCCAAGTATGAGACTTGCAGCTGACGAACAATACTGAGAAGAGTTACCTCGGTCAAAGCACGATGGATTGCATCACCGAGTGAATAACTCTTTTGTGTAAGAGCTCTTTCCCACTTACCGACACAACAACGTCTGTATCGGCCGGTAAATAATGCAACGACAAAACGGTATCGTGTGGACTAGAAAGCAGTTTTTCGACTCTACCGATATCGTTTCATTTAAAAATGGCGGTAAACTCGCACAAGTTTTATAATGGCTGAAGTAGTAATTTTATAGACTTAGTACAACAATTATTGTAAGAAAAGTAAATTTTAACGCTGTTTCATTGCACACATTTTAAAAACATTGGATGTTTGGCACCAATTTCTTATATTCTTTCCAACGGTGGTATGCTAGTAAAGCTTTGGCTTCGGGTTTTCTTTTTTTTTTTTTTTTTTTTTTTTTTTTTAAATAAACGTCAATTTAACACTCATTGAGTGAGTCGTTTTGGCGTAGTGTTATTGCGCTAGCATTTTTCGGCCTCGGGTTCGATTCCCGGTGTTTTTTTTTTTACTATTCCATTTAAAAATTTTATTTTTTTTCTGTAACTCTATTAAATCTGATAAAATTCTGGCGTCTCTTCTAATAATTAAAATGATTTTTGTTTAAAACAATAATATATTTAAAAAATACGAATAAAAATGTTTTCAATTTTAATTGCTCTTCTCTAATTTATGTAATTATTTTTGTAAACAGTAATAATAGCAAATCTACGATAAAATTGCATTTTATGATCAAACAAGTGAGAATAACATTAAAATCTGAGCAGAATGTATCAATTTAATGCATAAAAAATCTAAGTATTTAAAAATTATATTAATATTGAATTTAAAAATAAAGTCATGTAACAACTGTATTACACAAAGTATAACTTATTAATCCAAAGCAAACAACGTGAGTATCGATAGCTCTCTGAATGTCGGACCGATTCAAAAGGAATAGCGCTTGCGGAACAACAAAACTGCCCGATAAACGATATCGGCCGTTCGAAAACGACAAAATCGTCATGGAATCGGTTGGTGGGAAAGCGAGTAGCCCATCTTAGTGCATTTTACGTGAGCCGATGTTGGAGAACGACAGTCGTCTAAGATTTATCTCTGTCATGTTGGTAACTGGGAAAGCGCTGTAACTCTGCTGTGTATCCGACTGAGCACTCCCCCTGTCTGGGAAAAGAGCAGTGTCTGGATAAAGCAGCCACTGGCACATGCGAGACTGGGCACGTAAATCCTTCGACTCTCGTAGAAACTTTATATACTCAATTTAAAACAACACAATATAAAAATACTGAAAACTAGTGGTAACTTAATATAAAATATTTACAATTAGTGGGCACCACATGCTGTTAGAAGCTAATATAATTCTTGAAAATGTTTCATATCACATAAGCTTATAATTGAAGTGTAAATAAAGTTGGATTTCACTGCAATGGTGTGTGCACATATACACATCTATACTCCTCTAAGGAACGATTCAATTTTAAACTGACAACAAAGGAATAATTAAAATTATATTGATAACATTTTAAATATTTATTCAAGAACCTTTATGATAATATCCGTTATGTTATTTTTCCAATAATTACAATTTTTAGCACGTTTTTTATGTGGGGGTGGGTGTTAAATTAACAAATATAATTCACAAAATGATAAAGTAGAATTTTAAAATATGAAATCATATCTTAAATCAGAGGTTCCCAACCAAAATCGGTTGATGAGCCAAAAAGCAATTTACTGAACTGAAGTGGGCCTCACATATGAAAATAAAACAACAAATAATTCAAAATATTTTATTATCGTACACTACTATACTGTTTTATACATCAAATTAAATACTTTGGAGGTTAGAATTTCAAACGCATCGTTAGCTTGCGTTTTCTAAATAAACAATACCTTAATTAATCCTTTACAATTAATGATAATTTCCCAATTGCGATAAATATAATTTATAACTTTCTTTCCATACAACTTCCACTGACTGGTCGGACAGAGCAGGTGCACGTAACGCGAGTCAGCTGGTTGTATAAGTAATGGCCGATTGACAGAATATTCTAGAACACTCAAGTTTCAACTTAACCTGTCCAACCGTACTCTAAGACCAAGTTTACGTTGGTTACTATCAGGCCTTAACGTACTTATTCAAACATTAACAACTAAAATTCTATGCTTCAACTGTATATAGTCAAAATGACTAAAACTATATAGACAGTTGAAAACTTCAATCGGGCCGCAAAAAAGCTTTTAAATGGGCATGACTGTCTTAAATCAACTTACAATAGTATTTTCAAGGGTGAAATTCCTAGTCCATTTTTCTTGTCCGCTCGAGAAAAAAAAAACTTTTAAGCTTTTTAGGGGGTGAGGCATCTGGATGCTTTCTTCATAAAAGTACAAAACTTATTGTAGTAAGGGATGTGTGAATATAAAGTGTTTTCTGTTTTATAAAAGTATGAAACCAATGTTGTACTTTTTTTGGTAATAAATAAATGTAGATTAAAACCTAAAAGATTTTGATTTTAATATCTATAGATTCTAACAACAAAATTAATTTTTTCGCTTACAATAAATACAACATCTTGTTGTATGCAAAAATAAATACAAACATAAACGAAACTTTTTTATAAAGCACCTTAACACGATAATAAAATTAAATGCAGACAGAAATAGAAAATCCAAATAAAACGAAAACTAACTCATCTCTTACCTATCTCCTCTTATTTTCAGGAATAACGCATGCAAAAATTATGGAACAAACAAACAAAGAAAAGACGTTAATTTACGTCCAAGTATGCAACTGAGACCTTAGGTAACTTCACATTCACAAATTTGCTCATTTTATTTATTTTAAAGAATTGAAAATTTTAGTTTGTTTCGTCCATTTGACTTTTTAAAATCTGCGAAGTGGCCATCTTGGTTCGGAGATCACTTAAAGTTGTTTGTTTCAGACCTGTCAAAAATCACTGGTATCAAAGTAAACTGGTATACAAAAATTGTATACTGATTATTGGCAAAATTTTTAGGTGCATGAAAATAAAAATCTAAAAGAGCAAATTGGTTTTATACATTGGGCCCTGCGTGTATGCGATAGTTTCGGATGAAACAAGGGGGAGGGGGGCTTGTTTTATTCAACACAAATGTGAATACTTACGTGAATAGAATAGACATCCATGTGACTTACTATTTATCAATACAAACATTTTCAGATTAGAATAAATTTACATTATTTTCTGGACGACAGTAATTTTGAGGCTACTTTGACAGCCAATTTAAGAATACTTTTTAGCTTAATTTTGTGAAAAATAGTACGTTCTCCACAAAATTAACTTTCTACTTTTGTTCACCTTAGGCTTGTTTTGAAGTAGTATCCCACTTTTATAACTATTCGAACACTTAATCGTAGACTGAGTACTATTTTAAGAACTCATTATATTATTCAACTATTTTCTTCAAGTTCAGTCTATAATTAGATCTATTTTCCTATTTTTTCCACTTCCTTTAAACATTGATATAAAATTAAAGAATATAATTATATGAAAATAAAATGCGTTTACCGTGTTAGTTTCTTAGTAAACATTAAAATTTTACTTAGATCTGTTTAAAATTTGTAACAATTAATATTCTTTTCTCAAAACCTAATTTCTTTAGCAAAGAAATTTATAATAAAGTTTAAAGATATTTTTAGGTTTAAAATGTATAATTGTACCACAAATAGTTAAATTTCTGTCATAATTATTTGAAATTTCAGTTCAAAAGACAAGTTTTAAGCAATTTTTCAACGAATGAAAATGTTATAAAATATTACTTTCCACGTCAACGATAACACATGAGAACATTTAGTAAATCACAAATAAGAATAAATTTGGTATTTTCTCCTTATAGTCTCTACAATTGCATTTAAAAGTAATTTTAATGGTTATATATCACTTCTTGATCTTCGTTCATAGAGCGGTATTTATTTCATTTAATGTTACCATTACTTATCTTTTAGTAAATTATTTCTTTAAACGACAAGTATTATTGCATTTTTAATTTTTAATGGTACTCATAGTGAATTCAGTACATAATGATTATTTATTTCCAATTTTTAAGCATTTCACTCTTGTTTAATTAACTACACATTTCAAAAGTTCCCCGAGGTAAGTATTTAGATATAACGGTATGTGTTTATATCTAATTTTTTTAAAATTTCGTTATCCTCGATTTATCAAATAAAAATAGATGAAAGAATGTTATTTGAATAAACGCCTACAAAACTTTTAGTTACTTTGTTCACTTTTATCGTACATAAGCAAATGCAATAAGGTTGAAAAATACCAAATAGTTTTTAAAAAAGTAACAGAAAATTTTACTAATCACTCGAAACATTGGAATAGGATAGGTTTGTAAAGAGTTCATAAATTACCATCTGTCACTCCACTTTGTTACTGAACAAATCTTCCATGACAATAATTTCTATACATCTATCTCTTTCCCTACTTGGACCCCAATATGTCCCATGAGGACTCAGTGCCATAAAACCCCATTCAACCAACCAACCAACTTTGGACCCCATCCAAATCTCTTTGCTTTTCTAAAGTTTATTTGGCGATCTTAATTGTTTATAATCCTTTTTATGGTGAACTAGTATTCATTCCACACTTTGTCGATTTTATACTTTTTACTCTTATATAATCATTTTTTTTATATATTATATCTGTTACATTGCGTAACTTTTATCGTTGTCACCAGTATTTTCCCCATTTTGTTTTCCTTTTCATTAAGAAAATTACATTGCTTGTTTTATTGCTTTTTTTATCTTTACTATTTGTTTGGCGCAGCATGTTCTATTTTGGATTTTGCGCCATTAAAACTAACACTCACTCTCTTCCCCTACTTTGTTTGATTTTCCCTCATGGAATCAATCAATTCATCAGAGGCATGGTTTCTAAAGAAATGATACGATTTTTATTAATTTCCATTTTCTATGCTCTCGAATTACACTTTCACTAATTTAAGTACAATTTAAAATTTAGAATCTAAGGAAAGCTTAAAAATTCAGATTTTGCGTGGTGGTTTTCAAATTTAAGAATTATATGATCTTGATTTTTATAGAGCAATAAAGGCAAAGTTCCTCTTACTTTTAAAGTTAAGAAATTTCATTGCGATTTAACACTC
The DNA here is from genome assembly GCA_032207245.1 of Pardosa pseudoannulata. Taxonomy (NCBI): domain Eukaryota; kingdom Metazoa; phylum Arthropoda; class Arachnida; order Araneae; family Lycosidae; genus Pardosa; species Pardosa pseudoannulata. The sequence continues at coordinate 247,548 of CM063499.1, read as the reverse complement.
CGACGGCCACGGTTTCAGTATACCTAGAACGGCCGTGAGCGGTCATTTTGACAGGCCTTTCAAAAAATTTAAAAAATATCTTAAAATAAAATAATATTTAAAAACCTTTTCACTAAATAATACTTTTAATGACAAATTACAAAAAAAAAAAAAAAAAAAAAAAGAAACGTACATTTTAAAAACGAATTTCAAGAAAATAAAACATTTTACATTTTTCGGTGAAGTATACCGTCATGCCAAGTTTTAAAATCCTTCTGCTTCCTGTTAATCGTTGAAATAATCGCTAAAAAATAAAAAAACGATTGATAGTTCATTGTCATAATACTAGGTTAATAGGAGCTGCAAATAAAGGTTTAGGTCATACGCTTGAGAAATTTAAGGAAATAATTTTAAATTATACTATATAATAAATTTAAATTCCAGGGGCGAAGTCAGAAATTGTCAATGGGGGAAGGTTTTATCAACTTCAACATAAATTTCAGTTTTTATATACATGACATGTGTATATAGGAAACAATATATATATATATATATATATATATATATATATATATATATATATATATATATATATATATATATATATATATATATATATATATATATGTATATATATATATGCATATATATATATATGCATATATATATGCATATATATATATGCATATATATATATATGTATATATATATATATATATATATATATATTGCATATATATATATGTGCATATATATATATATATACATGCATATAATATATATATATATATATATATGTATATATATATATATATATATATATATATATATATATGCATATATATATATATATATATGTATATATATATATATATATATATATATATATATATATATATATATATATATATATATATATATATATATATGAAGCAATCCTTACTGGGTGGGGAATTATAACTCCTACTTTCGCTACGTTAACACTTAAGTTAAATACAATGTATATAAAGCCTGTGTATTTAAATGCATATCCAGATTCACACGTACATTCAAACAAGAAAAAATATGTATTTCCCACAGTCAGAATCTATACATAGATATGTGTGTAAGCATTTACATGCACAAAGAGGCACAAAATGTGTAGTGGTAAAGAAAAATCTGGTAAAAAAAATCTCCCTTTGAATTCTTAATTGAATTTATGCATCAACAAATTATTTAGTAAAAATGCGCACAGGGACCAATCAAGGCAAAGTTCGGCCCAGGGCTAGCAGTCTTTCGGCCCCCCCCTAACCTCCTTTCAAGGCAAAAAAAAAATTAGTTTATAAAAGATTATACAAACAAATATTTTGGAAGAAAGTTTATATTAATTTTTTTATTTTTACATAACTTTGTAGTAAAGTCGAATGCCAAAAATCTGTATATCCTCAAGTAACACTTGCAATTAAGTTTTTATATAAAAAATAAAGTAAAATAGCATAGGTAAGATTAACAAATGATAGCTATTCGTAGATTTTAAGACAAAATTAATATGAGAAAGTAATAAAATTCTTAAGCAAATAACAATTGTATCTAAGTTTCAGAAATATAATAAAAAATGCTAATATTTCTTTATAACTGGCTGAAATTTTTAATTTATTACTAATTTATATTATATAATAGATAAGATAAATGCTTTTTTCTTTCATATTTTGTAAATTATTTTTTTAATGATTACTGCGGCGACGTAACTCAAAATATTACCTCGTGCAAAATTAAATGCAGTTATTTCAATTCTGACTTTTCCTTTTTTCCTGATGGCATCTCGAGACATTATTCTATTCTTCTGCCATTTTGTATTGTAAGCTGTTCACTTCATTTTTCTCTCCAGTTGTTGAGAGATGTAAAGCAAATTAGTACGAATTTTATATTAAATATTTAGGCTTGCAACGATATATTTGATGTTCTCTTCATTTATTTCCTCCTCTTTCATGTGGTGACCTGTGAAGACGATGAACTGTAATTGAAACTCATGTCTACGCATTTTATAGTGGTAAGATCCTAGCGCAGGTAAGCGGAGAATTTATGCTCTTTTCTGCAAATAGCCCACTTTTCTGTAAGTGGCACCTTTTACCTAGTGTAATATATTTGTTTTTCATATTTTGAGCCATTCTTTAAAAATGAACCCGCCAAATTCTGCCGCCAACGTTGGCGAAACTAACCGAGTGGCGTTGAAACTGCCTCAGTTTTGGGATAAAGACGCCGACTTGTGGTTTGTGAATATAGAAGCTCAATTTGTGCTCGCCAACATTACGCAGGATATAACAAAATATTATACAGTGGTTTCGGCTCTTAACTCTGAAACGTTGTCGTATGTCAGCCATATTGTTAAAAATCCACCTACAGAAAAATTATATGAAAGCTTGAAATCCCGACTAATCGCCGAATTTTCTGATTCAAAGCAAAAGCGTTTAAAAGACTTGCTTTCAAATACTCTACTTGGCGATGAAAAACCATCACACCTCTTACAAAAAATGAAACTTTTGGCAAATGATAAAATTGGTGATGACTTTTTAAAAACATTGTGGATTCAACGTTTACCACAAGAAGCCCAAACTATTATTTCAATTTCAGAGGGAAATTTAGATCGCCTAGCACAAATCGCCGACAAAATTGTTGAGATTACTCCGCACCACGTTACCGAGACCCGCGCTTCCTCCGAACAAACGTTTAGAAATGCTGACGTTGCAGCCTTACAGACTCAGATCGCCATTTTAACAGAGAAGGTTGAACGCATAGCTTGTGAAAACAACCATAATTCTCGCTATGACAGGACACGGCGATTTAACTCTCATTATAGGCGCCGATCACAGACACCTAAAAGACAACAATTTGGCATATGTTGGTATCACAGCAAATTCGCTGAGAATGCAAAACATTGTACTCCATCGTGCAATTTTAAACAGCCGGAAAACTAATTCCGAAATCACATGTGGCGCAATGTGATTTCAAATTTAATGCAGCTAGTCGCCTTTTTATTTTTGATCCTACTTCTCGCCGTCATTATTTAATTGACAGTGGAAGCGACGTTTGTGTCATACCATATACACCTAAAATGTCTTTTGTGGCACCGTCTAACACATCGGTCAGAGAACTTTTTTAATCATTACCCCAAAATATTTTTGTGTAAGTTGATATTACCCCATGGAGAAGAGAAACAAAAAAAAACAAACCAAATCGACTCTTTTTAGCATCTTTCATATTATAGCCGCCCATGATAATTTTGAAAAGAAAACATCTAAAAATTTTATTTAAACTTCATTTATTCATTTTATCAATGTAATACCTAGTAATCCATAACGGTATTGTAACAAATTATAATAATAATAATAAAACAAAAACGAACAATAATTAGAATTGAAAAAATTAAAAAAAAAAAGAATAATTGAAAAAAAATTTTTTCACGTTTTGGAGAAATGGTGTTTCATGTTCGATACAATTGCTTCAAAATTAGGACTTTTTGATGTAAGAGCGATTTGAATGCAATCTTCGGCGTTTAATCGATTTCTGTTCTTCGTTTTTATGTTCATTAGAGTGAAAAAGCCTTGTTCGCACAAATATATTGTTCCAAATGGCAGCAATTTTTTAACCGCCTCTTCATATGCAATTTTGAAAGCCTTTGCAGCTTTTAAAATCCAAAATGACGTCAAATTTGATTTACTCTCAAATTGAATACGTGCTTCAGTATTAGATCGAAGTTCAAGAATTGCTTCTGCATTGTACCATTGTACCATTGTTTCATTGTACCATTGTCTTCTATTTGTGTAAAACCGTAATTAAGGAATTCTTCTTGGTATGTTCTTTTCCTATTTGCTGCCATCTGAAAGGAGACAGAAAATAATATTTGTAAAATATTTAAATTAAATTTCTAAATTGCGGCTTACCTTCATCGATATATCGATGATTAATGATAAAATCAGCAACTAACTAATAAAAACTCGCTCTCTGACTTGTCACTTTATTTGTACTCAATTTAAAGTAAAATAAGATGTGCTTTATTGCGCAAAGAGAACAACTTTAGTGGTGGGTAGTAAGATGGCGTGGCCTGCATATGTCGCTAAATTGTTTAAGTTGAAAAAAATACTAACAAGTTTATAAAATAGCAAATTAAAAATATATACTTTTTACTCAAAAAAGTTTCATTTTTACCCCCAAAAATTTCATTTTTACCCCATTTGGGGTAATTTACCCCGGTTCCCCGACCGCTGGTCTAACATAACATTGTACTCAGCTAATAATTCTCTCATCAAAACATTTGGCACTAAAAAAGTTACACTTAGTCTTAATTTACGTCGTGAATTTATTTGGACATTCGTGATTGCCAGCCTTTCCAAACCCATAATTGGTGCAGATTTTTTAAAGCATTACGGTTTATTAATTGATTTAAAAAATTCTTGTCTAAGAGACCCATTAACAAATTTATTTAATAAAGGCACCACTATTTGCTCCAAAGATCAAAATATAACTTTAATATCTAGTAACAATAATTTTTTCCAAATTCTGAATAAATATAAAGATATTTTGCAACCATATCCGAGTGAAATTAAACCAAAACATAATACTGTGTACAGAATCATTACTAAAGGTCAGCCAGTTTTTTCACGCCCTCGGCGTTTGAATCCAAAACAATTAACTATAGCCAAAAAAGAATTCCAAATTATGATACAACAAGGTATATGCAGACCTAGCAAATCAAGTTGGTCCAGCCCTCTCCATAAGGTGCCGAAATCGAATGGAGATTTTCGTCCTGTCAGAGATTACCGTGCACTAAATAGGCAGATGCAGAAAGACAGGTACCCTTTACCGCATCTGCATGATTTTTCACAACTACAGGGCAAACAAATTTTTTCTAAAATTGACCTAACCCGAGCATATCACCAAATTCCTGTACATCCAGATGATGTTCAAAAAACTGCAATTACTACACCTTTTGGCCTTTTCGAGTTTTTATATATGCCTTTCGGTTTATTTTGTGCAGCACAAACCTTTTATGAACGATTTATGAACGAGGTTCTTTATGGTCTCGATTTTACTTTTGTTTACCTAGACGACATTTTAATTAGTAGTATTTCCGAGCAAGAACATCTTACTCATCTCGATATTGTTTGCCAACGTCTTTCAGAGTAGGGAATCAGAATTAATTCTGCAAAATGTGTTTTGGGAGTACAAGAACCTTCTGTTTTAGGTTATTCTGTAAACAAAGATGGAATTAAACCCCTCCCAGACAGAGTTGAACCCATACTTAATTTCGAACGTCCACAAACTGTGAAACAACTTCGGAAATTTTTAGGATTATTAAATTATTATCGGCGTAACATCTCTCATGCTGCTCACACACAGGCTTTATTATGTGAATATCTTAAAGGTCCGAAAAAAGCAGACAGTACAAAAATTAATTGGACGGAGGAAGCTAATAAAGCTTTTGAGCTGTCCAAGCAACAGTTAGCTAATGCTGCTCTTCTCTTTTCCGGATGCTCCACTTGTGTTACATGTTGATGCTTCGAACTTTTCGGTTGGCGCTGCGTTACATCAAGTAACAGCTAACGGATTACAACCTTTAGGATTTTTTTCACGCAAATTAACGGACACGGAGAAAAAGTATTGCGCATATGATCGTGAATTATTGGCTACTTACTTGGCCATCAAACATTTTAGGTATATGGTTGAAGCACGAACTTTTACGCTTTACACTGATCACAAGCCACTCACTTATGCATTCCAACAGAAAAGTGACAAATGTTCTGAGACAATTACGACACTTGGATTACATAGGCCAATTCACAACGGATATTCAGTACATTAAAGGAGCGGAAAATATACCTGCTGATATACTTTCACGAATTGAGACTATTACGTGCCTAAGCCCGATAGATTATACTTTACTAGCAGAAGAACAAACTAGGGATAATGATCTTCAAAATTTACTAACTGAAAACTCAACAACATTAAATTTACGGAAATTAACATTACCAGACAGCTCCATTGAGTTATACTGTGATATTTCTAATGGTAAAATTCGCCCTTTTGTTTCCACATCACAGAGACGACATATATTCGAAGTATTTTCATAACCTTTCTCACCCAGGTAGAAAAGCAACAGTGCGTTTAACCGCCGATCGTTTTGTTTGGCCTGGTATGCTTGCGGATTGTCTCATGTGGACAAAGACTTGTATTCCATGCCAACGCTCTAAAATCTCTAGGCACACTCACAGTCCTGTTGTTAATATTCCTGTTTTAGATAAACGTTTTTATCACATCCATGTAGACTTAATAGGGCCCCTTCCCACGTCACAAAACTCAACTTACTGTTTAACAATAATTGATCGATTCACACGATGGGTGGAAGCGGAGCCCCTGCATAATATTGAAGCGGAAACGGTTGCTAAAGCTCTTTACAAGACTTGGATTTCTCGTTTTGGTGTTCCTAGTGTCATTACTACTGACCGTGGACGCCAATTCGAATCCAGACTTTTTAGATCTCTAACCAATTTCTTAGGGGTCAAACATATTCACACCTGTGCGTACCATCCTCAGGCGAATGGTTTAATTGAAAACTGGCACAGGACCTTAAAAGCTGCACTAAAGGCTCACTTATCAGACAGGTGGGTTGACATTCTCCTTACCGTGCTGCTGGGTTTAAGAACCACACTGAAACCTGATCTTGGAGCTACTCCTAGCGACCTAGTGTATGGCCAAACGACACGTCTTCCTGGTGAATTTTTTACCTTTTCGCCTCAGGATATAAATACTCCTACTATTATCAAGCAATTAAAAGACACAATGCAACAGTTGACGGCTCGGCCAACTACGTCTCATAACAAGGCGAAGTTTTTCGTACCTCAAGACCTAAAAACATGCAGTCATGTTTTCTTACGGTACGATGCATTGCGTACCCCTCTTCACCCTCCTTACGATGGACCTTTCCCAGTTGTCAGCAGATGGGATAAATTTTTCACAATCAGCAAGGGAGGAAAGGAGATAGTAGTGTCTATTGATCGTCTGAAACCAGCATATCTCCTGGCAGATTATTCAGATTCTTCTACGCATAACTCTTCAGCCTCTAACGAAGACCTCCAGGACAAGACGCAAGCGGCACAACCAATTGTGGATCAGACTCCTTCTACTGTGCTATCTTCAAAGCAGCAAACTTCAAGATATGGCCGCAAAATTAGACATCCAGTGAGATTTGCAGAACGTGTTCACTAAGAGGGGGGGTACTGCGGCGACGTAACTCAAAATATTACCTCGTGCAAAATTAAATGCAGTTATTTCAATTCTGACTTTTCCTTTTTTCCTGATGGCATCTCGAGACATTATTCTATTCTTCTGCCATTTTTGTATTGTAAGCTGCTCACTCCATTTTTCTCTCCAGTTGTTGAGAGATGTAAAGCAAATTAGTACGAATTTTATATTAAATGTTTAGGCTTGCAACGATATATTTGATGTTCTCTTCATTTATTTCCTCCTCCCTCATATTACTAATTTATATTATATAATATATAAGATAAATGCTTTTTTCCTTTCATATTTTGTAAATTATTTTTTTAATGATTCATATTATAAATGTTGAATGTAATAAACTGTTATTCCAGTATTATGTTCTTTTAATTACTGCAAAACCTGAAAAGCAAAGGATTTTTCTACTCAGAACCATGGAGTAAGTAATGAGTAAAAAAAGTGACTGGAGTGGTAAATAAGTAAACTGGAGTGTGTTTTATATAAAACTGTCAACATTTTAACTGTTTTTATTTAATTTCTGAATAAGCTTTCATGAAATATTACTTGAAGAATTAAGAAAAAACATTTTCAAATTTTATTATTTAAAATTTAATAATTAAGTACCAAATTTTAGGTAGGCCCTAAAATTAGAGGGCCCAGGGCTTAGGCCCAGTCTGCCAGTGCTTTAATTAGGCCCTGAATGCGTATATACAGAATATCTACTGAATTACTAAAAGTCCATTTCTTAACATTTTAGAGGGGTTTTCCGAAAAATTTCCGGTCAAATTTCAGAGAAAAGATCTGTTCTTAATTCATTGCATTCAAATACTTGTAATAATCCTGTTATTTTCAAAATTCTTACTTCAATAACTAACCTTACTTCCATGGGAATCTCGCTATTTTTTAGCTGGGTTCCCTTTCATGTCGGCATTAAAGGCAATGAACTTGTGGACATGGCTACCAAATCTGTAAGTGACTTTCTCAACACTGGTCTTCCTTATCCTGACTTGAAAAATTACATGAAAAAACTTTTACACGATAAATGGCAGATCTCCTGGGATAACATTCCTTCAAATAAACTGCAGGAAATTAAAACCAAGATAATTAAATGGCCTCAACTCCCTTCTAGGAGACATGACGTAATACTCACTCGTTTACGAGTGGGTCATTGTAGGCTCACCCATGCCCATCTCTTGCTAGGTGAAGCTCCTGCATAGTGTGCGTATTGCAAGACTCCTTACACAGTCGCACATATTTTAACGTCCTGTGTTTGTTGTAAATCAATGTATATAAAATTTTTTGGTAATTCATCTCCTAATCTTAATTTAATCATTGGGGAAATTCCACATCCAAATTTGTTCCCCTTTCTACGTCGAACTGGCTTTCATACCGAAATATGATTTTTGATTGTTTTTCAATTTTCTAATATTCAATTTTTAATCTTTCAATTTTTATTTTTTTCTTAATTTTTTAATTATTTCTAACTTAAAATCTTATTTCTCCACTCAATTTCCAATTCTTGTTAATTTGTATTTAGCTCAATCTTTTTTTTGTGTGTTTTGTGTTGATTTTTATATTTTTATTGTTTCTTTAATCCGTTTTTGAACCTTTCATTTTACATTTTGTCAATTTTTTTAATCTAATTTTTGTCTTTTGTTTATTGCCCATCTTGTTTGGTGCAGTTTGTCCCAAGAGGATTTAGCGCCATTAAACTTCAATCAACCAACCAACCAACCAGAGAAAAGGTAACAAATATAAATATACGCGTATTCCATAGTAACAAAGAAGTACTTTATGAATAGATTTAAAAAGATATGAATATATTTAAAAATATCCAAAATAAAAAAATATAAAAAATAAATTGCAATACTTTAAATGACATTCTTATGTATCTGTTGAAAAATTGTACTCATAATATGATTCAACGAGAGTAAGTTGCCAATACTTTCATTTCAGTAGTTTTCCTTTTAATTGTTAAACTGTTTAACTTATTTTTAGCCTTTAAAGAACTGATTTACAGAACCGTTATACAGAATATCGTTCGATAATAATAGATGCAAAATAATCTTTTGTAACTGATATCTTTTGATTTCAATGTAAAATAAAATATTGTGCCAACTGTAAGAAGGAATACACCGTTTCTCACTTTTTAATTACTCATAAACATCTGACATCCCTTATATAATAATACCCTAAATTATCTGTCCTTCTATCCTCGAATTTATGAAGCGGTTGGACATGGAATGGATAGAGGTATCCATATAGGACTCTTGACAAATTAGGGTTAATAAAATTCAAAGCGAATAAAGTTTATCTTCTCCTGAACCATCCATCCGATTCTAAAATAAATTGGTATAAATATGCTTCATATTACAGCAAAAAATACTGTCGTCTTTAAAACGTTCGAAATCCACCCCTTCCCTCCTTTTCGAGCTTTTAATGCCATTATTTCAAGCCCTATTTTCCCCGATTAAGAGCAAGCGATTAAATTTATCAATTTATATGAATATTGATGAATTTACATTTTTTCCAGCATTATGACGTCATTCCTTTAAACATCTCATTTAATCATTTTATATTTTAAACTATTTAAATATCTTCTACACTATTTTAATATCTTTTATCACTGAACTTAGATAATACTTAAATAATTATCTTTTATATTTTGCTTAAATAATAGATTAGGTACATATGTGATAATTTTTAAATTGAATCAGTCATTATTTTTTGTTACAATGAAAATTTTTATCACCGGTTTTAACAACAAACTCACTTCATAAAAGTCTAAGAGTCTATTTCATGGAAAAATAAATATCTAGCGTTTAAGTTATATATCTTTGAAAATTAAGAAGTTTGTTCGTTTGTGTGTCTGTTTTTTATACATAACCACACGGTTTGACTAAATGAATTCAACGTGATTCTAAACTGCATTCACAGTATCAGGAGACTTTAGAGGAGTATGAAGATAAACAAATTATTGAGAGAGTACCAGATAATTCTCAGAAAAGTATTACCTGCCTTAAATTTTACTGATATCGTTATATCAAAGGCTATATGCTACTTTTTTAAGAAAACTGATTTAAATTTGGGTGAGTTGGTCGGGAAAACCCACTATCCAAACATCTTTCCATTTTTAAAGTCTATTGAGGTTCTTAATTATCTACACCTCCTTTTTCTGTATGTTTCTTTTTAGTACACAGGTTTTCCCCATGTTCAACATGTCCTCTTTTGGATTTTGCACCATTAAAACTGACACTCACTCACTCACTCACTCTGAAACAAAAAATATGACTCTCATAGGAATAATTTTTGCTCTATTACAAGAAAAATCATTATATTGAAATGCTAAACATTTTGTGCAGAAACATTAAATAGGTTTTGATAAATCTTGATCGCAACATTAAAAATTCCCATTCTCAGAAAAATCAGTTAAAGTAATGAGCAAACAAGTGGCAAGCACAAAAATCATTAAAATGGCTTTTATATTTTTAACACTAGATTTAGGGATGTTGATCACATACCTATTTTTACTGAAGTGAGCCAATTTGACTCATACAAGAAAATTGAAGTTTTTGGCGAACAAAATAGTTCCAAATTCATTTAAATAAAATGTTTATTATCAAAAAATTCACGGAAAACATTTTTTACATATAAAATCTGTTTTCGAAACACATTTTCCGCAAACATTTCTATTCCATTTAGCACAATGGTTTCTACATCTGTTTCTTTGGCACGATTGTTGAACTCGACAATTCTTCCGTGCGTCAGTAGCATGAATTTCTGTCATGGGAATGGAAGTGTTCTCGACTTCTTCTCTATATTTACTTTATACTATACTTTATATACTTTATACTTTATATTTACTTTATACTATATTTATTACTATATTTATTTATTTTCATATACATTCTATGAGTCAAATTGGCTCACAACCGTGAAAATAGGTATACCCCATTTGATAATGCGAAATGAAGGGGTCTGCGGGGAAGAGGAATGAAAGTTTACATATATTTTATTACTTAACTAAAAACCAACGTATGTTTTTGAAAAATGATATTAAAGTTTTATATATATATATATATATATATATATATGTGTGTGTATATCTATATCTATATCTATATATATATATATATATATATATATATATATATATATATATATAGTGATCAAATTTTTAATGAGTCAAATTGGTTCGGTCAGTAAATCTAGTGCTAAATTAAATTTTAAAAATTTTTCATCTAAAGAGTTTAAAAACCTTTCCAATTCCCATTTAATATCAAAGTAGATATTTTAATAAATGTAAATCAATATCCTTGCCAGTGTATTTATATACAACATACGGTAATTTTAAACTATAGTATTTAGTTTTTGGTTTTTAATTAAGATAAGCAAATATAAACAGACCATTATATATAAATATTGCTTGAAAGTTGATGCGTAGACGATTTTGCCATCGTAAACAGTCGTTTACCTTACCTATTATTTAGAGCTGTCTTTGCGAACCAACTAACAGGACCTTAATTAGAACGTGGCCAAGGTGGCATCTGATACGGGCACATCAGTCTTAGGAGCTCCGTACCATGAAGAAAATGGGATCCGAAAGAGAACAATTTGCCCTGAATGGAAATAAGGAAAAGTTGAAGAACAATTTTTTTATCATAAAATCCAATGTGTTTATAAATGATTTTTTAAATGAATTTTCTTATTTTTTTAAAATGCTAGAGACTAAACTTGTTGTATATTCTTAAAAAATGTTTACCAAACAGTCCTAATGTGTCTTAATACAAATACGGGTATTTGTTTTAAGTTTTAAAGTTATTAAAACTAAATTTAAATTTAGAAATTCACCAATTTTTGGTGAAAATTCAGCATTTAGATAAAGAATATTCCCCTAAAAATATTCAATTTATTAGCAAAATAATACCTAAAACGAGTTTAAAAATATTTTTAAGTATTAAAAAGGTAAAAATAGAAGAAAAATGAAAAATTAATGTACTAGGAACTTTTAAAGAAGCTAATCTAAAGTAGGCAAGCGGTAAAAAGGGGGAAAAAAAGAAGGTGGAAAAATAATAGATTTCTTGTTAGAAAGAAAGACGCGTGTGATATATTTACAATACAAGATTATTTATTTTAAACTTTTTGTTTAAAAATTTCTTTTTATTTTGATATTTTACTTTTCTGTAAGTCTGTAAGATATATCAAAAACCTTATGTTTTATGAGTAATACGTAAAAGTTGTCAAGTATGATAATATGCAAACAAGTTTTGACACTTTAAACTATTGATCCAATTCTAAAAAAATTGGTATAAATAGGCTTTATATAGCATACAAAAATGCTGTTGTCTTTAAAATGTTTGCAACCTACCCCTTCCCCTTTTCGAGCATTTAATGGCATTATTTTGAGCCCTATCGTCTGCATTATTTTCATACGTTTTATCACTGAACTTAGATATTACGCAAATAATTATCTTTTATATCTGGATTAAATAATAGATTAGGTACATATGGGAAAATTTTAAATTTAATCATGGATTTTTTTTCAATGAAAATTTTATCACCGGTATTAACGACAAATTCTATCTACGTCCAGGGTGTAGTGGAAATGATAGTTTCATTCCTTTACTTCCATTAATTACTGTAGCGAAAAAATTGGGAAGAACTTAACGATAATATCAATGTACCTCAGAAAACTATGAATTACCTTTCTAAATGAATTTAACGAGATTCTAAACTGCATTCACAGTATCGGGAGATCTTAGAGGAGTATGAAGATAAAATATTGAGCGTGTACCAGATAATTCTCAAGTAAAAAAAATACATTTTTTTACCTGCCTCATACGGTATTTTACAATTCTAGAAATTTAAAAATTTTACTCATCGAGTCATATGACGGGCTAAATGCTAGTTTGCTTAAAAGAGTAGAAATGAAAGTTTTACACCTTTAAATGTTCTAGTATGTCCTTATTAGTAGTGATTGGCTGCATTTTCACTAATTTTAGGATGATATTTATAAAATGGAAAAACTTCGTAAGGATAATTAATTTGATATCACAAGTAAGCATATTACTATAAATTGAAGCTTTATAATAGATCATGATTTTAGCCCATGTTCCTGCCAAAAGTGTACGTTTCTGTGAGACGCCTGAAAAATCCTTGAAAAAGGGGACCAGTGCAACGTCGCCCTAAAGCATTGGTTTAGCAGATGCGATACCGTTACCCGGTGGGCGGTGGGACGATGCTGGTAAGCAGTGAACTAGTTTTGGGCCGATTTTGGTTTTCAAACTTAATTTTAATAATACTAAATAAATTTATTACATTAATTATCTAATTGACAAGATTTTTACTCGCAATAAAACAAGCTTAAGCGGTGGCACCAGAATCAGTTATTTTCATTTCCTATGTTCTGCCTGAAATTGGGCCGATATTCAGAAAAATATATATTTAATCAACAGTATTCGTTTGGTTTGGTTTGAGGTGATATGGTTTACTCTTGTGAAACACGAGGACTATTAAGACCAAGACCTACTATTTAACTCTTTAAAGACGAAGTGAACAGATGATTTTACTACCAAGTCCTTAAATTTTCAGCAGGTGAAAATGTAAAATGGACTGTCCCATTCTCCCCACCCCTGTCACTTCTTCCCGGAAAATGGACTCCGGAGCCATGAATGAAGTAGGTGGGTCACAGATGTCATCTTAAATTGATTGTGTTTCTTTACTTCCCCACGTAGAAACTGCGGTCCACAAGCTACAAGATGAGAACTAATCAACCTGTATTTCTAGAATATACTCACGTTTTTAGTATATTTCAGAAAGTACGAAATTGAAAATAATTTGATGGACAAGTGTATAGAGGAATTAAAGTTTTAAAACCATTTGTCAAGAAATACTTAATAAATGAAAAACAGAAAAATTTTAATATTCAAGGAAGCAATTAGTTGTATTTAGAAACGTTGAGTGACTATTGTACATTTGTGTTTGTTAGTATGTGTGTATACATAAAATATCAAATTAGATAAAATACCAGTTAGCTAGATGCTTCAAAATTTGTCTTCATACAATATATGTATATGTATAAATCGATTAACAAAATCTTAGACATTCGATCAAATGAGCTCAGATACATCCCGATTATAACTTTTATTATATAGATTTTAATAGTATTTATGTTTACCCTCTTTTAGAGAATTTTATAAAATAATTATCTTAATCAGATATTGCTACATTATTGCTTTATTACCATTTATACCCTTCATATCTTCATTATATTTCTTAAATGGTATTTGGGGCAAACAATTTTATATACTGAAATAAATCATTCAACATTCCGTTGAATGATTTATTTCAGTATTCAGATTCATTTATACATACTACTATCTTGGCTTATATATAATTTAATTTTTCACTTCTATTTATTTTATTTTATTTTACTTTTGGTTATAAAATTTTTTAATTATACAATACATTATTGGCTTTTAATAACTTATAGCCTCAGCAAATCTAAATCAGATCAAATATTTACGAGTAACGTGTTTTGCCGTTCTCCCCCTCCCCACGTAGGGCCTTTTACTAGCAGAGTCTGTGTGTTCGAATTCCACAAATTATATAGATTTCTACTATAACGTTCAGATGTAAATGCCAGAGTTATTAGCCTTGTTTAGTATAATGAATACTAATAACACCAATCTACCTACTAGCCACGATTTAAATATAAATTTAGTGTATGAGTTCACGCAATAATATAAACATACACACTCATATAAAAAATATACAAAATTTAAGCTCATTTTTATACGTTTTCACAGAATTTAATTAATAAGAGTAATTTTTAAATTAAGAACTGCAAACTCATTAAAACATTTGTGAGTATAAAAAAATTAATAGCTCTACAACAAAGAAATTCCAGAAAAAAATAATCATTATAAATTTGAGACCATTCTAATAACAAAAGAAAATAAATCATAGTGTATAATTCCTTTCCTGTGTCCCGTCCTAATTATGACTAATTCAGTTTATGGCTTTTAGTTTCACTACGTTATTAATAAAATTCTTTGAAGAGAAAAAAAAATGCATTAAATCAATAATAAAAACAAAATTGTTTAACTGTAAATCTATAAATTTTATCTATCTTATGTATATATAAAATACATTTAAACTAAACTGCGAAATATATATATCAGCATGTTTAGAATTATCTTAGAGAATAAAAAGAAAGTAAAAATTCATTGCTAAGGAAAACACCTCAAAATGTGGTCAAGCTTTGCTATAGGCAATAATCAATCAAACTGCCAACTGGTCATAAAGACGGGGTAGATGAAAAGAAGACCCGTGCTAGACCTATCATCCCTATTTTTCATCATTCCGGCCGTCTTTAAGTGCTTCGGCCGGTATGGGCCGGAATCGTCCCCCAGGGAGTTAAGCCTATTCCGAACAACTATGCCTCAGTGGGACTCAAACCCACGACTCCGAAACCAAAGGTTAGCGCCCTAACCATTCGGCTATGGATTCATTTGAGCGTAGCATTAGAGTGTCTCAGTAACAAAAATTTGAGTTGGAACTGTATTGAAGAAAATTACATAAACATTTTGCGTCTTATA
>CM063499.1:199215-226715 GCA_032207245.1 Pardosa pseudoannulata | reverse complement strand
GTACAAAATTTTTCTCCATTTGCGAAACATTGCGAAGCAAATAAACATTTTATGAAAATTTGTACTGAATGTTTGTTTCTAATATCGGAATGACTAAAATATGTACAATTTTCGTACTAATCTGGTAAACATTTCATGTGATTCAACAAAAAATAGTACTACGTGTCAAAGAGTAAGCAAGACGAAATGTACGAATAATGGGATTGCACTTCCGAATGATCACGTGGTTTTGACGACAATTCCGGGAAAAATGAAGGGTGAAATCACTGCTCATGTAAACAGGTTTTTTCTACCCTACAAATAAAATCCCTTTCACTCCAGTGGTACTTCACTGGCACATGTAAACCGGCCTTGAGTGTACTTTATTACATTTTCAGGTATTTTGTTTAAGTGGAGTGCAGTGTATGCTGTCTTTTTAAATCCACCCTAATTGTTTAAATTTAGTAGTTTTGCTATTTTTGTTCAAAAATTATGTAAAAGTTGTCTTTTAACTTTTACTTTTCATTGAATTTTACTTCAATATTCTTTAAACGATTTAGGGATGCAATTGTTTGAAATAGTGATAGTACTAAATGTCATTTTAAAATTACGTCTTAGATTTCTCCAAATGTATAGTATGAAATTTGATTCGTAGCTTGTACAAAATCTGCCTGTGTTATCCAAACCCAGCCACACTTTAGCCATACAACTTTCAGTTTTAGTAATGTCATATGTAAATATGTTAGGCTCATAGCCAGGATTTAGTTTTGGGGAAGTTTCTTTATTTTTTTAACCCAAAACATATTTGCTAAAAAATTTATTACCTTTTTAATTATTTTTAAGTGGAGTGTAGTTTGTTATCTTTTTAAATCAACCCTCTCATTTCAGCGAGTTATTTGGGTTTAGTATTTTTGCTATTCTGTTGAAAATTTATGTAAAAGTTGTCTTTTAACTTTCACTTTTCATTGAATTTTAGTTCAATATTCTTTAAATGATTTAGGGATGCAATTGTTTGAAATAGTGATAGTACTAAATGTCATTTTAAAATTACGTCCTGAGATTTCTCAAAATGTATAATATGAAATTTGATTCGTAGCTAGTACAGAACCTGCCTGTGTTATCCAAACCCAGCCACACTTTAGCCATACAATTTTCAGTCTTAGTAATGTGATATGTAAATACGTCAGGCTCATAGACATGATTTAGTTTGTTGGAAGTTTCTTTATTTTTAACCAAAAACATATTTGTTAAAAAATGTATGATCTTTTTAATTTTTTTTAAAGTGGAGTGTAGTTTGTTATCTTTTCTCTAATTTCAGCTAATTATTTGAGTTTAGAATTTTTGCTATTCTATTGAAAAATTATGTAAAAGTTGTCTTTTAACTTTTACTTTTCATTGAATTTTAGTTCAATATTCTTTAAACGATTTAAAATGCAATTGTTTGAAACAGTGATAGTACTAAATGTCATTTTAAAATTACGTCCTGAAATTTCTCAAAAGTATGATATGAAATTTGATTCGTAGCTAGTACAGAACCTGCCTGTGTTATCCAAACCCAGCCACACTTTAGCCATACAACTTTCAGTTTTAGTAATATGTCAGGCTCATAGCCAGGATTTAGTTTGGGGGAAGTTTCCTTATTTTTTAACACAAAACATATTTACTAAAAAATATATAAAAATTAATATTAATATTAGCAAAGAAATTATGTAAATTTAATATTATATGTATATAATATATCACAATTATTACCGTAATTTAGCACGTACAGTCGGCGGACTATGCGTTTAAAAAGCAAATTTCTTCAGCCGCGGACTATCTGCTGGATGTTCATTGCTCAAATCATCAAAAATTGGAAGGTGTAAAAAAAGCACGTCTCGCGAACTGCCGATGATCAAATGTAAACAAAAGCAAGAATCACGAGATGAGAAGAAAACGTATCGTATCTGTAATAAACCATAAAAAAATGCAAGCTTTAAAGCATAACGAATCAGTAGTAGCAAGTAGTGCAATTTTAAATTGTGTCCTCGAGTACAGTAAAATATCGATAGTCACTATTTACAGCTGCGATTGACAACACCGTGTGGATGAGTTCAAGACGGAAGGTTGAAGGTAGAAGATCATTTCACCACGAAGATCAATCGTAACAGGAGCTTTGTTTTCAAAGTTTTGATTTGAATTAACCCCTTCCGGTAAAATGACGAGTCTAGCTCGTCATTAGTTTTTCATTCCATACCGCACAATGACGAGCTACACTCGTCATGCGATTAAAGTTACTGTTAAATATGATAATTAATTTAGTTTAAAATTTCTAGTGTACTGAATTTGGCAACACTTTTATCACTCGTGAAAATCACAAGTCACTATTGCATATTGTTTACTTGGTACAAGTCATTGCCAAATTAATGAGTCAGAATAAAAGAAAACCTACTAAGAAATGCCGCGTGTGTTACAAGAATCCAATTAAAAGTGAGACTACTTGGCGGTGTAAACAATTAAGAATTCCTTTGCACTTTGTTTTGAAAAGTACCACTAGCTTGAAGACTATTATCTGTATACCTTATTAATGCTTTGCTTTGATATTTTCTTAATTTTACTGTTTCTGATATTATTTAACACTATGTAAAAAGTGGATTTTAATTAAAAATATGTAAGAATTGTAAAATGAAACAAGTTTTTTTAAATAAAAATTAAATGGTTATTTCATGCACAGTTTTTCATTATTAAATCATACCGGAAGGGGTTAATATTGGTCATTCATTATGTTTTTAAAACATCGTCGCAGTTCTACTGCTGATTTCAAGCTGAAAGTAATTCATAAGGTAGACGAGAAGACAGTAAGAAAATGGTGCAAGCAAAAAGAAACATTAAAAATATGAGAAGAAAGCGATACAATCGTTGTGGAAAAATACTATGGCATGCATTAGAAGATGTTTAGTTTGGTTTGGAGTGCTACGGTCTACTTTTTGCAGCACGAGGGCTAATAAGACCGGGACCTACAGCTTAAAGCCTATTCCGAACGGCTACTAACATCCATGCCACTGTGGGATTCTAACCCACGAACTCAGGTACCGAAGGCCAGCCCCCTAACCAATCGGCCATCGTTCGGCGAAGACGATTTACATAGCTGGGTTTTCGAACAGAAAAATGTAGGTCGCTCTATTTCTTCCGTTAATATTGGAATCAATTGAGTCTAATCCAGACTTTTCGGCCCTCTACTGCACTTAGGTTCTTATTCTTAAAATGATTTATTATTGTTATACTAAAATACATATTTTTGCACATATAGTCCGCGGATTATCTACTGGTGTGGACTATCTGATGATTTATGAAAATTTTTAAATAAAAAATCGAGCCCGTGGACTATATGTTCGAAATTACGGTACAATTAAAATATATCTTAAAAACTCTTCTCATTCCTTCAAATCTATTTTCCCAGCCATGAAATAACTTTTTTAAGGGATACGCTGAGTTAAACGTTTTTTAGCGGTCTCCCCAAGCTAGCTCTGAATTATATGCTACCTTTCTGCCGCATTATATCTCACTCTCCTACAATGACTAAATTGCTACAATAAAGCTGACTAAAATACTCTCTGTTTGGAAGAGATATTTCCCTGTGGGACCGACTTTTTTAATAGCAAAGTGTTTTTGTAGTCATTCCTTTCTTTGCTCTTGAAAGAGTAACATGTCGTTTCCTTAGATCTTAAAATGAAAGCTAAGTACCACGTGTGACTTGCTATTTCTTTTCATGGTACAACGACTACGTTATAGCTAGGACTCCTTGTCCAGCAAGCGCGGGAAAGTGTAAACAATAGGGGTTAAAGTTTCATAATTTGGTGTAACCGGCAGATTTAACTTTCATCGTGCTACAAATATTTATTTATATATATATATATATATATATATATATATATATATATATATATATATGTATATATATATATATATATATATATATATATATATATATATATATATATATATATATGTATATATATATATATATATATATATATATATATATATTTATTTATATATATATATATAAAATTAGCATATAGCCCGTGATATGACGGGATTACTAACATTTTTAATTTTCCAGAATTGTACCCTATGAGACAGGTAAAAAAAAAAAAATGGTTTGTTTTTTCGCTGAGAATTATCTGGTTCACGGTCAATGTTTATCTTCATATTCCTCTAAAGTCTCCCGATACTGTGACAGCAGTTTAGAACCACGTTGAATTCATTTAGTCAAACCGTGTGGTTATGTATAAAAAACAAACACACAAACGAACAAACTTCTTACCTTTCAAAGATATATAACTTAAACGCTAGATATTTATTAGTCTCTGAAATAGGCTCGTAGACTTTTATGAAAATAATTTGTTGTTCATACCGGTGATAAAATTTCCATTGCAACAAAAAATAATCGATGATTAAATTTAAAATTATCTCATACGTACCGAAGCTATTATTTAATCCAAATATAAAAGAAAATTATTTACGCAATATCTAAGTTCAGGGATAAAACGTATGAAAATGTTGCAGACGTTGTTTAATTAATTAAAAATAAGAAAAGATTAAATGAGATGGTTGAAGGAATGAAGTTATAATGCTAGAAAAAAATGCTAATTTTGTTAATTTATTATCTGATAAATTTAATCGCCTGCAGTTACCGAGAAAAATAGGACTTAAAATAATGGCATTAAACTCTCGAAAAGGAGGAAAGAAGTGGATTTCGAACGTTTTAAGGACTCGCTTTTAATTTTGCTAACCCTAACTCATCAAGAATCCAATATGGATGCCCTGTCCATTCCACGTCCAACCGCTTCATAAATTTGAGGACAGATGGATACATAGCTTAGGCTGTTATTATATAGGGGATTATTCAGTCCGCGTGTGTGTAATAGAACTCCTCCTAAATGGCTGGATTGATTTTGATGAAATTTTGTGTATGTAATTTAGTCGATTCGTTGAGAATTGTTTGGATTCACAAATTGATCCGATAGAAAAATGTTTTTAATTAAAAATCCAGAATTCTACGCTTATTGAGATTATAATAATGCTTTTTGAAATCATTCACTGACAACGTATCTGTGGCTCAGTAGTCGGTTTTGGTTTTGGTTTGAAGCGCTACGGACTACTGTTTTGCACACGAGGGCTAATGAGACCGGGACCTACAGTTTAAAGCCGATTCCGAACGGCTACAAACATCCATGCCAGCAGCGGGATTCGATCCCACGAACTCCTGTTCCGTAGAGCAGCGCTCTACCACTCGGCCATCGTTCGGCGGCTCAGTAGTCGGAGCAACGGGCTTCAGTACGACAAGTCTCAGGATCGAAACACCGTACAGGCGATGCGGGAATATTAATTTAATCTAATTATATTTATGTTTCTATTTGTTCTAGAAATTCTAGAACATCTTTAATTTACTGGAATGGTGTTCTAGAATATTCCATTAATGTATAAAAGGGTAAGTAGCTCAGATTATGATTCTGTTTCGTATTCTGTCAATTAAGGAGTTGAGTGCTTAACCCTTAATTTGACAAGATGTTTTTTCAAATATTTTTTTATTTCTTTTATTTTTCCATGTCTGTATAGACATTAGGATCTCTTCAAAACAAACAAAATATATATCATTTTCCATTTTTGGGATAATTATTGTCAGCTGTGGCGAACACTGACAATTATGTTAGATAGTAGTAATAAATATACATGTCCGGTGTAGCCGCCAGGCTTAGCCAAATTAAGGGTTAATAAAAAGATTTGTGTTTCTGCTATTCGAGTTTCCGTCCTATTTAACATTGTGCAAGTGTGTAAGGTGTAGTGTTGAAGTGAGTGTCTTACGTGATTTTTAATGAATTATTTCAACATTCAACAACAATCAACGTAACCTGCAATGTTATAATTTTATAAATGATTAATTTTATAACAAATTTTCTAAACCTATTATTAATTTATAATTATCTAAAATTTTGTAAATGTTAAAATAAATAAATAAATGTTAAAAATAAAATTTAGTACAGATGTTAAAATTATAATTCAATATATCGGGTTTATCAGCTTTATTTCATTTATCAAAATTTATTTAACTGTTTCTTAATAACAACATGAAATAATTTTTTATAAAATTGATTTTTTACTAAAATTTTTAACAAGTGGTTTTTTAAAGTACTTTTTTTATTAATGAATTAAGCTATCATATAGTTATGAATCCTCAAAATTACAATTTCATGAAAATACACAATTCATCCGACTACCTAACACTTTTTGTAACGTGGTGCCTACCAAAGATGCTTTGATTGAAAGTATATTTACAGATTTACAGTCTAATTACACTAATTATACATAGCTGCAGAGGGTATTTTGGCCGCATAAAAATATAGATGTCAACGCAATTAATTTTAAAATACAACAGTCGTTAGCTGGCAATGAAATATTTAAATCAATCCACACTGCTATCGATCATGAGGAAGTTGTGAAATATCCCGTTGAATTCTTAACATTGTGTGCGGGTACATTTCGCAGAGAAATTGTACCGGGAGCGGGCGTTTTGCAAGTAAATTTAGTTATTCAGTTAAATCTCAATAGATTGAAAATTATTTCATTTTTAACCATTTTTTCGTATTTTATATTGAAATATATAAATAGAAATATATAAACAACAACCATAAGATTTTGGTAAACAAAAAATATATTTTTTAATGGATAAATTTATAATAGTATCGTAAATATGGAAAATCAAATAGAAATAGTAGTATAGTCTGTATCAGTTATATGGTCAGCTCAGCGGTCCAGAAAAATCAAACCATCTAAGCGGGGTTGACCATATATGCGGAACAATACAACCCTATTGTGTATAATACTGTGCATTTTTAACCATAACAGAAGAGCCTTATCCACATCCCCATAAGGTGACAAGGGCTGACGTTTTCTCTTTCTTGATCACTAATTTCAACACGTGAGGACCCAAGTTTTGCAGCTAAAATGTTGTTTAATGTCGTCCAGGGAATCGAATTTGCTTTGGCGAAAGTAGGCTTATAAAAGATTAGATTTTTTTAAAAAATATTTAATTAATTCATTTTTGGCGGCAAATGACCAATTCTTTCTTTTCGAAGCCATAATTAAAAAATGAACGTTCTTATTCGTGAAGTATGATCCAATTGCAACAGAATTTTCCCTTGTTTCGTTTCACTTTCAACTTAAGTAGGGAGAGATCACTTCAACCCATAAACAGATGTCCACCTCTTGTCAGGGGAAAAGAGAACTCAGAGAGGTGATGTCTACACAAACAAGAAAAGAGGAAAGGAAGGGAAATAAAGACTTGAATTCTTGTCCTCTCCGATTTCGCACTGACTTCTTTAAAAAAATGAAAAGAAAAAAAACGGAAACTCGTTGAAAACATGAAACTGACCATATAAGCGGTAACAAGAAAAAGAAAATGACTGTATAAGCGGTGCACTTTAACACATGTTTCCTATTAAGTTAGACGGGACTTTAGAAAACTGACCATATAAGTAGGGTGACCTTATAAGCGGGTGACCATATAGCCGGTACTGACTGTATATAGTTTAAATTTTTTCGAATTATGTTATATATAAACATTTTTACATTCCAGAATCTGTGTAGTAGATTTATTGTAGAACATTCGGCTTCGTTTTCCTGTATATACCGTTATTTTTGTACCCACAAACAAACCATGTTGTTAACACTAACCCGTACTAGTACGTGACCCACGCTGAAGTATCAATCGTCAGGAAACGTACTAGAACGTGTCCCCCATACAATGTGTTAAATTCGCTGGATTTATCTGGAATCCCACCATTATAACTTGCGATTAAAAACTGGTTCACCAATTCTTTTGCTTCGAAATTTGAATGAACCAAAACTATGCAATGGCACTCGATTTGTCATAAAAAAATCATGGGCAATGTTCTTGAAGCTACCATTTTATAAGCTGCAAGTTTCAAGGTGAAGTTGTTCTTTTACCATTTATCTCACTAATCCTTTCAATCTCGCCTATTTCCGATACGCTATGACTATTCATAAGTCACAATGCCAAACAATGTCAATTTGTGAGTTGTGTCTAGAAAATCCCTACTTTTGGATTGGCCAATTTTACGTTGCCTGAAGGGTTTCAAACCATCAAGTTCATTCGTTTATACCCCTCAGAGATTAACAAAAAATATTGTTCATCCGATTAAAGAAAATTCATTTATGTTACTATTAGGACTAAAATACATTACAAGATTTATTTTTTGTTCGTTAAAATATATCTGCAATGAACACGATTTGAGTTTTTTTCTTTCGTGCTATTATTTAAGACAATTTTAAGTTTATGCTCAACACATTTGAATTTTCAATATACAGATACGCTCACCCATAACTGATAAGTCTGTTGACAAGTTGATAAGTTGATGACGTACGCGTGGTGGCTTCAAGTATTTTAAAAATAATTTTTTTTCTTTACTTTTCCAACAAAACGGTCAACATTATAATTTATTTAAAAACATTTTACAATTTTTGGAGTTATAGCGCAGGACAATTTTAAACAGGACAATATCTGTCGGGTAGTCGAATATATATATATATATATAATATATATATATATATATATATATATATATATATATATATATATATATGTGTGTATATATATATATGTGTGTATATATATATA
This sequence comes from Pardosa pseudoannulata, assembly GCA_032207245.1. NCBI lineage: Eukaryota > Metazoa > Arthropoda > Arachnida > Araneae > Lycosidae > Pardosa > Pardosa pseudoannulata. Next base: position 218,056 of record CM063499.1, on the reverse strand, counting down.
TGTGTGTATATATATATGTGTATATATATATATATATATATGTGTGTGTATATATATATATATATATATATATGTGTGTGTGTGTGTATATATATGTGTATATATATATATGTATATATATGTATATATATATATATATATATATATATATATATATATATATATATATATATATGTGTATATATATGTGTGTGTATATATATATATATATATATATATATATATATATATATATATATATATATATATATATATATATATATATATATATAATGTGTGTGTGTGTCAGGTATAAAAAGGGGAATTGGGGAAAAATAAACGAATTGGACACGATTTAAAAAAGGAACTCTTTCGTAACAACAGAAACAACCCACGCTAGCCTAATCTTTTAACATAATTCGGTCAAGCGAAAGGATATTCTAGGAATGTAATGAGTACGCAAGCGATAAAAGACAGAGGGAAGACGTAGAGCTGTCAGCAGTCTCTACGCTTAGCTCTGCCACAAAATAAATGAAAATGGCACAAATAACGCCTTTAAACGAAAATATACTTTGAATAAAGATATGATTTAATATGAAAGACTGCGTCTTCCATTCGCCTACTACTGGATTAGACATATATAAGTATATATTATAAAGTGCTTGAACAATCTTGTGTAATACAGGATCATAGCCAGACTTTGAGGTCGGTTAGAACTGAACTGAGCTTTCCCTCTTATTACAGTTATATCCATATTTTTTTTTTAACTAAAACAGTTTTTGTATTATGTATTATATAAAATTAGTTATTCATATACAATATTATTAATTGCTTTAAAATCTATATAAAGTTTTAAGTTTGATTGTTCCAAAAGACAAAAACTAAAGCTACTCTGTAAGTTATTTCGACATTAAAGTAATTAATTTCTACTAAAAGTAACATTTCTTTAATTTTAGTGTTTTTATCACTCAAAATGTTGAAAAATGGTAGCTTTAGATTTAAGGTGGGGAGGCTCAACTCCCCTTTAATAGAACAAAAGAGTTCCAGCAATAAGTTAAGAATTTTAACAATTAAGTCTCAAAGAGACCAATAACTGAGATAAATCTAAGCAGCAATTAAAAAGGAAGTTGCCTAACTTCCACAGTTCGATGAAGTGATAACCAAGGCATTCAAAATGCTTAGCAGAGTAGTAATCACAATCAGGGCCGTAACTACGTCCTTTAGAGCCCGTGGTAAAAAGCTGGTCTGCGCCCCTACCACCAAATATAGGGATAAAATATATAAACATGTTATATATATATATATATATATATATATATATATATATATATATATATATATATATATATATATATATGTATGTATGTATATGTAATATATCAAAATTATTTCACTTTAATATTTCCTTGAAAACCTCCTCTCTCCCATTGTAATTCCTTAAAATCTTTTTCCTGCCTCAAAATGTTTTCATCAAGGGAGTGTCCTCCAATTAAAATTCTTTCGATTCATTTTCCAAAGCTTTCTGTCCTATGGATGTCAATTTTCTGTCTATTCAACACTTTTTCCAGCTGTCCCCGGCAAATGGCTCAGCGTTTTTCCTGATCTTACCCTTAAATTCGCTCAGTAAGTGGAAAAATTATTTCTGTCTTCGCTCTTGGGTGCAACTCTGTTTGAGTACTGTGATTTTTGTATCTTCCTCTTGTCTGTCGTTGACTAGTAAAGATGTCAGTTTTTAGCAGCTCTAAAATAAAGTTTTAATCAGACTTTTGCAGTTTTCTTCAATGTGGCCAGACTGCTTCGTTTGTTGTTACTGTTAGCTATTTAGGCTTCTCCTTGCCTAGTAGCCTGGGCAAGTAAAAATAATAGGGGCTACTAATTATTGTGACTAGAGAAAATAATTTTTACACACACACACACACACACATATATATATATATATATATATATATATATATATATCATATATTCAGAATGAACTCTCAAAAATTTATTTTAATTCATATAATGTTCCTAGCATATTAATTAAAAAAATTTTCTGTTTTTACTTAAACTTAAAAATATTTTTGAACACTTTGGGGGTATTATTTGCAGATAAACTGAATAGTTTATTTGAGGGGATTATTTTTTATTTAGACGTTGAATTTTCATAAAAAAATTGACAAATTTCGTAATATAAATTTAGTTTTAAGAACTTTAATAAATTAAGAATTTAAAACAAATATACGGAATTATACTAAAGAATATTAGGAGCGTTTGGTAAACATTGGTAAGAGTCTATAATAGTTTTAGTCTCTAGAAGCATTTAAAAAATAATAAAATTCATAAAAATCATTGGATTTTATAGTAAAGTTTTTTTCCAACTTTTCCTTATTTCTACTAGGGGCGAATCGCCCTCTTTTGGACGCCATTTTCCTCACTGATGCTTTTGTGGCAAATGCCATGATCACAATCACACAAGATGTGTAAGGAGCCTCTTCCGCCAAGTGACACCCCCTACATACCAGGCTATTCATGATGCCAATGATGTGAAGGTGCCTCTTGAGGCAACAGTGACCAGTCAACATAGCAATGGCCACCCTAAGCTTATAGAGAAAGTGCATGTTTGCAAACAAATACGAGTGCTGACGACAACTCAACTTTTCGTTGGCAAAACATTGCCTGTTTTCATTGTATCTTATGAGTGTCGATATGGATCACGTATACAACAAAACTAAATTTTATTTAACCCTTTAAAGGTCGCGATTAACCCCTTTCGGTACTATTTAATAATTTAAAACTGTGCGTGAAGTAACCATTTGTTTTTTATTTAAGAAACTTGTTTCATTTTACACTTCTTACATATTCTTAATTAAAATCCACTTTTTACATAGTGTTAAGTATCAGAAACGGTAAAATTAAGATAATAGTCTTCAAGCTAGTGGTACTTTTCAAAACAAAGTGCAAAGGAATTCTGAATTGTTTACATCGCCAGGGAGTCTCACTTCTAATTTGATTCTTGTAACACACACGGCATTTCTTAGTAGGTTTTCTTTTATTCTAACTCATCAATTTGGTAGTGACTTGTACCAAGAAACTTTAAATAAACAATATGTAATAGTGACCTGGGATTTCCACAAGTAACAAAAGTGTTGCTAAATTCAGTACACTAGAAATTTTAAACTAAATTAATTATCATATTTATCAGTAACTTTAGTCGCATGACGAGTGTAGCTCGTCATTGTGCGGTATGGAATGAAAAACCAATGACGAGCTAGACTCGTCATTTTACCGGAAGGGGTTAAAAATTCTTTCAAATTGAAGATCATTAGGTTATAAACATTGTCTGTGAACCTTATAAATAGGAAACATATAACAAATTTTACATTCCTTTAGTAGGTGGGAATTTTTTTATAGGGGGGGGTGTAAATTGTGAAACCTTTCCCTTGTACAGCACGGAAACAAGATTTCTTAAAACTAATTATTTTGGAAGAACAATGTATAATTATCATAAAGATGATGTAATAAGTAGATAACTACACAATTTTTCATTGTTGCTTTTGGTAGGTGTTTTTATTTGAGTATCTTAAGAAGAAAAATCGAATTCGAGATTTTTCATGTAAAGCAATTTTAAACTAATACATTTCAAAGAGAAAAATAAACTATGCAAAATTCTATTATCTGTTGGTACATCAAAGAATCAATAACATAGAAAATCGAAAAAAAAGTCCTTGCTATGTTTTTAAAAAGAGAAAAAAGTATTAAGAGGTAGTTTCGCTGAGAAACCACTGTCCGCTAAAGGGTTTTATGTTAAGGGGAAGGAAACATCAGAAACTGGACAAGTAATTCAAAATAGATTTTTTTAGCAGAGTTATAAATATTTTTTAAATTAAACACTTTACACAGTACTATTAAGTATCATAATCAAAGTATAACTACTTTGATTATGTTAACAGGCACAATAAACTATTACATAAATAAGAATCTAATAAAAATGTACAAAACCTGATCATTTTAAGGACAAAAAATAATTACATTTATAGGTACAGTACTTCTCACAAAAGCATAGAAAATACATTAGAAATATGAAAAAAATTCTTAGAGCATAATAATTTTATATAATCTATTACATTACAGTAAGGTTAACGTTTTATTATCATTCTGAAAATGCCGCAAATTTTCGAGGAAGAACTTAGAGTCCAGTCTTGCCTTTTCAAAGCTTTTATCCAAAGTATTCGCAATGTAGGATCTTTAGGAAAGCAATAAAATCCAATATTTTCACCATTTTTGAAACGCTTAGTACCGCTATACGTACAAAGTATTGTTACCATTTTCAGATAAATGACAAAATTAAAACCTCAATAGCAGACACAATCTTTAGGAATTTCAAATGTTTTGCCAACGAGGAAGTTGCGCTGCAATTTTTGTGCACCTGACGTCATGCGCACATTCTCTATTCCTACTGAGTTTAAGTAGCTCCTTAGCCCTTAGCCTGCCTTTGATTTGAAAAATGGTGTGGTGATTACGCAATAACATCGAAAGTCATTGCCTCGTTTTGTAAATATTAAATACAAAATCGGGATTCTTTATCAGATTCACCCAAACTCTCTGGCCGAACGATGGCCGACTGGTTAGGGTGCTGGCCTTCGGAACCGGAGTTCGTGGGTTCGAATCCCACTGTGGCATGGATGTTCGTAGCCGTTCGGAATCGGCTTTAAGCTGTAGGTCCCGGTCTCATTAGCCCTCGTGTTGCAAAAAGTAGACCGTAGCACTCCAAATCAAACCAAACCCAAAATCCCAATGGAAATCTGTCAGACTTCCAAGTGTGAACAACTCGAGAATCAGAAATTGCATAATTTACAGCTTGGTCATCAAGGAAATCAAACATATATTTTATGGCAAAAGGAAGAGCACTACCTCTATGTACAGTCGAAAATATTGCTTGAAATAATTCATCAAAAATCAGTGATTCTCAACCTTTTTTCCAGCTGCTGCCTTCTTACGGAGCCAACCCCCCCCCCTCTTTGCAAAAATTCCGTAATCTAAAGGATAGTGTAGTGGAAGTACTATTTATCGTCTATTGAGACTCGTTTTATTGAGAGTTAAATTAACCGTCCAACTTCAGAGAACTTTTTTTCTTTAAACGTAGAAACTAGTTCATATTTTTACATTTTTAAATTTATTTTTTATATTATCATAGAGAATTGCACTTAAAAAATTAATTCCTGGAGAAGTTTTTATAAAATTTCTACTAAATGAAGAAAATTTAGTAAAAAAAAAAAAAAACCGGTTTTTCCAAAAGGTCTAATTTATAATAAATTAAATTATTTCAATATTTTTTGACGCAACACATTTCTTATACACTGGACTAGTGAATCACCTAAAATCTTTGCTTAATTTACATTTGGTAAAAAATTTTGGTCCTTCAAAATCATACACATTGAATTTTTAACGAATTTTCATTACCTTTATATCTAACTATGAGTGTAACATCATTAAAAATTATCCAAATTTAAAGCTTTTAGGTCATTTACTAGTAAATACTATCAAAAGCATTCATAATAATTTTCAACAAAATATTTTAAGAACTTTTTGAGAAATCACATTTCAAGTTTCAACATTTTATTAAAAATATCGTTCTGAGAAAAACGCATTTGAAGTTTATGAAAGCAACTTTAACTATTAAAAAATTAAAATAAATGTTTAAAATTCCTCACAATTTCTTGATTCAAAACGTTCTAATTGAAAAGCTGCTAATTATTAAAAATACTAGAAAAATGTTTAAACTAATCTTCATGAAGGTTTAAAAACTTTTGTCCAAAAAATGCTCTTTAAAAGGATTTAAATTCACAACTTCCATTTTGTTTTGACAGCTGTCACTGATGTTTTAATAGCTGTAACTTTTCTTTAAAATGGCATAGAGACAAAACAAAAACAAATTTAGAAGCCTAAAAGTTGAAATTTTACAATACAGAAATAAAAAAATTTTGATTTTTTATAAAAAAAATGACGTTTCTAACGTAGACGGATACCTTAAATGTAAATAATATTTTTAAAAATTCAGAGGCAGATTATTATGTCTTCAAAAGAGATGTTTGTCTGCTCTCTGTTTTTTTTCTTGAGTCTTAAGATGTTTTGTTATCTAAAATAATCACATTTATTTCATTAAAATTAAATATTTTGAATTATGCCATTGTGTTGACATTCAAAGAAGGGATTCCGATTCCCCCCCAAAAAAAAACATGTACATCCGACATTGTATATCTTTTAACACACACGTCTGTATTTGAATAAACATGCCATCTGCCTTTATTACATTCGATTATTTATACATACCAGGGGTTGCCAAACTTTTGGGATCCGTGGTTAACTCCACATTTAAAAAATCGAAGGCGGTCTACCAATGGTAGAGCTAAATTATGTAACGTACATGTTTATATATTTATTTTCGGTAACAAGAAAAAATGGTAAATTATCTAATTTTTCCAAAAAAAAAAATTAATATTTACAAAATAAAAATTTACTGACAAAAATAATCAAAGTATTCAAAAATATCAAAAACTGACCATCCTATTCACTTCGTTTAGTTGAAATTTGGCACTGTATATCTGCGACAAATTTATCATATTGTGACTGGCGCGAGCTTATTGCAATGCGTAAACACAAAATTAAATGTTCATCTGTTAAACGCGTCCGATGTTTGGTTTTTATGGCGTTCATGGTTGAAAAAGCACATTCGTAAAGATACGTCGATCCAAAGTATGATTTCAAATACAAAATCAATTTGTAAATATTTGGAAACATTTCCTCAGAAATTATTTAGATGTTCTGGATTTGAAAAATATATCGCATCTTATTTTAATAATTTCTTCCTCGATCGTAACTGTTGTGGTATTTATTAAATGTCCTATTTTTTCAGATACTCCATCAATGTTGACATTTTCATTAAATGGAAATAATATCCGAGGTCATTTTCGGGATGGTAGCGTGGACTACCTACAATGTCTTCGGTCGACGTCTTGGCCACCCCTGATATATACATCCATATTGGATTTTTTTTGAGTTAGGGTTAGCAAAATTGAAAGCGAGTTCGAAATCCACCCCATCCCCTCTTTTCGATCTTTTTAATGCTCTTATTTCAAGTCTTATTGTCCCTCTTATTCTATACTAAATTCATTCTTGATATGAATTTTATATTATATATTATAGTATATATATTATTTTATATTATATTTTATATTATATTATATACGTAGGCTGCTACCATATTACAGTCGACATATGCCACTGGTGATTTCCGCGTCATAATGACGTCAGAAATCGCCAGAAGTGGGAATTTGGTACTATAAATTTCTCTCTCTGACATCATTATGACGCAGAAGTCACCAGTGACATATGTCGACCGTAATATGGTAGCACCCTAAATTCATTCTTGATATGAATTTAGTATAGAATAAGAGGGAGTAGCGAGGGCGGAGAGTAATATTTAAACTGGATTGTGTTTACTCGACCCTCATATACTCTAATTAGTTCCTTCATCATATGTAGACTTAGCACGTTCGGTAGAGGGTCTGCCCATTTGATCGTCGTACTTCTCGGGTTGACGGTTCTGTCCCCGACAGAACTAAATTTTTCTAAATGCCTAATTAATTTAATATTTTCTGCTTTTTCTTTTAAATTCTTATTTCTATTGGATTGAAGTTGTTTTATTATTTTCAAAATTGTTTTATTATTTTTAAAATAAATGTTTACTATTTTTTCAACTTTTTATGACTTTAAACTTTCTTTTTGTAATGTAATAATAGCCTAAGCTATCTGTCCGTCTGTCCTCGAATTTATGAAGCGGTTGGAACTGGTATGGATAGATCTCCATATTGGATTTTTGATGAATTAGGGTTAGCAAAATTCAAACCGAGTCAAGTTTATCTTTTCCTAAACTATAGATCCGATTCTAAAATAAATTGGTATGAATAAGCGTCGTATCACAGCGAAAAATACTGTCCTATTTAAAACGTTCGAAATCCACGTCGTTCCCTTTTTGAGCGTTTAATGCCATTGTATCAAGCCCTATTTTAGGAGCAGGCTATAAAATTTATCAATTCATCACATAATAAATAGGTAAAAATAACAATTTTTTCTAACATGATGACGTGATTCCTTTAACTATCTCATTTAATCATTTATTTTAGATTATTTAATTATCTTCTGTATGATTTCCATACGTTTTATCCTTAAACTTAGATATTACTTAAATAATTTTCTTTTATATTTGGCTTAAATAATAGATAAGGTACGTATGTGATAATTTTAATCGATTACTTTTATAGAAAGATAATTCTCAGCCAAAAAAACAAACCTTTTTTTTACCTGCCTCATAGGGTACCTTTACAATTCTGGAAAATTAAAAATTTTACTGATCCCGTCATATGACGGGCTATATGCTAATTTCATTAATGAAATCTGCTTCTCCCAAACACTAATTCTGCTCCTGTTCTTAAAAAACCCCAGCAGAGGGAGGGGGGAGGGCAACAAGCACTAGAGTATTCTGAGAACAGCGGACCGGAATTTCAAGCACAGCCTGTGTTGCAAACCATACGATAATTATCGTATATGTACGATAACTTAGAACGCTGTACGATGAAAAATAATCTCAAAATTATGTGACATAATTCTGAAAAACTGTACGATAATTTCCTGATTTGTACGATAAAACAACATTAGACTAATGGAGAATTAAAAGAACGGATAATTTAACTGTAACTCTATAAAGATCAACAACAAAAAATAGAAAATGTCTAATTAATTTTTTTATCACTTTTTCCCATCAAATAATTATTGTTGTAGATTTTAGAGCAGTTTCAGAAGCATGTTTTGACTTGCTTCTTCATTAAATGAAAGTAAATAATCCTGACACAGAGGTTGCGAAAGCCTATATGTACTCTGTAATAAAAAAAAAGGAAAGTGTCAATTATAAAAAAAATGTATATTTGTGAAATTGAATATGACCTAGGTACTAATGTTTGATATTTTTTTAAACGAATATAAAATAAAGAATTTTAAAAATTGTTATGTCCAGTGTTTTTATCTGTTAGCTATTTCAAATTATTTAAATCAGTCTAAAACATAAAATTGTTAAATGCAAAATTAAAATGTATATCGAGAAAGATATATCGTACAAGCGCCATCTATTAACACTATTTTTAACTATTACAAAAATGTACGATAATTTATAAGCCAATACCATAATTTTAGGACCCAGAATCCATAATTTTGCCTTAGAAGGTTGGCAACACTGAGCACAGCTGTAAACAGAGACATAAATTTTCGCCACTACTCCCTGGATCTCGAACTATTTCTTCTAGCAGAGGAATAAAATTTGCACGTTTCTCTGTCCTGATAACGACCGACTCTGTGTCCGGCCCTTTTGTGATCAGCCGCCACAGTCTCAAGCAGAACGGTTTGAAGATAATTAAAAGATATTTCAAAGATATAGCCAGTAATACAAACGTGCAGACTCAGGGCCGTAGCAAGAAATTATTTTCGGATGGGGAATCAAGAGGAAAATACATTGCTATTTGTTAATGATACCTCGGTAAAACTATATGTTTTGCTATGCATATATACCTCTAATGAGTATCATAACACAAATATAATTTTACAGTGTGAGATGTTAATAATTAGTGGAATGTATAATTAAATATATAAACTAAAATAAAGACTTTGTGATTGAAAAATGACCATTTGCTAACAGTTTATTGTAGATTAGAATTTGACATTACAAAGCTAATATATTGCTATTTACCCCTTCCGGTAAAATGACGAGTCTAGCTCGTCATTAGTTTTTCATTCCATACCGCACAATGACGAGTCTAGCTCGTCATTAGTTTTTCATTCCATACCGCACAATAACGAGCTACACTCGTCATGCGATTAAAGTTACTGTTAAATATGATAATTAATTTAGTTTAAAATTTCTAGTGTACTGAATTTGGCAACACTTTTATCACTTGTGAAAATCACAAATCACTATTGCATATAAGGCGATTTCACGCAGTAGGGCAAATTCTCAAATTATGACAATTCTGGTTTTAGTTTCAAACGGAAGGGCAGTTTATTGTTTGTCTATTGGCTGTTGTAAACATGAAAATGAATGGGAAGGGCATTATAGTAGGTCGTGACGTTGCGACAAATTGTCTTATTGTTTACTTAGAATTTCTTGGTACAAGTCATTGCCAAATTAATGAGTCAGAATAAAAGAAAACCTACTAAGAAATGCCGTGTGTGTTACAAGAATCAAATTAAAAGTGAGACTACTTGGCGGTGTAAACAGTTAAGAATTCCTTTGCACTTTGTTTTGAAAAGTACCACTAGCTTGAAGACTATTATCTGTATACCTTATTAATGTTTTGCTTTGATATTTTCTTAATTTTACTGTTTCTGATATTATTTAACACTATGTAAAAAGTGGATTTTAATTAAGAATATGTAAGAATTGTAAAATGAAACAAGTTTTTTGAATAAAAATTAAATGGTTATTTCATGCACAGTTTTTCATTATTAAATCATACCGGAAGGGGTTAATAGAGAATTAATGACTACTAACATTTAAGATTTTACCACAGTAAAATAGATAACAATAACATGAACGAGGGGGATACATAATACATAAACACAATCAAATAGAATTAAATGTATATGGATTCGATCAACGTTAGGAAAATGAAAACCCAATAAGATTTAGGATTAAAGGAAGAATTTACTTACTACAATGACTTTGAATGTTTTTACTCCAAACTTCTTCCAAACCATAAACTTTAAAGAAACATCAAGAAAAAAACAGAGTGTATTGGTTCGTAGCCGATTCAATTCCCCGCTCCGCGCTCTAACTCGAACACTATTTTTTTTTCTGATGGAGCTAAACTCAACGGTAACAAAATAAACACACTTTACAAAACTATTAAGCAATTGATGCCGCTGATCCAGCATCATGGCTGCTGGACGGAACATACAGTAACAAGTTAAAATGATATAATAAACAATTTTAGATCTTAAAATGTCTCTGAAGTAGCTACACAACGAATTTAATAGTAAATTAAACATTGAAAGGATATAAACTATACATGATATTAAATTTTAACTTTTAAAATAGAAGTATAATTAAAGAAAAAGCGTAATTTTGAAACAAAACGAGCAAGTTGAATTTTTTTACATGTATATTATAAAGTATGCCCACCTTGGACATTTAAAATATACCAGACGATCCAACAGACGTCATTCTGTTATAACGCTGTAAATCCAAAAATTGTAAAATATTTTTAAATAAATTATAAATTGGAATGTTTTGATGGAAAAGTAAGGAAAAAAATTATTTTAAAAATATTTGACGTGACCACGCGTACACTCATCACAAACGTAATTAGATTAAATTAAAATTCCCATGTCGCCTCCACGGGGATTCAATCCTGGGACTTCTCGTACTGAAGCCAGTAGCGCCGACCACTGCTCTGAAGATACATTGGCTGCGAAGGGTTTCAAGCGGCATTATAATAATCTCAATAAACACGCAATTCTGCATCTTTAATAAAAAAACATTTTCTATCGGACCAAACTGTGAATCTAAACCATTTTCGAATCAATTATATACACAAAATATCATCTAATTCAATACAGCCGTTTAGGAGCTATTTAATTCTATTAGAAACACACAGACAGTAGGACTTCATATATAAAGATTTAACAATTTCTACCGGTTGTACATTAGTGTTAATAGCTCAAGTTAATTTGCTCTGATTTGTGGAATACAGTTTGCACATTCTGATTTGATGCAACAATTTTAAGCCGGGTGTTTTAAAATAGCTATTTATTTTCCAGTGTAGAGTATAAAAAGCAAAAAGGATCTTTGAACATAAATGAGCATTGACTGTTTAACTCAGCTTCAACATATGTGTCAACTTTCCGATTAAAAAATGTTCCCAAACTTTACATCTTAACACAATGTATGCGGGACACGTACTAGTACGTTTTCTGACGATTGATACTTGAGCGCGGGTCACGTACTAGTACGGGTTAGTGTAACAACAGGGTTTGTTTGTGGGTACAAAAATAACGGTATATACAGGAAAACGAAGCCGAATGTTCTGGTCTACTACATAGATTCTGGAAAAAATTAGACAAATAAAAACTAGTTTTTACATTATTAGTTTTATGATTGCTCTTTTCATTTTTTATAATGTAAAAATGTTTATATATAATATAATTCGAAAAAATTAAAACTATATATTACTATTTCTATTTGATTTTTCATATTTACGATACTATTATAAATTTATCCACTAAAATATATATTTTTAAACTCTTTAAAAATATATTTTTAAACTGTAAGTTTAAACTCTTATCACAGTCTGCTGTCTATACCTTCCTCCTAGCACAAGAATAAAACAACAAACTTTAGATAACCTAATCAGCCAACTTCCTGAACCTTTCATAATCCTAGGAGACTTTAACGGTCATAGCCCTTTGTGGGGTAGCACTCAGGTTTAATCATCGCGGTTCCCAGATTGAACAGCTTATTTCCGATCATGACCTATGTTTGTTTAACACTGACCAAATCACTTACTTTCATTCACCTAACAAAACCTATCATTCACTTGATCTGGCAATCTGCTCTCCGCAACTTTTCTTGCACTGGAAACTAAAAGTCGAGAAATATCTTTATAATAGTGATCACTTCCCCTTAATCCTTTCTCATACTAATAGGCTCCATACAAATTATAGGATTCCACGTTACATTCTCGATACTGCTGACTGGAATTCTTTCCGTTTGCTAGCCAATATTACAAGTGATATGGTCAAGAACATTTCTATTGACGATTCTGTTAATTTAATTACCGATGCTATCGTAAAAGCCGCTGACGCCTCAATTCGAAAGTCTTCAGGGAGGTATCGCAAACAGACGAAACCATGGTGGAACGAAGACTGTAAAATCTCCTACAAAGAAAAAAGGAAAGCTTTCTATGTCTTCAAACGTTACCCTACCACGGAAAACTATATAACTTATAAAAAATGTAAAGCTGTTTTCAGACGAATCCTAAGACGTAGCCAGCGAGATTCATGGAGGAAGTACGTCGGTAGTTTAACTAGCAATATCTCCAGCAAAGTCCTGTGGGATAAAGTAAAGCGCTGTTCCGGTGCTTATCCTAATAATCAAATTCACATTCTAAAGGAAAATAACATCACTATCTCCTCTACAAAAGATATCACGAATACCATTGCGAGAACATTTGCAGAAATTTCTTCCAACTCCAGCTACTCCTCTAATTTTATTAAGTACAAAATCGCAGCTGAAAAGAAAGCAATTAATTTCCGAACTAATCTAAACCTACCCTATAATAATAACTTTACCCTTCTTGAATTAAATAGAGCACTCAAGAATACACACAATACTTCCTGTGGTCCAGAAAATATTTCATACTGTATGATAAAAAACCTATCGACTTGTTCAGTTCAAAACTTACTGCATTTATTTAACCGAATTTAGCAAAGAACAGACCTTCCCTTCTTCCTGGAGAATGGCAGTTATTATTCCTATTTTAAAGCCCGGAAAAGACCCTACTAATCCCTTAAGTTACCGTCCTATAGCCCTCACAAATTGTTTTTGCAAGATATTAGAGAAAATGGTCAATGCCCGACTAATGTATTACTTAAAAAAATATAACTATTTATCAAACTATCAGAGTGGTTTTCGTCGAGGTAGAAATACTGTTGATAACATTGTCGATTTGGAAAGAAGAATACGTGAAGCTTTTGTAAAGAAAAAACATTTGGTATCTGTATTTTTTGATATGGAGAAAGCGTATGACCGTACATGGAGATACGGTATTAAAAAGAAATTATACAACTTTCAATTGAGGGGTAACCTTCCTATTTTTATCTCAAATTTTTTATCCTTGCGTCATTTTAAAGTCCGCATCTCTAATTTTTTATCTGATGGGTTTATCCAAGAGGAGGGTGTGCCTCAAGGTTGCGTTCTGAGTGTCACACTGTTCATTATTGCCATAGATGGTATTTTAAACAATATCCCTCCTACAGTTAAGGGAAGCTTGTACGTTGACGACCTGATGATATCCTGTGAGGGCGCTGACATGAGATTTATCAACAGGCAGCTCCAAGTGGCAGTTAACAAGATAATAAACTGGTCTTCCGACAACGGCTTTAGTTTCTCCAACTCAAAAACTTGTTGTGTTCCTTTTACCAACAGGAGAGGCATTATCCCAGACCCGGATATTACTATCGCGGACAATCCTATAAATATTAAAAAAGAATATAAATTTCTCGGGGTAAATTTTGACCAGAAATTGACCTTTCTCCCCCATATTTCATATTTACGCAAAAAGTGCGAAAAAGCAATAAATTTACTACGTGTTCTATCCGGTACGTCTTGGGGATCTGACAGAACCTCATTAATGAAGATCTATCGAGCTATAATCCGCTCCAAACTTGATTACGGTTCTGTAGCCTACGGGTCTGCGCGTAATTCCAATTTAAAGAAATTGAATCCTGTACAACATTCTGCCCTCCGGTTATGCTCTGGTGCCTTTAGAACCTCCCCAGTGGAGAGCCTTTATGTTGACTGTTATGAGGCCCCTCTCCCTTTAAGAAGGAAAGTTTTATCTCTACACTATTATTTTAGAAATTTATCTTTTAAGAATCATCCTTTTCATAACTCTGTTTTTAGCTCATACCTTAAACGGTTATTTATTCATCGTCCATCATGCATTCCATCGTTTCATTATAGAATCAAAGACCTTTTGTCAAATTTTAACTTAGACACTGTAAATATTTTATCACTTGATTTTAATCATCCTCCTTGGAATGATTCTGCTTTTAACTTCCTTAATCCTTTCGTTTATCTTGACAAGGCTTCTACAGCTGACATAGTTTTTCAACAAATTTTTAATTATCATAGGCAATTTTATTCTAACTATACTCCTGTTTTTACTGACGTATCCAAATCGGACGACTTCGTTGGGTGCGCTTTTACTATTGGTGACGTTTCTACCAGTTACTCCCTGCATCCGGCTGTTTCAATTTTCACCGCGGAACTTTTAGGTATCTTTAAGGCTTTAGAAGAGTTGCCCAACCGCAAGGAAAAAGATTTTATTGTTTACTCAGATTCATTGAGTGTTCTCCATGCTCTTGCTCATCCTCATACTCATAGTCATCCTCTCACTCTCAATATTTTAAATTCGATAAATGATTTAATGTCATCGGGAATCGATGTTCAATTTAGTTGGGTCCCGGCTCACGTGGGTATAAAGGGCAATGAACTTGCAGATAAAGCTGCAAAATCCGCTAAAACTTATCTTGACATTCAATTGCCATACTGTGATATCAAAAATTTTGTGACTCAGATGGTTCAAAAAGAATGGCAACGTTGTTGGGATGAACAAACTCTGAATAAACTTCAAGCTATTAAAACTCGTATCACTATGTGGCCTTCGATTCCTTCACGCCGGAAAGATGTGATTGTAACTCGTCTCCGAATAGGACATACTCGTCTCACTCACCGTCATTTACTCGTAGGTGAACCTGCTCCCACTTGCCTTCACTGCAAGGTTGCTGTCACCGTGAAGCACATTCTTTAAGAATGTCCTATTTATAACAATGTTAGACTTTTATACTTCCATTCTCACAACATTCCATTACCCGCCTTACTTAATGCTAACCCTCATCAAAACCTTTTTCGGTTTTTGAAGCATATCGGCTTTTATCAACTTATTTAATTCTTCACTCCTTTTTATTTGACATTTTTTATATTCAGCTTTTCTTTACCCATGTTTGTAGTTTAATTCTCCACCAGTTTTATACGTTTTTATAAGATATTGTGTACCACTTTGTCTTCTTTTACTTTTGTTTTATTTTCTCTACAGCTTTTTACCCTGTATGAGGTCTCTTAACCATGTGTTTGGCACAATATGTCCCATGAGGATACAGTGCCATTAAATATCAAAAACCAACCAACCAACCAACCATTTTTGCGGCATAGTATATTTATTAGTGTTACATGGTTTCTTTATTTAAACTATTTTAGGGCAGTTATTAGTGCTTATAACATACATGTATATACTAATTACCTTAAATTGTTTGTAATGTTAATTATTTTTTAAGACCTCCAATAATTTTAGTTTGCGTAAATATTTGCATAATTTTTTTTCTATATAGCTTTAAATAAATAGATATGAAAGCTTTATGAAACTAATAAAAACATTTAAAAACCATATTTAATTACACACTATGTATATTTTATAATTATTATATTTTATGACATAGTATAATTTAAAAAATAATCTCTTTTTGTAGATTATATGGGTTTAAAGATCAGTTTTCAAAGAAAGTAAATAAGTGACAGACTGGACAACTGAAAACAATAAAACTTAAGAGTTCTCCAGACTCTTAAACACACGAATACCATAGTTTTGTTACATTTCGACTTTCAACAACTTTTTTTTTCACACTAAAATTTCTGTTATTTTTTTTGTATAAATGTGTTATGTATTTCTTTATTAACTTAATCCTTAATGCTCATAAAAGTGATAAAAAAATGTTAAAAAATGCACTTATAATTTGAATTTTTTGTAAGTTAAAACTGTTATCACTTTCACGCAAGTTTACAGCAAATATTTTACACACTTATGTTTTTAATTGAAGAAATTGAAACTAACTAAAAAATCATTAGTTTAAGCAATTTTCATATTTTTAGAACATGTTTCTATTTTTACCACTCTATAGGGTGAAATTTTGACTTGTACTTACAATCCGTTCCACAAGAGCGTGTCGTCTATTTCTCTGAAAATGCAAACGAATTACTTAAAAATACATTTTTTCCATGTAGTATACAAATTAAACTGAACTAAATGCATTTCACCTAATTCATTAGGTGAAATGCATTTCACCTAATGAATTTTACTATCCCCAATATTATCGATTATTCAAGAATCAGTTTATCATTCAATTTTGACTTCGAGCTGCGTTTGTTAGATATGCAAATTCAAATGGTTGGTTGGTTGGTTAGAATTTAGTGGCGCTAATTCCTGAAAGGACAAACTGCGCTAAACAAGACGAAAATAAAAAACAAAGTAAGAGAGAAAGGAATTTTGAGGATGAAAAAGACGAAAGTATAAGTTAAAACGTTAAAAGCACATAAAAATCAAACAAACGGAGATAATAAATTGCAAATATATACAAGATAGATTCATACATTAAAAGAAAATTAAAAAACAAAATTGAACATTGAGAAATTGAAAAAAAAATTGTTGTATTGAAAATTAAAAATTGAAATAAAAATTAACGTACAAAAAATCACAGAATTTAGATTTCATAATAAAAACCCGTACAGCGAAGAAAGGGAAACAAGCCAGGATGTGGCGTTTCACCTATGATTGTGTCAAGATTCGGCGATAAATTTTAAAAGAATTTTATATACATTGATTTGAGACAACAACACGATGACAAAATGTGTGCGACTGTGTAAGGTGTTTTACAATAAGAACACTGTGGAGGATCTTCACCCAGCAAGAGATGGACATGGGTGAGTCTGCAATGACCCACTCGTATTCAAATGTATCAGCACTTCGGAACCTATGGTGTGAAGTTGAACAACTGCAGGACTGTCTGGCTGCTGAACTACTGGATGTAGTATTAAAGACGGGTGACGGCTAAATCTGAAACTGGCTTTTTGGTTTTTCGTTTTGCCTCTCCCCTGACTTGCAGGAAGTACCGGGAAATCGTTACCTCCTCCTCATGGATAGTTAAATATAAATATGTTGAGCTAAATACCTATGTGCATGTATGAGGTACTGTGAATTATTCTCTAGGTTTTATTATGTTGTACAAAGAGCGTCATCTGTGAAATTCTTCCTAATTTATTTATTGCTTACTATTATCATTTTACTTTTGCACCTACTTATGTTTTAGTTAAATAAATATATTGTTTACTTTAGAATTAATGTATTATTTTTGCCATACATGATGATATGATGTTTTTAAATAATTAATGCACTATGACTCCACTTCACAACCCACTCATGGGTTGATATAAAATATTACAGTCCAACAGCGTTTACCCCGTTCCTGTAGGTCGTCAACATTTTGTACCGCTTTATAACGTGCTACCCACTTCTCGATGAATGACTCCGACTTTCCCCTGTACCGGGCTGCAGCATTTCGGGTCCTTTTGGATGGTGACACAGAAACACTGCCTCAAAACGGCTCGCATACGCAGCACTCATTTTGGTTTGGTTTTGGAGCGCTATAGTCTGTTTTCTGCAACACGAGGGTTAATGAGACCGGGACCTACTGCTTAAAGCGGATTCCGAACGGCTACGAACATCCATGCCAGAGAGGGATTCGAAACTACAAACTTCGGTTCGAATGCCAGCACCCCAACCATCCGGTCATCGTTCGGAGCACTCACTTTGGAATTGTTGATTTAAAACAAATCGAATAATGTTTGGTTTGGAGCGCTACGGTCTACTTTTCGCAACAATAAGGGATAATGAGACCAAGAAATACTGATTAATGACGAACATCCATGATCCTACGAAATTCCATGCCACAGTGGGATTCGAACCCACTAACTGTGGTAATGCAGCCCAGCACCCTAACCAATCGGCCATCGTTCCACTCAAATCGAATAAAGAATATAACCATAAAGCATTCTTTTCTAATATTTGAAGAACAAGTGTAATTAAGCCGGTACCTGAGCGCTATCTATTGACGAAGTGATGAGCGACACGCTCATATGGAACAGACTGATCTCTCTAAAACAAAACATATTTCTCTCATAGCTATAATTTTAGTTCAATTACTGGAAAACCTCATTATATTG